>PVIU01000151.1:0-426047 GCA_004026605.1 Ondatra zibethicus
GGGTATACAAAACTAGTTTTTATCAAGGGCTGGCGGGCACGGGTATACAAAACTAGTTTTTATCAAGGGCTGGCGGGCACGGGTATACAAAACTAGTTTTTTATCAAGGGCTGGCGGGCACGGGTATACAAAACTAGTTTTTATCAAGGGCTGGCGGGCACGGGTATACAAAACTAGTTTCCCTCTCGGAATCTGGCGCAATTCTCAGCAACCATGGGGCCCTGAAGCTTGCGAAGGGGCTGCTGGTGGAGGCACAGTGCAACCATTTCCTCACCCAGTCCTGCTCTGTCCCTGTCCCTCTACAGATGCCAGTTTTGGAGAGTACCCACATATACACACCTGCCACTAATATCCAGCTAGTAGCCCGCTTCCCAGGGAGCCCAGGTGTGTGCTATGTTCTTCTGGTTTAAGTAAAAGAGGGAAGGGTGCTTAATAAACGATAAGGTCCGTGACAGCGATGCTATGATACTTACCTAAAACTGTGACATGGGGTCCAAGGAACAAATTACCATGTCTAATTTACAGTTTACAGGTCTTTATAGTTAAGGAAAACTGGGCCAGTAATTCAAAGCTGGGCAATTTTGAAGCCAGATAGCAAACTGGATTTGTCCCAATCGACTTCCTGCATATTATATATTTAACCTTCTTACTGCATATTATATACTTATCCTTTGATTTGGAAGAAAAAGTGAGAAGAAATGGCGGTGTTCTTAAAGAAGGAAAGTCACAACTTTAGGATGGAGATCTGAATGGTAAGAGCTGAAGCTGCCTCCCTCACGGGGCTCTAAGTACTGCTCTCGACACATTCCTCTAACTAGCCCGACTGGCCTGGCAAACACCGAGATCTTCCGGTAAGGCCCACACACCCACACCAATCACCTCAAACAGCGGTCTTCTTCAGGAGGCTTGAGATCCTATGAGAAGAGCTGATAAACACGTATAGCATTCCTAAAGAACATGGGCTTTTCCATGTCTCAAATTCAACCCCAGTAAAGCTATCTACTGACACAATGACTCCCTCAACTAGGAAACCACAGCTTCCCGGTTCTGTAGAAGCCACTTTTCGGCTTACCTTCAGGGACTCAGTTCTCTTCAGCATGTTGTAGTTTAAGTTATAATTTACCAATGTGTTCAAAGTCAACCTCATTTCTCACTTTTTACCTCATGCCTTCCATGGAAAAATAAAGTGGTTTTTTTTTTTCATTTTTAGCTTCAGATTTCTTCCTTCCTCACAAATAAATTGAGAAAAGTCAATGGGAAATAAAAATTAATCTTTGGAATTTGAAGTGTACAGTGTCCACTTTTGACCTTTAGCTCCAAATGATAATAGTAAATAACTATATATGGTGCAAGGCATTAACTTTTTGTTTCTTATCCTATAGGTATGTGTGTGCACCTAAGTTTATATATGATGTTCCATATCCTGTAGGATGCTAATAGCAGTCATAGGACTAGGCTTTGGGAAGACAGCTCTCTCTGTCCATATGAGTCTTGGAGTACCCCATCCTATTACCAGCCCCATCCTACCCTGCACCCCTAGTCTCCTAGTGTGGCCCAAGAGTACAGCAGTACGGTCAAAAGCTTGGGAATGAGCTATACTTGTGCACACCTTGTAATGGGTCACATTGTTTCCTTAACAGAAAAGCCTTAACTTTATGCAATTGTGAAAGGGACCTTGTTTTGAAATAGTTTTATAGATGTCATCAAGTTAGAGTAAGGTCACAACAGATTAGATGGGTTAGGTAGCAGACATACAGACAGAAGGCAAGTAGGAAAGACAGGAGGCAGAGGTAAGCCAGGGTTCTTGTAACAATTAGAAGGCAGGAAGAGGAGGGCTTGGCCCTCCTTGAGAGCTGCAGAGAGCATGGCTGTAGCACCTTGCCTGCAGACTGGCCTCCAGAGCCGTACAGCTTAAGTCCCTGCTTCTCTACGCAAGCCAGTGTGTAGTCACTTAGGAAAGGATTACACCCATGCTTCCAGACGGTCATGCCACACAGGAACACAAATAGCACTGCACACTTCCCAACTTCTTCAAGAGCAAATAGAAAAGCCCTGTGGGGAAGTGCGGAAACCACAAGCTTTTATCTTACTGTGCGTACTCTGCCACTGTGTCCTCACTACAGTTAGCCAGGACTGAAACAAAGGGGAGACTCCTGGCCTGAGCCCAGCAGCCTGCAGTTTTAGTTCACTGAATAAACACATGTGTTTTTAACATTTTCTTAACAGCTATTACTATTGTCTATTACAATATTCATCTGTCCCTCTCCAATAGCCCCATATTTAAAAGTAAATAAATAAGCATATTCTCACAGTTTAGGGCTGGGCAAGTATTTGTGTATAAAAGTATTGAATGAGCTGTCCTGCTGGGTGCACTCCTCCCAATCCCCCTTTCCCACTCTTCTTCAGGAGGCCAGATGGTCTTTCTGTACGTCAATCAAATCTCATTCACACACTGGACATGCCCAGTGTGGGATGAAATGAAGAAGCTTCTCAGAGTCCACCAGGTCGAATGTGTTTTGCCCAGGCCGTGACTTCTACCTCATGTTCCCAGCTATCCCCTCTCTTGTGACATTCTGGCCACACTGGCCCGTGTTGCATAGCTCTACCTGTCTGGAGTGCCTTCCACTCTGTTCCTCCTGCAGCCACACCATGACTTCATTCAGGTCTCTATCCTGAGTCATATCCCCAGACAGTCTGTATTGCCACTTCTAAAATAACCGCCCTAAGCTGGTTTCTTCTCTTTAACTTGCTTTTATTTCCCCTTGGTTCCCAGCCATGTACTGACACAGCCTTCTCCACAGTCTCTGTCCCCTACTAGTGTGTATGCTGTTAGTTCCAGCATTCACTCCAGACTCCCTTACTTCTGTATGCGTCTATCCCAGAACAAGCACCCGATAAATGATTTGCTGAATCAAAATGATGAAAATCAAATGCAGTTTGAAATTTGCTTGTTTTGTTTTTTACAAATTTAAATTTAATGGTGAGCCACAATTCACTTATCCATTACTGTGAGCTTATGTGTGTATCCCTTTAAATATTCTTATATTCTATTCTCACTCCAGCTATACAATTTACAGCCTTTGTAAGAAAGTCCCTAAATAGTGCAGAATGGGACAGAGAGACACCAACAGGCAGGTAGGTTGAGTACCTGCGAGGCAATCTAAGTGCCAACCAGCCGTAATGTGAGCATGTGACACGGGGCAGATTTGAGTAAATGACAATCAGGCTGGAAACCCAGATCACTGGTAAGAGGCTGGGACCCGGGAGCCTAAAGCGAGATGAGAGTGCAGCCATGGGCCTGCCATGGAGTAGGGGGGATGCAGGGTTACCTTCTCATTCCTGCAGTTGCTCAGCCCCATGTTGTTCATGGAGGACAGTTTCCCATCGACCCCGTGTGGCTGCTGTTGCTGCTCCCGCTGGATCTGCTCTCGCATCTTCCGAGCCTCCTGAATGGCTTTCATCACTGTGTCCTGGTCCCCAAACAGGGCAGGAGAGTTGAGACTGGACAGGATATCTGCATACATAGGGTGCATTATTAGAGGCGTGTGGGGACGGTCCCTTGAGTGCTGACTGTGACCCACTTCCCAGGGGAACACTGTATTCTCTGAACAAGGAGGGGGCACATTTGTTCTTAAGAAAACTACAATGCTAGTTAGAGCACAGAAAGCCAAGTGAAGCAAGCTGTATTGGTTCAGGGTGCAGCTAGGCCATGGAGGTACCCTGGCACTCCAGGCTGGTAGGCTGTCCCGCACCCTCTCACAGATGATTGGTCCTAAGTTCTAATCTTGTATGCACAGGGGAAGTATTTGCCACTTGTGCCTCCAGTTATCAATGCTCCTACATCCCATCCCTAGCTTTCTATGTGTCTATTCTTTGTGTACAATCTTTCCTGATCAGTGGGGGAGGAACAAGGAGGGCAGAAGGCAGAGAGGTGGCTGGGATTTCTGTCCAGATACTCTTGTATTTGGTGTGTTATGTGTAGGGAAGCAGTTTGAGGCCTAACAGGATGAAACCTGTGAGGGTACACAGGCACTATGGTGACATCTGTATGTGGGTGTTTCTGTGTCCATTGCAGAAGCGAGGGGGTGGGAAGGAACACACCACACGCTCCTTTCTCCCAGAGCTGGCTGGTTAATGAAGCATTCTTCTTATCACGCTGCCTCGGTTATTTACCAAGAGGATGGCAACGCTGCCCCATCTCTAGCTCGGACACCCACTGCTCCCAGCCTCTCCTCCCACTCCCAGTCCTGACATACAGTGGAGTAGTATGTGTGGCAATGGCTTTCACAAGAGCACAAATCCTCAAATCAACTAAGAATAAACATTTTCTTCCATTATATTCCATGTAACCCAGAGGGGAAAAAAGGAATAGAAACTAATTTTCCTCTATGCCTTGCGCTTTACTCAGCTTAATTGAATACTTTGAATCAGTTTTTCCATTTTTAGACAAAAGAGGGCAATTATTTGATTACTGTTAGATTTCAGCTGTTGTGTGTATTTGACATTATCTACTTGTGTATGGTCCTTCATATTTCCTCACACACGTGTGTGAGAGGCATGCATGCATATGCTGACACCTCACGCAGACAGAGGAACAGGGAAACTAGACTACAATCAAGCTCATGCCACACACCTTGTATGCACAGCACATGTGCATATCCATGTGAGTTGTGAAGTTTCAGAAACTGTCTATGAAAATGTTTTTAAAAGTCAGTTCCTTTTTAGGATATTAAGCTTTTTTCTTTTGAAGGTTTTCGGATAAAAGGGCCGCTTTTGTGCAATATTCTGTGCAGAGACTGCACCTAGCAGCAGACGCTTTCACCCTAGGGCCCCCGGCTCTGACCTGAGGCAGCTGTTCTGCTGCTGCCAGGAGCAGGGCCTGTGGTATACCAGCTCCTTCCCTCCCTGCAGAAGAGCAGCCTAGGAACAAGTGCTTTCCAGACAGGATGTGGAAGTGCACCGCACAAGGGCTACTTCAAGAGGCAGGCTAGTTTTTCTATGTTGACTTTCTTTGTTCTCATCTCCCTCCTCCCAAGACGCCAGCCAAAAGAAGCAGTTGGCAGCAATGGTCCAGGCATGCACCTCTTCTCTCACTGAGCACGCCTGACAGGGAGTGAAAAGCTGTGGCTCCTGTGAGACAAGCCTGACTGGAAGTCACAACAGGCTGTTGCTCACATCCTATCCTAACACCCCAAGTGTCGGTGAGGGCACCGCACCTCACCCTCAGCCCAGTCGAGCACGCCTCTACCTGGGAGTTTCCTGAGAAGAGCAAGATCTGGGTATCTGTCCTGGTTCTGTTATTTCACAGCACAGGTCTGGAGCTCAGGCATTCTACCAGTAAGAACTAAATTGCCTAACTTGTAAAGTCAAGTGAAATTAGATAAAGTGGAAAGACTAGATTAAAAAATTGTAATGGGTCTACCCACATATCACCATATCCAAGTATAATAAGCAAGAGGCTCCATGATTAGATAACACAAGGAAGGAAACATGGTAAAAAAAAAAATGGCTGGTCAAATTCCCAACCTCTTTGAATCTCACTGTCTTTATTTGGAAAGCAAGAGACAAGAGGAGTCCGGTAACGACATCCTTAATGCATTTGGTTTGTTCCTGCTGACAAATGTTTTCTTGCCTATTGCTTCATTCTACCCAAGAACGTGAATGTGTTGGGACTGACTTATCCTAGTCTTTTGAAATAGAGCTCCGATGTGCTGGGCACTGCAGGACCCTTGCCAGGCAGACTATTCTCTTCTGGCCTACACAATACTATTCCCCATGTAGGGCTTAGGAAATACTACAGTCCAGAGCCACAACACCAGCCAGTGAAGGTTTTTGGTTCAGGCATGTCCTGTTGTAAAACCCATGCTTTTGCTCCACACTTTCAAACGGCAGTGTGAAAACCTCTAGAGCCTAGAAAAAGCAAGAAGGAAAAGGTACATTGTGACATGGCTTCCTGAATGAAGCCAGTTCTTGATGTCCTTACAGAATTACTTTTAGGTAAAATCTTGACGAAATTCAGACCTCCTTATGTGTCTGATGGCCAGGATCCATTATCATCTCAAAAAAAAAAAAAAAAAAAAAAAGGATCCTAGCAGGATTTTTTTTTCAAAAGTTCTAGTCACCCAAGATACCAAGTTGGTTCTGGTTCAGTGGAAAGAATATCACTATCCTTCCCAAAGAGCACACAGGGCCCAAGGGCAAGCCATCCTGGCCAGTGTGTTTCTTTTCTAGGTCACGGGTCCCTTCCTGAAGTGGACTTTCCCATTTACCTAGAGAGGATCCTCTCCCTAGGCTCCCTCCAATAGGGCTGGGGATGCTGCTCTTGTTCGGAAGGTTGACAGGGCTGGTTTTGCTTGCTGGGAAGAGGCTCTGGGTGGGAGATGTTGGGGACTTCACAGGCTCTGCTGTCTTAGGCCGCGATGAGAGATTCAGCGGCTGGGCTGTTGTTTCATCCTACAAGAGTTTAACATAAATAATTATTTTAAAAAAGACAAATGAAGCACATTATCACTTAGTAAGCCACAGTTATTTTACACCTCCGAGACAATGCCACGTTCTCCTACAACAATAACAAAAGAAGCTAATTATCTACCTCCTTGAAGATTCATCGGAAGGAACCTCATTAATTTCCCTGTGTTATGCTTCTATTTACATTAACTGTGTAGTTGGATCATTCTTTTTGCCAAATTAAAATCTGAATTAGCTCACATTACAGCTTAATTTCCTAATGTGTTTTCAGGGATCTAAATTAACCTAGGGCATTTACAAAGAATTATTTAAAATTTCAGTAGCTCTGTAGTGCTTTTGTGTTCATCTCTCAGAAAAGTTCCTGTGCCTATAAATAGTCCCTGCAGCTAATTTTTTAATATATATTTTAAATCAAACAATTGCAAGTACTTTAGAATGGAAACATGGAGAGTCTTCTTTTGCTCTCCAGGGCTCCTGCCCTCAGAGCCCCATGCCACACCACAGGCTTCTATGTGGCTTTCTGGGTGTGGGTGCTCTTGTGGTTTATATTCTGGTCTCTATTCATGTTTAAAATTAATTTTTGTGAAGAGCAAGCATACATTATAATTATGTTGTACATGCTATGTTATATGCAATTTATTTTTCATGTTTAAAGTGATGTCTTGTTACAATCTTTGCTACATATATTTATGGAATGTCTATTTTAAGACCATATCCCTCCACACTGAACCCAGTATTTCCATCTCTGGCTTGGAATTCTAGGATAGCCAGTGACTTGAAAGTTAAGCAAATTGTTTTCATTTTGTCTCATTTATTCTACCATCAAAGAGCTGCAGATAATAATCATTTCAGAAATATGGATATGAGTATGTGATTTAAAGGTTCAATGTTAAGATCTACATTATTGCATTCTGAATCAAAATCATCAGCAAATGTCAGATCCTGTTTTGCCACTGGGAGGGCACAGAGAACCTACTTTCAGTGACATTATTGAAAATACACAAACGGAGTCTGGTAACAGAACATTCTCTCCCGTGGTTAACATATGACCTCACTGAGGCTTTATTTCTCCATCTATAAAAAGATGGTCATATACTACGGGATGTCAATCAACAGACATGCCAGAAAACAGCACTGGAGGAGGAAGGGCAAGAGGGAGAACAGGGACAGAGAACAGGGACATGAGCGGAGGTGACCATGCACCAAGCATTACACCAGGCACCTGCAGTGCATTAGCCCACTCAGCCACTGATGCCACTAGGAGAATGGGCTGGACTACTCGGACTTTACAAACGGGGAGGTGAAAATCAAAATAATGAAAAGCATCTTCCCAAGGCCATCTAGGGAGGAAAGAATTTGGGTCTAATTTATTGGACTACAAATCTCCACCTCCCTTTCTACCAAATAAGCAGAGGAAAAATCATTCGTATATTAGTGTAGTGATGGTCTATGTCATTTGTTTTGGTTTGTTTGGTATTAATATGAAACAAGTGCTCTGTCCCATCTGTGTTGCAATGCACTTTATATTTAGAATAGGACATGTTCTGGGGAAACAAGATTACATCCACTATGAATGTCAAAATTATCTGATGTACTAAACTAACTTGCTTCTTTTTGCCCTTAATTCAAAGGATATTTAAACTAGTCTCTTCCTTCGCGCATATTGAAATCATAGCACTTTATATGCTAACTGGTTCATATTCTCCACACTGCCTTCATTTGGGGTTTGCTAAACTTCTAAAATGTCTGAGTTTAGAGTTTTTGTCAAGTTAAAGAAATGTTTAGCTATTATTTCTTCAAACCTAAATCCAATTCTTTCCTCTAGTTGCACGTGCTAGACAGACGCTCTGCCATTGTCCTGGGACTGAAGGTCTTTCCTATGTTTCATTTTGCGGAGTTCTGTCCTGTGACTTCACTCTCACTGCGTTTTTTCTTCTACAGGTGTAGAAACTGCCACTAACCCCATCTGAAGTGCTGCACTTATCACTTGTAGGCAACTAGTTAGGATTTCTGTGCCTTGTCTTACTATATTGATGTTTTCTTCAATTTTCTTGAAAATATGGAGTTTATAACACCTTTTTCAGTTTTAATATCTCTAACTTATTATTTATAACTCACAATTAAGGTCAAATGCTCTCCATTATAATCATGATAGAGGGACAGGATTGGGTTTACTTTCGAGGTTAAAGACCCACCCTCCAGACAGGATCTGATTATTAGGCAGTGCTCTTCAGACATCGATGCTAAGATCCTGGGACAGCAATTTCTGAAATAAGTGAATTCTAGATTGGTCCACTTTACTGTGGAGAAGGAGTTTTTGGAAAATGGTACAGGTAGCTTGTCAGCCTCCCTGAGTTGAGAGTTCAGAGGTTATAAATGTTAATGCAGACAGAACTTTTGAGGCAGGGTACCAACAAGGTCAGATCTGCAGAGAGAGAGAATGCTACGGAGCTGCAAAAGATTGGACTGCAGGTTTAGTTGAGTGCTGATCAGTAAATGCGTATGAGGAGGCAACTTGAGTCTGGGGAGAGTGAAGAAGAGAGCAGGCAAATGACTGCACGTTCATGAAGGACTGAGAATAGTTTAGTCTCCCAAGAACACAGTGCAACGGTCCCTTGATGCACAAACAGGGCATTAAGTAAAGTGCCCAGGAAATTGCTGCCTCATCATGGGGATACACTACCCTGAGATTCTTGGTTGTTCTGAACCTGACTAACAAATATGAAAAGTATATCCAAAAAGGGTCCAGGGGTTCTGTGTCTCAGAATAGATTTCTGATATTTAAAGAGATGCAAACATTTTAACAGTCAACACTGTTCAATTCAAAATGTGTAGCATCTATTTACTAACAATGGGCTTACACAGAAACATGAAAATACAAATAAAGAAGAGAAAAATCCAACCTCAAAATGGACACGGATGATAGAGCTAGCAGATAAGAAAAAAAAACTTAGAGGTGGCTAAGATACAGGCAAATCACTCTACTAAAAGCTGGAAAACAATGGCAAAGACCATGTCACCAGTCTAAAATATATAATCTGAGAAAACATTTATGTTCTTTCTATGTAAGGATCATGAAATTTTGAGACCTTTTTGACAGGGTTAATCATATACCCCTCCACCCAGTTTAAGATAACACAAATTGTTTGTCAGGGGAAAGGCTGCAGGGACAAAGAATGCCTTGCCAGGTTAAGAAGGCTTTTGCTTTATGTACCTCTGATAGGTGATACTCACCATCCAGCTCAATAATTCTGGATCTTTCTCACTGTGGAGCTATGTAACCAGACACTTCCATCCCCACAATGAAACTACTGCCACTCCTTCATGACCACTGTGAGGGTCCCCACTACCACCACCATTTATAGAATGCTCATTACATGATAGAGAACATATGGCCTCATGTAAGGCCCATAATATTATCAACTCCCAGATTAGGGTGACAGACTTTTAACAGATGAAACCCTGTGTTTATCTCATTACCTTCAGCAAACATTGCCCTGCCATATTTCACTATCCAATGCATGACCATACTCTATAGAGGGAAAACAGCTATAGTGAGGACCACAACAAATCTGGGTGAAGAAATCTCCTCAGTTAGTAGACTGAGTTTACTTCCAGAAGTTCTTTAGTAATAGGAATATTCAATTTAAATGCTCACTTTATATATTTCTGCTCACATACATAATATATGATCTAAGAAGTATAAGAAATGGGTCCTTTGTTACTAATATAAAATACTGTCAAGTCAAACCATACAGAACTCTTATGCCTAAGCATTTGCATGTGGTCAAGTGAGTAATAAAATCTGTTGGCCCACAGAGTTGGAATGGTAAAAGCAGATAGAAACTTGAATTTAGCCAGGGAACATTTACTCATCCAGTAAAGGCTTGGTTTGGTGCAGTTCCAGTTGGACAACTTAAATTACAAAATGACTTTTTCATGTTAAAATATTTAATACCCAAATAGCCCACGTTGCTGGCGTTTCACATACTCTTTCTTTGACAACTATGACGAGACAGTCCTTGGGTTGAGCTGCTTGCTGTGTGCTATGATTTGGATTCACAAATAAGCTTTTAGAATATAAAACAATCTATTTCTACAAACTTACAATTCCTGTGTTAATTGTGACAGCTCAAGATTTCTAACAATTAAGTGTAATTTCACCCTGTTTCTCTAGAGAATCATTAAGTTCATATTTGTGAATGGAGCACAGAGAGGTCAATCTGGAGGAGGCTCATGTTTTTAGTCTTCAATACTTGGAGTCCATTATTTTTGCAGACTTTCTGAAATCTCAATATTGCTATCTGAGATTTACTAAAATAAAACAGCTTCAGTGACTGCAGAGCACCTAGTAGTGATACTGGTTGCTCTTAACTGTTTGCTGTGTGAAGATTCAATAATTGCCCAAACTCCCTACATGCAGTCCTTCTGCAAAATTACAACCATGAATTCACACTTAGCACACCTCTCCAAGTTCAAAGTCAATTTACATACAGCAACTGCTTCTCCAAACTGTGTGAATTTATTAATTCAATATAGGAAGCAGAAACAATCCCCCCCCCCAAGCAACTTGTACTGTGTAGGGACCAGATTTGAAGTGTCTTATCATAGCCCTTGTACCCCCGCCCCCAGGGGACCAGTTTGAGGACACTGAAAATCAGTTAAGAAAATCATGTATCAACACTCTACCCATAACTGTGAAAGCCCATTTGTCCTGTCTTAATGACATGGTCAAAAGCACCACCAGCCATTGATATTCCTCAGCACCTCTCGGCAGTCAGTTCTGAAAGACAGAGCTCCACAAAACTATGCCAAGTCCAGCATTAGGTCCCCTTTGATCCTCTCGGAACACAGGGATTCTAGGTCATACTCTGATACGCTGAGTGGGCTCCCCACCTGTTTAAGGAATGTGGAGAAGTGTTGCGGTCTGTGACAAAGACTGACGATAAAAGCACAGCCATTCCTGCCAGTGAACACTAAAAAATGAAATTCAGACTCTGAAGGGAGAGATTTTTTTGAAGAGTGAGATTTTGGAGTTAGGGCAGGATCTCACAATATAGCACTATTGTTATCAAAAGGCAAGCACCTGTTTCTCAATACTCACTCATGGCGTTCCTCATAAAGAGGGCTGCTTACTCCCAGCGTAGCCTGCTTCACCACCTTCCTTACAAAGCTATTTTCCAAACCATTTCCATAATCCTGCAAAGCAAGTACCTTAACTTGAGTTACAGGGCTGGTCCCTCTCTTTTCATTTTTCATCCCAGTAGGTGAGACCGCCCCTGCTGTGTTTGGTGGCTGTGGAGTTGATGGCATCTTGGCTCCAGGTGACACCTGCATGCTGGCCAGCTGAGCGGCATAGAGCTGCTGCAAAACAGAGAAGGCGACCATTGGTCTCATTAAACGCGTTTGGGACAGGTTCAGGAAAACTTACCGTGCTGCCAGACAGCATCTCTCGCAACCCTGCATTCCTCTCCCACTTTTTTAAAAGAGGAAAATAAGAAAAATCAAGTAACTCAGAAAGGAAGAGGACTAGGATGGGAAACGTGGTACTGTATGTTCCAGCAGTGACACCATGGGCTGGGACAAGACTGGTCTCTCGAGAACTCGGCTCCTTCCATTGTACTAAAAGGAGTTTGGCACAGCAGTCTCTGAGATCCCTTCTAAGAGCCTGAAATCACGATATAACGTTCTTTAATATCTGGCGTGTCCACTTGTGAACTAAGAAACTGAACCGAAATTCCCCGAGTGTCCTTGATCTTCCCATACTTCTCTGGGGATGCAGATCCTTGAAGATCAGTGCTGCCCCTAAGTCCCTAGAGTCTGGCAGCAGCCACTTCCCTCTCAGCCTTTTCTCTAGGCAGTATTTAACGACCATTGACGGGGTATAGCCAGATTGGAAGCCATAGGAACAAAAAAAAGTCAAGCTTCTTTTCCTGGCCCCAGTGCTGAACGAGGTAACCTAGTGTCCTTTTTATGGGTAGAGCAGCTCAGCTGGTGTCTTCCCAAGTTCTCCTTTGGCTTGGGACTCTAGGCTTATCTCCCTCTGTTTCAACTGCTGGCTCTTGGGTCCTTTCTAAGTATTTGCTATCTTGCTATCTTATTCATCCTCTGCTCCCTCTTACAAGCGCTCCTCTTCTGGAGACAAAGTAAACAGACAATCTGATACTATTCATCTTAAAATGATCAACATTAGGTATATTGAATTAAATGAATGTAGACTCAAGATTGAAATATGGGCCAATCTCACTTTTAGATAATTTTAACTTTTATCAAAATAATGTTATTCATGATTTCATAAATTCAATATTACTTTAAGGCCTTTAAATAAAAAGAAAATCACAACAACACGGTCACCTTAAATAAGGTAAAGCCTCTACAACTGCACCTGATCACCTTGGCCTCCCCACACTGCCCTTCCCACCTCACTCCTACTTTGAGGAGACCATTCCCTTTCAACTTGGTTGACTTTTCTTACTTATCACCTCATTTGTATATGTTTATATGTTGTTCTGTCCTTATCCGCTGACCTCACACAGGAGGATGAAAGCTTAGCTTTCTACATCGCCAGCTATATATGCCTTCATGTATCCCTCTAATTGCTTAGTGTTAATGTCAGAGATTCTAAGATAGTCTTACTGTTCATTCTACTTTGGCACTATAGCTGAGCTATGTCAAGAGCTATAGTTCATTCTCCTCTCCTACCCCCCTCTCTCTGGTACTAGGATTGAAGCTAGGTCCTCAGGCTTGCTAGATAAATACCACTTAACCATATCCCCAGACTTCTTTCAATATTTTATTTTGAGACAGGCTATCATCAGGAAGTTGTCCAGGCTAGACTTGAACTCACTCTGAAAGTCAGACATACCCTGGACTTGGGAGCTGCCTGTCTCAGCCTCCAAAGTAGTTGGGATTATATGGATTAAATTCAGCAGTAACTCTGCTCTTTAGCTCTTTGTTAGATTTAATATTTGTATTGTTTATCATTTTATCTCTCATTTATCTCTTTCTGGTTTCTATAACTATCACTAGGAATCCAGACTCTCCCAACGACCAAGAAAACTCAATACAATATAGTTGAATATATGGCTAATCTCTGTATACATTTCCCACCTCTTAGAGATGCCTTCTAGAATTCTCTACACTTTTGCTCCAGCTTTTCATTAGACCAGTGTTACACAGAATTCCCCTTTGTCTCTCCTATGTTTGATTCCATTTTCTGTCTGTCATGGCTTCCTGTCTCTTAGTTAATTGTCATGTTTTCGATAGTACACACCCTCCAGGGATACCTGAGAAAAGTGCCTGTGAGGTTAGTATTTTAGGAACAAATGATTCAGAAAACGTATTATTATTATATTCCCTTGATACAGAATTCTAAGTTAAAAATGATTCCCAGAATTCCAAGGACAATGACTTACTGTCCTTTTACTCTTATTGCCAAGGAAGTCTGATATCATTCTGATCTCAGATTCTTTGCATGAAATCGGTTTTCACTTGAGACAGCATTGCCTTCTTTCCTGTATACCAAGTGCAGAGATTCCCTCCTGAGGGCTGTCTGCCTGTTGACTTTGAACTCACTGGTCTAGAGCCTAGCTCTTCCAATGTATAAAATCATGTGCTTCAACTCTAGGAAACACTCTGAGGTTCCCCATCAACTCACACCAATAAATGTTTGACATCCTCATGAACCCTCTGGTTTTAGTTCTTCCTTCTATTTCACACTCTTAAATGTTTTATTCTACTCTATGACAGATTATTTCCATCAGCTTATTCTAAGACTTCTATGAACTTTCCACTGTCACGATTTTAAGGATCCTTTTTGTTCTCTGATTGCTTCTCTTTATAGCATCTTGCTCACTATTCTGTTGTGTAATAATAATGATGGTTTTAGATTTGTGTTTATTTCCTGATCTCTGCACTGTTCTCTCTCTCTCTTTTCTTTTAATCTTTTGAGCTCTTTCTCTTATAGTTTTTGGTTGTGAGCCTTGCCTTTAATGAATGAGCCATTTCTCCAGCTCTTGAACTCTTTCTCACTGAAGGATTTCTAAAGTCTCTGGTGATCATTGACTAACATAGTGACATCACCACAGAAGCTGGCTGGGAAGTCTAACTACAGGGGGAGAATTATTGAATGACAGGCTTCATTATAAAATTATGATGTCAAAAGTAGATTTTTTTTTTCCCTGGAGAATCCAAAGTATCAACATTCACATATTTTTTTCTCTTACACTGGGCCATTTTATTTGTTTTTAAATGGATACCCTCAAATTCTTGTCTCGGCTTAAAGATTCATTTGAATGCCATTATTAGGACTGATGTTCCAAGATAAAAACCTATGAATACAGCTTCTCAAGAGATCAACCTTTCAGTCCTTTGCTTAGGCTGTATGCTGCTAATGAATGGTGGGAGGAATCAGTAGCCTTACCATGCATCAGGCTGAGGGGCCATCTTTTATTGATTTCAATTAGTCATTTTGTTGACTATTCTCCTCCTATCTCTGCCTTCAATGGCATATCACCCTTTTCTTTTCTGATAGCAGTTATAACTCAACTATCAATTTCTCATGCCCCCCAAACTTTTACCAGCTCTCTTTCTGCTTATACTCAAAGGCTGCTACCTCTAATCCTTAACTGTCCCTGTAATAGGACTTGTGTGAAAGTGGTAATAAATGAATGTGTTAATTTGCCGTGGTTAACCCACAGTCAGATATCACAGTCTTAACACTGTTGGTACCTAAAAACATCATTCAAATATTTTATTTTCCTCTTATAATCAAGATTAAATCAATACCTTGATGGTCAGATTTCTATCATAATAGAAAGCTTCCTAGTTCATCAACTACAGCAAAAAGAGCTCAAACTTAGCCATATTAGTAGAAGAGAAAAAACAGGTGGTTTGTATATAATTTCCAGCATTACTATCATTCAGATGGACAAACAAAAAAAATTACAGTAATCAAAAACAGACCTTTCAGCACATGTAATTAAATGAAAGCTTAATAAAGAATAATTTGCAAGAGCCAGATGTGCCTATGTCATGATTGTTGCTTTCTTTGGAACAATTTTTCTAATATAACAAGCCTCTAAAGAAATTAAAGTTTCTTAATTCTATATGCAATGACTCAGTGGCAAGAAAAATTCACAAGTAAGAGTCAAACTGCTATAATTTAGCCAAAGGAAAGGCTGCAGTTTCGTTTCTTTTTCACTTTAATGGATCTTTTTCTTTTGAAATTCAGCAAGGCTGAGCATGCAGCTCAGTTGGTAGAGTGCTTGCCTAGCATGCACAAAGCCTGGGGTTCCTTCCCAACAACACTGCATGAACTAGGAATGTTAGCATAATGTCTGTATCCCAGGACTTGGGAAGTAGAGGCAGAAAGAGCAAGAGTTCAAGGTTCATGTATGTCAGGTTTGAGGTCAGTCTGAACTACATGAGACTGTAGCTCAAAATAAATAAATAGACAAATCAAAACAAGTTGGTAGGACACAGGAAACATCTCCTCTGGACCTTCTGCTTGGACCAAGCCAACAAAGCAAAGTTTGATACCGAATGACATGGATAGAGGCAGCTACAAATAGAAAATGCATTGGCTAATTTTGGGAGTTATAAACCTTAACTGGATATTAAAGAGCAATAAAGTCTTAAAGATATGAGTTCTTACAAACAATCTAGTCCTCATCAAAAGACAGCCTATTTTGTTTTACTCAATCTCGAATCTTCCAGAGAGCTGCAACTAATAATGCAAGGAAAAAAAATCTTTGGAAATAAGTCTATATTCTAAATATCTGACTCAATTAAATGACCTTCAGATTTACTAGAAAACAGTTAATTTTTAGAAATAAGGTAGTGTTAATTGCTTTCTCTGAAGTTCTAATAACCATTTCATACCCATATCCAATATATTCTACTTAAATGTGACAAGAGCCCATAAACTCATCCTGCTCAGAACAGGTTCTTGTGAGTTGTGATTCCTAGAGCACTGGAGTCAGGGAAAAGAGCCACTGAGTGAAGTGGACAGCAGGATACAATAAGACTCAGTACAACAAGCTTTGAGACAAAACTCAGAAAATGAATACAACAAAAAGAAAGCGGGCAGCCGTGAAAATCAGTTTATCACATTCTACCCAATGAAGCATAGTCATTTAGCTGTAATTATCACCTTCAAATTGGAGATTTTAGATTTGATTTAGATAATAAGAATGCCATTTATCAAATAGGCATATATTTACAGAGCAATTTCATAGTTCGCTTTCTAAGCTGCTGTCTGCTGAATGCATTCTGCATGCAGGGCTCTGCACTGGGAGTGGAGGATGCAAAGGCCCAAGCATTCATCCCTGGAGTGTGAAATGGAGCTCTCCGACCGACCTTTGACGGGCAGGCAGCATTCCTGCGGTGTCCATCACTTCTGAAACTTGTGTTTGGTCAAGCATGTTTTGCTTCCTATCCTTGATAGACTGTAAACTTCCTGAAGACATGAGAGATCTATTTTTTGTTGAATGCCTGGCACCAATGACGGCAGCTTAGGAGTAACAAGTACCCGAGGATTATTTTTTAATTGACATAGATAACTGAAGAGCTGCTGCAAATGAGACAAAGTCACACTAGGCTATATTTATTATATTTCATGAAAAATTTGATAATGTTGAATTTAAAAATAAATTTTTATTGAAAATAAAACCAAGGGAATATACACTCAGTCTTTGCTTAGTTACATTGTTTCACATGAGTAGTGGGGGAGGGAGGAAAGGGAAAAGAAGAAAAATGAAATTTAAGTCACAGAGGTATGAACAGGTCTCAAAGGGATCCATTACTTTATATACTAATTTAAGAATTGATTAAAACATAAATTTTAAAATTATTTTGTTTAACAAAAATGTATATTTTAAAACTGGCTTTATAAAAAAACAACAAAAACAACCAAACAAAAAAATAATTTGATAGCATATTTACCAGGCATTGAGAACTACTAGCTTCACTGATGTGCGCTGCTAAAGTTTATCACACAAATAGCAGGTGGCGCATAAGCAAGGCCGAGCACCAGGCCTCCCTTTCTCATATATTTACACAGAACTCTAACATTTTTTGATATTGCATCTTTTTTGGGAGAATAAAAAAATACTAGTTATTCCAATGATATAGCTCTAGTTAGAAAATCTCTTTGCAGACTAGAGGGTTCAGAAGGAAAAGGGTCAGACTCTGATTATGTAGCTCATATAGTTTATAAGAGTTTCATTCCATGCAGGGTTCTCAGGCCAGAGTTCATAGTCTAGGGATGACCATGAACCACACACAGCTGACGTCTGAGAAATTAGCAATATAGAAAAGTGGGCCACAGGTTGAGTAAAAGTCCCATAAATATTTCAACTTGGTGAAGACTTTTTCATAAATGCAGATTATTTTCCATTGCAATTTTGTAAAATGCTTAGTGATTTTTTGGGGGGATAGTGAAATATTTTTTTCAGCCATAATATGTACAAAAGACATGCACATAAAATTGAACCTACTTGAACTTTTCAAAATTATAAAAGCACTTATATTTTATAGTGTATTAAGAAATTATTAATTAACTTTATTGTTAAAACTGCTCCATCCTTACTAGCAGAGGTCTAAACATCATACTTAGCATTGGAACTTGGGTAAGTGGAGCAATGACACACAGAGTCTTGAAGGGGCATATTGCTTAAACATCTTCATTTTACTGGTTAAACAATGTTTGAAGGAGCCGAATTATTTCCCAAGACCATACTGTTTAGTCCTAGAACTAGAGGAACCTTCTAGCTCTCATCTATTACCAGAATGTCACTGGAAGTAGACACTGATTATGTGATCAATCCTTGCAGCTTCCAAACACATTTCCGGCATTGATTAATTGTTCATTGACCAAACTTTACTCCATACTTATTAATTAAGCCTTGTACTAAACATCAGAAATGCATCAACAAGACCCTCAGAAGCAACACCTGATTTCATAAGAAACTGATACAACACAGCTGCCTAGACAGTCTTACAAAGTTACAGTTAGAAACCACTGAGAAACACAAGCAGAGGATTTCAAGAAACTCCCTAACAGAGGCACTTGATACTTCTGGAGGACCAGCACAGCTTCTCCAAAGAAGATATGTTTTATGTAAGTAAAAAAGGCTCCCAGGGAAAAAGATTGTCAGGAAGCCCTCGAGAATGGAAAACAGTGAGTACTCTAGCTCTGAGGTGGAGACAATGGCAAGCTGTCGAGGAACTTAAAGACCAACGTGTCAGGGCTGCCCAGTGCAGGCAGGATGACAGGCTGGTGACACAGGTGGGTGCAGGCTTGCCTTGGTCCATTTGTAACCACAACAAACCATGAGTGGGGTGACGGAATAAAAGAAATGCATTTCTCACAGCTCTGAAGGCAGGGATGCCTAAGGCCAGAGCACAGGAGGACTCCACATATGGTAGGGACCTGCTTACTCCTAGAAGATTATCTTCTCACTCTGCCTTCCATGGTAGAAAAAGTAAGTTTTCTCTTTGGGACCTTTTATGAGGGCTCCATACTCATGAGCAAATTACTTCCTGTAGGTTGGTTTTCTGACATCATCGTGTGGGGATTAAGGCTTTCAGCATATAACTTTTGGTGGGAACATAAATAGGAAGCCCAATGCCAGGCTACATTAATAAGCCTAGAGTTTATCTCTAAAGACAGGGACTTAGAAAGAGAAGTCAGCATCTTTTCCATGTGATTACTAACCATTCATCAACCTTTAACATAAATGGATTATGAAAATCCTCTGAGGAGTGCACAAACCAACAAATTACATACCTCTAACGATGCTCTCTGGATCTCAGGACCAGCCTGAAGGAGGTCTTTCTCATCTCTGTGTCCTAGTGACACCTTCAAAAGCAAGTCTGTACAGACTCAACACAAGGCAATGGCTTCTACCAGTCTAACTCAGTCTTAAGGCAAAACGCTTGAGAGTCTTCTGGGACACGCACTGACTGATACACTTTGTCAGAGTCATGCCACCACCCTTGTGTTTGGGAAGAGAACCATGCTTTGTACCCAAACAGCTAAAGTGATGCCAAATTATATGAATGGCAACATGATGAATCTACATGTATCATATTGTAAAAAAAGAACATTTTATTCTGTATCATGTAAGATATCCAGTAGAGAAGACCACAGAGAAGGGGCACAAGGCTTTTTTCAATCATAGTCATATCATTTTCACCCAACTATTCTGCCCAGCACCTAGAGATCTCTCCTATTCATTCACAAGGTAATTCAGCAACTACATACTGAATACTAAACTAAGGTACAGTGCTAAATATTTGAATTTATTGCTTTATTTAATCTTCATTATAATTATATAGGAAAAATAGTTATCTGTGCTATCCAGTCTCACCTTTAATCCCATTTCTTCTTTTAAAATCAAATTGTTTTAAGTAAACAGTGACTTGCAGTGGAACCCATATCTGGTTCTTAGCCAACAGACAAGGATCATTGTCCAAGGAGAAGAAAGATTTTGATGTGCCCACTCGCCCGAGTTCTCAAGCAGCCAACTACACCTCTAGATAGCTGATAGTACTCCTTTATAAATGGCATTCCATAATTCCCAAATAGTGAAAGAAAAGTTAACAGTACCACCAGCCAGCATCATCTAGACAAATCCCTCTTCAACCAATCTAAGCCTCAATAAAAGACTTAGAACCCTTTAGTTCAACAGACTGACAGATCAAGAGAGCAGAACCATGCAGAATGTTGGTAGAAACAGGGGGACTCGATAGACAGGGGTAAACGACCCCAAGTATGTTCCAAAAAATGGAAAATCAACACAAAAATCACAGCATAACTTTATACGTTCTGAATTCTCTTTGGAGCAGAGTCTCCTTGCGTGCCATTTCATCTAATAAGGACAAAGAGTGCCCTGCCCATATCTGTCTCAAAAAAAAGGGAAAAATTCTCCTTCAAGCATATGCTGCCTACTGGTAGCTAATGATGAAAGGAAGGGAAGGCATACACTGTCCAACAAAACCACATACCACCATTACTAGCAACTGGTTCAACTCTTTCTTATATATTTATGCCCATTAATACCTAGAGTCCAGGCCCAGTGCAGATCCAGGTTAACAGATTCCACCCCAACACACAATGCTCAAGAGGACAACAGAAGTGGGAAGTAACAAGTGGGGTAGGAAAGGGAAGCATCCTGAAGGAAGTGACATTATTTACCTGGCTGATGCCCCAAGCCTAGCTCAGTTCTCCAGGCATCCCCTGGGTTCCTCTGCCCACCCAGGAAACCATGCTGTAAAACGGCACAAGTTCAGCTGTGAAGAAGTGGAAACAGAGGCAGGTAATTAAGAAACCTGATTTAGTGCTTGTTTAGCAGAGAGGAAAATATGTCAGTAGCAGTCATTTCTGACTGAAGGAGAGGCAAAGGGAGAGTTTAAAAATAATTACTTGAAAGGTTTACAAATACTTTTACTTCTCATAAACCTTCAATGTCAACAGAATGATCCAGGAAATACAGCTGTGGTTTTCTGGAAGGACAGAAATGAAGTCCCTGTTTTCAACACAGAAGGAACTTGTGTGTGGCTAGTCCATTAATATTTGAGGCCAAAGAAGCCTGCCAGCAGGGATAGAAGGTGAGAGAAGGAATAGAGGCGGTCAGGCAGCTTGCATTCTATGTACTGAGTTCATTGCCAAGTCAGCTTTGCCTTCCTGCATACTTTTATCCTACACTCTTTCCCTTTCTTTTTTCCATTTTTAATTAATCTACAATTACATCATTTCCTCCCTTACTCCCTTCAACCTCTTCCATAACTTTCCCCTAGCTCCCTTTCAAATTCATGGCCTCTTTTTCTTCAATCATTATTGAAGTGTGTGTGTGTGTGTGTGTGTGTGTGTGTGTGTGTGTGTGTGTGTGTGTGTGTGTGTGTGAATAAATACATACATACAACTTGCTGATTCCATTTAGTGTTTCTTGTCTATATATGTCTTTCAGGGCTGGTCACTTGGTATTGAACAACCATTTAAGGGGCTCATCCCTGTAGGGGTGTGGCTAAATTTCCCTCACTCTGTAGTCATGAACTGCCTGTCTCTCTTCATCTAGGGGTGGAGCCCATGAGATCTCCCCCATCCACATTGGTATGTCACAATTCTACCTACCTCTGCATCTCAAAACAAAGTATGGTTCTCTGTGAAACCTGTCCTCCCGTCTGCCCCACCATATCACCCCTCAAGCCTCATATACTTTGTGGACTTCCCTTTATTCTCTCCATGTCTTTCTCTTACACAACATTTCCAGCTCTTCAAGAGTAGAGTGACTAGGTCTTCTCTAATCTGCCTCCCTAGTATACAAGACAAGGTCTGGCATTTAATAGAGCCCTGCTCACACTTGGCCATTAACCCCCTTTCATTTCCATTTGCTGTCTTCCTCTTGGAATTGCTACCATTTCTGCCAACAGCCTTTTCTGCATTTCACTTTTCCTGTCTGTACTGGCTGGTTTTGTGTGTGGTGACCCAAAGTCATCAGAGGAAGGAGCCTCAGCAGAGGAAATGCCTCCTTTAGATCTAGCTACAAGGCATTTTCTCATTTAGTGATGAATGAGGCGGGCCCAGTCCATGGTGGGTGGTGCCATCCCTGGCCTGGTGGTCCTGGGTTCTATAAGAAGGTGAGCGAGCCATGGGGAGCAAGCCAGTGAGCAGCACTGCCCCATGGCCTCTGCATCAGCTCCTGCCTCCGGGATCCTGCCTGTTTGAGTTCCTGTCCTGACTTCCTTCAATAATGAACAGCAATGCTGAAATGTAAGCCAAAAAAACCTTTCCCTCCCAACTTTCTTTTTTGGTCATGATGTTTCATTGCAGCAATAGAAATCCTAACTAAGACATGCCCCAAAAGGAATCTCAACTACAGAGGCCATCTTTGTTTCTGTCTTACTGAAGCTCTGGACACGCAGGTTCATTCTTACACAGAAACACTGGGCAGTGTGCTATTAGCACGATCATTGTGAGTATCATACTCTAGTATCGCCTCTGCACACCCGAGCAAATCTCAAGTCCAGAGGATAAAAGTGGTCTGCTTAAAAACGCCAGCTGTCAAGCAGCAGGAAGAGTAAAATCCAGCCTCAGGTTCATGGTCTTCCCCAACCACCTTCATACGCGCTTGTGCTTCCATGCCCTCTGTTCCCTTAGGGAGTGGGCTGCAAACAGAATTTGTACATTTCATCAGAGATAATTTTATCCTGAAAATACTTGAGAGTTACTCTGTGGATATCGAAGAATAATTTATTTTAGAGAACTTTTTTTAATATTTGTTTTTAAATGTACATATTTAAAAGTGCCACCACAGTAATTAGGTTAAGGTAATTATAATCATGTTAAGGTATTTTCAGGTTTTTAAAAATAAGCTTATGCAATTATAGATAAAGGAGTAAAAATGTGTCTCGGGTAAGAGTAGACCTGAGACTTTTCTTGGTCTTTCTATAATAGCCCAAAGCAAAATAGAACAAGTAAGTTACTGTAAGGCGCTGGAAAGCAGGGCTTGTGGCATTTGATTCACTACTTCCTGCAGGCAACTCAGTAAGGTCAATAGAGGAAAGAGAATGCAAAGAGCCACCCCACTGGAGTCCTCCTGCCTGCTTCTCAAGCATTCAGTAACTTGCTTCTCTCACTTGACTCATAACAAATGGGGCAGGCAATGTGTTGGGTGTGGTGGAGAGGAGAGACCATAAGAAGGAAAGAGGATATAAGAGGAGCTCAGGACACCTTTTTAAAAACCAGACTCCATCGGATGGCAGAACTTCCAATGCTTTGCTACAACAACAATCAACTGAGATACATTCTCCCATCGCACAGGTTACATTGGGCTACGTATGTTGTGTGGTACAATTACTAAGAATAAGCAAAGCACACCCCCCACATCTCTTCTCTTTTCTTTCATGATGCTAAAGAAAATACATCAATATACAATGCCTTATTTACAAAATAAAATCAAGTCACTAAAACAGCTAACTGGTGAGTCCATCCTCAAAGCAAGATATTCAAAGAGGAAGCCACCATTTTAGAAGCAAGCCTCTCCATGCCCATTTCCAAGAGCTGAGCAGGCACTGCTGAGAAATCCATTTTTCTGAACACAGTAATGCCCCTGTGGCTTTCTAATCACAAAGCCAGAGTTCATGAGCAAAACCCCAGGCTCGTGCATCTCGACTCCATCAAGAGGATAGAAAGACTCATTCATGAGTCAGAAGTTTGGGTTTGAAACATAAACATTAATTCTCACACACATGGATCTGTATTTTTTTTAGCACATGTGTTGTTTGGTATAAATGTGAGTTTACTAATATTTGAGTGTGCAGTTTCTTTGCAAACATACAATAAAGTCATTCATCCAAAAATTATTTGGTGTGTGTGTGGCTCTATGGGTACTAGTAGATTTTAGAAAAACACAAGGGAGGAGTACTTTGGTAGGGAGGGACAGGGAATAGACAGACAAATACGCATCCATCTGGACAATTCTGCTGTGTTGCTTACTATGAAATATAAAAAAAACTGGGTGTGTCAGCATGCTTGGTGGTTATAGTATTGAATAGAAAGAAAAGGAAAACTCAAGAGAACTAAATGAAATGAGGGATGCTGGGGCACAGAACTCACCCAGAGACAATATGTGGATGGCAGCAGGCCTGTGACAAAGGTGCCCTTAGGAATCAAAGAATCCAGGGTGGTAGGAGTAAGTTGTACCAGGCACCAGAGAAAGGGGAATGTGTCAGACAGACAGAAGGACGCATCCTGTGGGTCTTACATATTACGAAATGGACTTTGGATCCCACACTGCATTTCTGGGTTTCTAGGAAATACCATGTTAAAACAACATGGCTGGCCTGGAAATTCTCAGTAGTACCAACATGGGAATCTGGACAGAGGCCAGGCTGCCTTGCCTGGGCCCACAATGATTGCCAAGGAACCAGCTGTTGTTGCTTGAAAAATATTCTACAACTGCCTGGCTTTGATGTTCTTCAAATTCCATCTATAATGAAGTTTCCAGGCCAATACTGAATGAAGACAAATATGGGTTACTATGTAACTAAATAAAATATTTAAATTGTTAAAAAATATATGAGAAAACAAAAATTGCATGAAAATACAACATGTTCTAAATGGTACCTTTCTGCTTTAGTTATTGAACAGAAGAAATGTTGCTAATTGGAAATGAGTGTTTAGTATGTAAAACATTGTGCGAGTTTCATGATGAACTTGCTTTTTATTTCTCGGCAGACTCTGGAAGACTGAGCAGACTCATGCTAGTAAACACAATTCACACCTATACTAAAATCCACAGATTTATTAAAAATCTATTTTATATTAATACTAAACTAAAATTTGCATTTTTAGAACTATTGAAGGAGAAAGGAATGTAGTCTGAGCTCACCTGTAAGGAGTCAGGTAAACGATGAGGAATAATGTAAAATATTCTCTTAATTTCCTCATATGTTCTTCTATACTTTCTTTAAATTTGAGTGAATGTTTTGCCCTATTTCAGGGCCAATTTCGCTGTCACTGATTAAACAGCAAATTATTACTATTGCCAACTGGAGAACTTTGTCATATTTTGTAGTATGTAAATATGCCATCTGCACCTTGCAGCTATACCCATGGTTTACTCTCTAATTAGCAGAAAGGGAATACCTTATATGTGGTGGCCATAGTGAAAACCCATTCACATGGTAGATAACAGCACACAACTTGCTTTATTGTCAGTAGACACTGAGAGATAGCTCAACAATTTACCTCGAGTGTTTCTTACAGCAGACTAACGGGGGACAGCTACACAGAGCGCTGGATGAAGAGTAGGATTGCTTAAGTTGCTCTGAGAAGCAGGATGTCATTGCCACCAGAGTGCACCTCCTGTAGTCATCCCTCTGCTCACTAACTGTGATCTTGAAAAAGCCATTTTGTTTCTCAGAGGTGGGAAGTGGAGACACAGGCAGAACATCCTCCACTGGTTAGGTGTGTAGTAAACTGAACTATCTTAGCATGCAGAAAGCCAGAGGTGAGGTGGATGGGGAGCAAAAGGGAGGGAGAGAGGGCGTTACTGGTTGGGGATGTAGCTTGGTGGTAGCAGAATACTTGCCTAGGGATTTAATCCCTAACATGGTGCGGGAGGAGGGATGAGATATCAAAACTGAAAACAAGCAAACAACAAACTAGGACAACAAAGACTAGTCCAACTAGTCATTCACAAAGGACAGAAAGGCCACAGCAGGAAGCGGTTTCCACTAAGGGCACTTAGCTGAGTTTTGCTCCACTGAAGCCCCAGAAATAGGCCCTTTGTTAGTTGAAAGGTAAAAGATCATCATGAACAGAATGAGTCCAATCCCTGCAGCACAGCTTGACTGTGTTTAGTAATGTCTCTTCCCTGCCCAATCCTTGGGATCAGGATTGGGAGGCTGCAGACTACAGAAATAAGATGTTCATGCTAAGGGTCAATGTGGCGAGATTTATAAAAGTTCCCCTCCCCTCTGGTAACAGGGAAAGCACTTTGCTATTCTCTGGGGAACAGGAACTTGGCTTGGTGTTGTCACTGCCTATTCTTGGAACAGGAGAAGACGTCAAACACTCAAAGCCCTAGCATTCTGGAGGGAATTCTGACTCTCACGGCTCTTCTAAGCCTACTGTATCACATCCAGAAAGATGGCAAATCACAACTTGGTTTGTTAAGACGGCATCTTTCCAATGGACCATGGAATATTTATGTCTCTGTGCAGCTCCTTGAAGGAAAAATCTTACGGTTTTGTGCCTGCCTTGGGTCAGGGGTTCACATCAGCATTTCTTTCTGTCATTCCTTATATGCTGTGTGATAATCTACAGCACAGGAAGACGAATCATGAAACAAAGTGGCTGTCTGACTTTAGCAGCTAGTTCTAGTTAACCAGAGACTTCCAGCCTCATCTCAGCATGAGAAGAACAAAGCGTTTTGTCAAGTAACGCACCTCGTGACATAAACACGTATGTCTCTTCAAGGAAGTTTTATCATTTCCACATTATCAGCGCACAAAAGGCACATTCTTGTCACAGACCTGGTGTGACACGGAGTCATCGTCGTTGGAAACAAGAGCCTGATTAGGTTCCCACACAGATATGAATAGACCCCCCCTTTCTTTTAAAATAGCTGCTTTTATTCCTTTTCAAACAGACTGCTAATTGTCACCCTAAAAACACTGAATGATTCTCAGGCAACATTTGTTTCTGTTCTTTCTTCCTGTCTTTTTAGAATCAGCCAATAACATAACTGTCCCTTCTGGTTGATCTTCTTCTGGTGAGTCTGAGTTAATCCACAGCTGTGTGGATGTGGAAAAGGTACACAGCAGCCTGCGGCTGCTGGGTCTCTTGTCTGCTAATAAAGTACGCAGTCTGCAGGACAGATGTTAGGAGGATCTGTTAAATAAGTCAGTGACAGAGATCCTGACCTCTGCCAGGGAACGTTTTATTACTCCAGAAAGGGGCATAGTTACAGCATGTTAACAATGAGAAGAACCATAGCCTTTCTCTCCAGATTTAACTTCTTGTTACATGTTGAATGGAATAAGAGTATCCAGGCCCGCTCACTGAGAAGCAGTTTGATTGGGTTGAGCACAAACTGCAGATTATGGGATTTCCCCAAATCCCCAGGAAATGGTTGGACCTTGGCTTTGTGTCAATCTTCCACAGTGTTGTTTATTCAGTGTGTATCGTTACACTATTTGTACAGTGTCACTTGCCACAGGGCACCATTGTTCTGAAGGGTCTATCAATTTTACAAAACACAGTTCCCTAACTATTAAACCCAGTATAATGGGAAATGAAAACTAGAGATCAAATTAATAGAGGAATAGCACTCACTAAAGTTGCTCACTAGACCTTATACTGTTTTACTATTTCTGGTGTGAGTAAAATCATGTCTACTATAGGCATTGCTGATCCCCTCATGTTGAGTGAAAGACCTGCTGTGCTCTGACCCCATGCTGACCTCTCCAGTCTCATCTCTGATTGCTCCTGCACACTCAACCTAGACCAAGTACTTCTAAAGGTGCCACACTGCCTGCTGCTATTGTCTGCATGTCGCCATTCTGTTCTGTTTGTCTGGGCATCTTCTTCAGGTTCCTGCCATTGCACATCTTTCCCCACACTCTCTTTCTAGGAGTCAATACTGCCAGCATCTCACCCAGGAAGTCTTCCAGAACTCCCCCAGGCAGCGCTAAGTACTTCCTCTTCCCACAGTGATTTCAAACTGGGAACATATCTATTTTTAACAATTATTATATTGCTTGCTAGGTCATGAGCCCTCAGAGGGCACAGGTTGAGTTTTATTGATCTTACTATATCCCAAACAGAAAAAGGTGCTTACTAGGTAGTAGACACTTAATAAGCATTTAGGAAATTAATGTGTAAGTGAACTAAATAATTATTTATTAAGACTACCAGCACTATAGCAGAGTCTTATTTTGGTATTTTTAATGGATAAACAATTAGATTGGTACAACCAAATGCAAACTCTCCCCCACAGCACACACACACACACACACACATACACGCACGCACGCACGCACGCGTACCTAGTAGTTATATCACTCCAAATAGGTAACAACATAAGGTATACTGTCTTCTTGGCTGTCTTTCTCAGTTCAGCCAACACTTGCTTATACGAAGCAATGGGGTTTGCTCTTTGCATTGGTACCTGCACGTCTCTGTACCTTCACCCAGACCACTGATAAGCACTGCAGCTTTAGGTAAGCTAGTCTAGCTCTTTGAACCTCAGTTTCTTCAACCATAAAATCAAAAGATTCATATAGCACTTGGCAGTGTGCAAAGAACTTTCCACAGGAATTTTCTTATCCCCACTAGCATCATCCCTATAGCCACTTAACAGAAGCATTTGGGGATTGGGAAGGTTAATTTGCTCAAGTTCAAGTAACAGGCTAGAAGTAGGACTTGGCAATTCAGACTACTCGAGGCCTTTCTATCTTTCCAGCTATGGAAATCTGTGGCTTTAACAATCTTACTGATGACTTGTGAATTTTTTTCTTTCTGCATCTTTGGTTTTTCTTAATCAGTAGGAAATTAAAAAAAAATAGTACTCTAATTGCCAATGGGCTGTGATTTCTACTAGAATGCACCGTGTTGGAACTTCATGATTTTTGAAGTCAGAAGCATCAGATACAGATATGACATGAAAATATTTTTCAGTTTTGTAAGTGGGTAAACACCCATAACGAGTGAACACCCTGTGCTATCTGTCCCCATCACTCGGCTCATTGCTTGATTTCCCACCTGGACTATAAGAAGGCAGGAAATTGCTTAGTCTGCTTGTTTAACTAAAGGACATCAGACATGACTTAAAAATGTTTGTTAAATGAATAAATGGATTAGAATATAAGTACAAAGATCCAGAGGCAAAGAATAGTGAGCATCCAACCATTTATCAGACTTTGTGCTCCTATGGTTTCCTTTAATTCTCATGACCACCCAGTAGGAGATGGGAGTCCCACTGCACAGGTGAGGAGAACCAGGGTGTAGAGGAAGCGAGTCAGTGGACACCTGGTTCCGTCGAGGATCTTGTGGAACCAGGAGGTGCTGCTTTCACAAAACCTGCAAGCTACTCACTAAGCCTTGAGAAAAGAGCGAGCCAGGACTAGCAAGATGGCCCAGGGGCACAGCAGCGGCTGCACAAACCCTGGCAATCTGGGTCGGATCAATCTTTGAGAGCCACAGTGGGAATGTGAAAGGAAAGAACTCTCAAAACCTTCCTCTGAGCTCCACACGCAGGACATGGCCTGCTTCGCACACTTTTGTGGCCTTTTTGGTTTTTGAGAGAGAGCAAACGAACTGCTACACAAAATGTGACATGCTGCTGCAGTTTGAGTCACTCACCCTGACCTGTTACAGTGGCCTTCAGGTCTCCTAGAGAGAGCAGGAAAGCCCAGCAGATGGGGGTGCAGAACTAGCAGGTTGTGGCTTCATAGAGGGAAATTCTAGAGGTCCACTTTGTTCTGCAGCTCCTAAATGTTGTTCTATGAGGATCACTGGTTAATGGATGGGAAACTGAGGCACCTGCGTCCAGGGAGTCACATGGAGGCCTCCACTACCTGAACAAAGCTTCTCCATTGTGAGCTCTGGTGCTAGGTCTGAACCAATCCCATAACTATACACTGTGTGGGGACAGTCCCCTACAGTGTGAAGCCAGCACATTCTGTATGTAAGGAAGATGTCTTAAGCAGGTGACCACCATCCCCACCAGGAGGGTGTCTTCTTGTTCTGTGGTGTGGAGCTGAGCTGCTGAGACCGGAAGCAGGAAGAATGCCATAGGCAGCCCTTCTCCTTTTATTTTAAAGTTTGATTTCTTATTTATTTGCATTTCTCTTCAAGCAGATCAAGTGATAATCCGCTGGGGCTGCCATGCTAAAGCACTTTTCCTACTGAGTTTTGAAATGGGGCCTCAGAGAAGGAGCTTGATACAATTCAGTGAGTGAAGCAATACCTTTGTCCCTTTGAGCATTAAATGGCCCGTTGCAAAACAGCTTAGTTAGAGAGGAATTCAGAAAAGAGGACTTTCTTTCTTTTTTAAAATTTCTTTCCCAGTTGAGCAGAGTGGGACTTGGAAAATGGAGCTCCCTCACTTTCCCCAGCCTCTCACCAGTGTTAATTAAATACAAATCACTTAGAAAGGGAGCGGTTAACCGAGAGCAACACAGTGTTCCTCCCCAACACATTCCTGGGGGCACAGATGTGGTGATCTGTTATAAGAAGGCTCTAGAGCACAGAGGTCTCACTGGCGAAAAATTGTAAGAGGCAAGGCAACATAATGTGACAACTGTTCGTAGAAAAACACATTTTAAACTCCCCATTTCCATATCCATTGTGCTTAACTAACACATATCATAAAGGAAATTGGCGTAACAGATGCTTTCGGCATTCGGGAGCCAATGCAGAGTAGTTCTCACGTGGATGAAGTCAAAGCTCCCTGTGAGCCAGCTGGCTTCTTACCTACCAAGTCTACTTTCCTTCAAGTTAGAGAAATTTCCCCAGCACCACAAGTATCAGCATATTTTCTCCTTGTGTCAGACACCCTGTCGTCTACAGCGTCAACTGGACAAGTTGCCCAAACTCTAAAAATGGAGCTTGCTGAACCGGCGCTTCTGTCCCGGCCACTTTAAATTAGAAAACTCTTCAGCTGCTTCACTAATGGTTCTGGAAGTTTCATGCACTGTCTGGATCTATTTGTAAATTAAATCGTTTAAAGTAAAGCTCTTTAATACTCCATAATCAGTCCTGTCTCTCGGAACTCGACTTTACTGTGAGCGCTCCTTCCTGACTCTCCTGTTGTCCCGAGCTTCCCGGGAAAGAGGCACCCCCGCGATAATTCAGCATTATCGCTGCTCCAGTGCACTAATCGCTTGAAGAGCAGTGAAGGCTCGGTGCTCTCTTGCCCTGGCTCCTGAGGCCACCTGGCCCCAGGCTGGCTTGGCGACCCAGCCACAGCCAGATGTCAGGAGGCATACTCAGCTCCTCATGCAGCAGGCGCTCACTCCAGTATGGTCAAACATCTGCTTCCTCTGCGGGCGGGCGAGCAACCTGCTGAACACAATCTGAGGGCTGCGCGAGGGAGGGATGGCCAAGGACACAGTCCCCAGCTCCTCTAGGAGACTCATCAAAACTCTGAAACTGTAAGACAGCCCCGGACTCTCCAAAGCATAGAACCGCACATAGCAGAAGCACGCAAAGCGTTTCCTCCAACAAAAGAAAGCTAAGGAGCAAGATGAGTTTCCTCACAGTCCTTCTCAGTTTTGTTCAATTCTATTCAGCTTGAAGTTTCTTCTAGACAGCTGGAAATTTGAGAAAGTATATAAACTCCTTGAAGGTGTGGAGAAGACCACATTGACTTTGAAAATTTTTCCCCTTTATGATGTAATTAAATCGCCTTTCATTCACTTACATGCTACCATAAGAGAGGAATACGTTGTATAAGGAGTTCCTAAATTTCTGTGCATCCTGCCAGTGTGGGGCTTCCTACTATGTCACCACCAGTCATCTGAGTCTAAAGCAAAGAAGCCTCACTGAGAAATAAATTCTAAAATAAACTCCATCACCTACTAGAGGCCCACCTTGTCACTAGGTAAGGACCCTGGTCCAAGTCACTTAATTCACCCAAGTTTTCATTTCTTCTTTAAACATATGGTGTTAACGTTAAAAACATTTCTTACAAAAGCTAAATATAAATTGTTTTTTAGGCCAGAAAATAGGTACTATGTAAGTATATTCATGTATACACGTGCACACATACACAGTATCACAATATTCTGTCAGTGCACAATTAGCATGCAAGTGATGGGTTTCATTTTGATGTTTTTATGTACATACATCATTACACCTAGCTCTTATTTAATGATGTTCATAGCTAGCTTTTGTTTCGCTTTGTATCAGAAAGAAATTCAGGTTTCCTTTGTATCATTTATTTAATATACCAGATACAGATCCTCTGCCAAGAATGGCCTCATTCATACTATTGGCTCTAAGGAAAAAGTATCCCCTGTAAAAGCTAATGACGATATTCATATCGCTCTCATAGATTTATATGCTGTCGAAGTAAAAATTAACACCTCCTTATTGAAATCTAAGCACATACTGTGCCCAATTCCATCGGGAGAGCGGTGGCTGCTCTCAGCAGAACTGGCTGGCTAGTATAAAACTTTCAGTTTTAAGGATCAGAGAAAAGCAATCTGAGGACAGAACAACCAAATGGGTCTTGATTTGTAACCATCTACCCGTGCCTGGATGGGCAGATAGGTGGACAAGGATATTTCTGCCATGGTGAGTGATAGCTGGGTCCTATTATTTCCTCCATCTTCTCTTTGTCCCACCAGAACACAAGCTCAGTGAGGGCAGGGGCCTCATGGCACCCACCGATACCGCCTGGTATCTGGATGCTTTTTTCAAGCTCAGCACTGCTGACGGTGTAGGCAGGAGGTGCCTCCAAGGCCAGCGACTGTGGAAGATACTGCAGTATCTTCAGCATTGCTTGTCTGGTGATCTCTTCCTACCTGATGCAACAGTAATCTCATTTCTCTCTGCCAATCAAAGCAAAGTGTCTCCAGACACTGGCAATCAAGCCTTCAGGAGACAACTGCCCTCAGTTTAAAGCTGCTACCTAGAACAGTATGTGGCACACCCGGCACTGAGTAAATGATGGCAAATAATCAAATAACTAAATTTCTTATGTTTGGATTTCCTTACAATATTTTTAAGACATTAGCTTTAGAATAGTTTGAGTCTGACTGTGAAGTAAAGAAGGCACAGAGATTTTCCATGCCCCGGCCCTCTTATGCACCTGGTGTCCCCATTATCAACATCAGCACCAGAGTGGACGAGGTGGTGAGGATGAGCCTACAGCACCTTGCATGCTCAGCGGTAGAAGTCACTCAGTGTCCCACATTCTCTGTAGTTCCACAAAGCCTGAATTTATAGTCTCGGGGTATTTTCACCATTCTGAACTCTCATATCCTGTCTAGTCCTGTCCTTCTTTACCCCAAAACCTTGGAAACCATTGTTTTCACACATACATTTCAGTTTTCAAATTTGCTAAGCATAAAACACTTATAAATTCTCTTACAGACATATTTAGATATAACTCTAATGATAAAATATGTGGGGTTTTAGTTTCTTTTATTTTTTAGACAGGGTTCATGCAGCCCTGACTAGACTAAAATGTGTTATGTAGGCAAGGCTGGCCTTAAACTCCTAGTCCTGCAAAGTGCTGGGATTACAGGCATATGCCTATGTGACAAGTTTAGTAAGTATTAATTTTAATTGTCATATCCAAGCACATTTAAAATTTTAATTATTATTGGTTCTTTTAAGACTTTTAGGCAGGGTGATGGTGGCATACATCTTTAATCCCAGCACTCAGGAGGCAAAGGCAGGCGGATCTCTGTGAGTTCCAAGCCAGCCTGTTCTACAGAACTAGTTCCAGGACAGCCAAGGTTACACAGAGAAACCCTGTTGAATTTTATATGACATGTTTTCATCATATTCACCCTCCCTCACTCCTCCCAGATCTACCCTTCCCTACTTACTAGTAAGATGCAGTAAGGTGGATTTTTTAAAATGTGTATATATTATTTCATTATTTAGCTTAAATGAAATGAATAAGTAAATTAGTAAACAGCTGGTAGATAACCCAGTAGAATTTCTAGATAACAAAGAGTTCTGTTTTGAACTGGATTTAAGTGAGTGCTGTATGCTAGCACCTTGCAGGAGGTGAGTCAGTCAAATGCAGGATGTGTCATCATAAGCAATTGCTCTCCATATAGATGTCTTTTACTTTCGTTTACCTTCATGTTGCTCAAGGTCAATACGAGGGGAAATACTGACAGGATACCAAGGAGCAAGGTCTAGGTTAAGTTATATGTCACAACGTGAAGTATTGTGGCTAGTTTAAAGGAAATAGGATAATAAGTGGATTCTTCCACAAGCCTGGCAGAGCTTGAGATTGCTAGCTTAAATATTCACCTGACCAACTGATGAAGAAGATGAAATCATAGAAAATGTATTTAGTTCTACTCAGCTTTCATTCCTTTTAGTCTAGTAAACAAGGCAATTTTTTAGATATATCTGCATTAATTGCTTATTGATATAATGGAATTGTGTCTGTTTATAAGACTTGGGGAAGGGAGCGCTTATTCGTTTCAAAATTTTGATATATTAATTACTACTATCACCAATTATGAAGATTTGAACATACAGTGGTTATTTTTATACATGTATCACTCAGCACAGAGTAGATGTTTACAATGAACTGAAAAATGAATACTGTGTTAGTAACATTAAGTTATGTCTATCCATCCATTGATCTATCATATAAAATTATAACTCATTATCACAAGTCTTATAATCTAGACTAGCCAAAATAAACTGAGATGGTTTCAAACAATTATGTAGAGGTGAACTGTTATAAAACTTCCCGGAACTGACAATTGGATGGATTCTTACACACCTGCAGACAAGTAGCGTATAAATGTTCCCATGAGTAAAGCAGACAGGTAGATCTGGGAGGGCTAACCACAACATGCCAGCCCTCAGCGAGAAAGAAGTTTTGCAGTGCACTTGGATTATGTCTAGGAGGGAAATTTCTGCATCTCTCCAGCTTCTCAGTCTTCTTCTCTCATTGAAATACCACTAAGAAATGTGTTGATCTTGATCAGCCTCATGGCACCAGACAGACAAGCTTCTGACTCCATTTTCCAGCACAAATTTCCCAACTATTGACTGTACTTACTTGTCCTGTCATTTGGAAAGGGAGGGAGGCCTTTCTGACCCACCCTCAGTCGTGCTGTGCCTCTAATTCCAGTGCAGACATATGCAGATAATACCAGTTCAAGATGCTACAAAGCTTATTTGATGAAACAATGATAGCAATGCTATTATGGAAGATCTGTCACTGTCTACTTACATGCAAGGACAATTGTACCTCAGTATCGGTGGGGGATTTGTTCTCACCCCCTTTGATACCCAAATCTCTGGATGCTCAAGACCCTTCATGCAACCTTTACATATCTTTCTATGTTCTTCAGCTTATCCCTAAATCTTGTACAATACCTAATGCAATGTAAATGCTATGCAAACACTTGCTCTATTGTATTATGTGTAACCTGTGCACATTCATTAGAGACACAGTTTTCAAAACATTTTCTCCCCATGGATGGTTGGAATCATGGATTGTAAAAGCCACCAAAAAAGTAAAGGCTGACAATTTCTTGCATAGCGGAGTTCCTTGATTGCGGAGTGACTGGCGGGGCTGGAGCTGGATGACTCCTTGCAGGGGTCGGGGGCTCCTCACATTAGTAGAGAAGGACTGCACAGATTTTACATTTCCAGTGTGCTGACTTCTACTAACTATCTCTGAGGGCATAGTTCAATACCTCAAGAACCAAATAACAACAAAAGGTAAAGGGGCTATGAGAGGAGAGCCAACTCTCTCAACTTCAGGCACTTCCTTAAAAGTAAATAAAAATCAATAATCCAAAAGAAAACTCTTTCACTCAATATTTGATTACTCATCGCTGGGGAAGAGTACAAATTTCTACTTTGCCAACCACATTAACTAGTCAGATTTCCAAGGACTGGAGAATGCCTCTGTATCTAGCAGCTTCCTTGAACTTATTTGTATTTCCTCCAGCCTCCATCAGGATCCCCCAAGAACATGCATGTTTTCTTCAAGAGTCATCTGGAAATGAAGGCTTTGTTTATATGTTCCCTACAGATAGAGCAAAAGACCAAACCTTTTTTAGAAAGGTTTTGAAGAAGATTAGACCTGATGCCACCAAAGATAAAATTCATTCATTCATTCATTCACTTGTTCATTTTATTAAATGCAATGTCAGGAAATTTAAGGGATTTCACATTGAAAAGGAAGAAAACAAAGCTCAAATCTGAGTTCAGTGCCCAGCAGTCCTGTCTGTTAGATGACTCTAAGGCACTTAGTATGTCGGAAAGATTTTATTTCATTGCCAGCATTTGGGGAAATATGTGGTTACTTCATGATCCTGTATGCTATTCATGGCAACCCTCAGAATACATATTATGCTTTTCTCACTATTGAAAGGCTGTCAAAAGAAAGCATTTTGGAAACAGTGCTGGGTAAACAGCAAATAAGACATGGTAGGAACTAGAGCTCAGGGTCTGATTCTGTTAGCTCAAGGCACATTGGGGCCAGCTACTGTGTTTCCCTCAAGTTTTCGTGCCCCCTGAAAGTCAATAAAAGAAGCTGAGAGGGTGAGTGTGGGATGATTAAGAGGCAAGCATTGCTCCTCAAAGTGCAGCTCCTTGGTTGGTATCTTCAAGACAAACTGAGTCAACAATTCCCATTCTCTCCACTGGGTGGGTAGTACTGCCTCTCTCTGATAATTCTGTCTTAGCTTTCAAGCCCATCCAGCAAAGTTAACTTGCCCTACTGTCCCCATCCCCATGACGAGGCTGGTTTACAACTGCCAAAAAGAGGACAGAGTCCCAGCAGCCAGAGAGCCCCTAAACACAACAGCCAACAGATGAAGCTGGAGCTAAATTAGCAATGGAGACTCTCCCACACAAATGGACACTGCTTCTCTTTCCACATGAAACATTGAATTTGACAGTGTTGTTTAAATAACAAATGTGTTCCTTTTAATTTTAGAAAAACCTTCAATGTGCTCGTCCATCTTTGTAAACTTGGAAAGACTTTCCCTCTAAGCCACTCAGAGTAACCAACAAATGTGAAAACCTAATTCTATTGATATTTTTTGAATTTCCACACCCAATTCCTCCATTTAGGATACTACCTATGCTACCACTATAAGAACCAGTTTGTTAAAATATGTTCCAACTAAAGCTTGGTAGGCTTGGAATGCTGGAAAATCCTTCTCAGAGGCTAATGAAGACAGAAACTGCCCGTGACAATATTAAGTTTGTTTCCTCTGGTGATTCAGAGAAGTGAGCAATCTGTCAGCAATGCATTGAGGGAAATTACTTGTCTTGGAGGAATAACTGCTGACAGTCACTTTATCTCAGGGCTGACCCAAGCATCTCCCCACTGACAAACAAATTACTGTCTAACTTTGAAAAGGTAGCTAGCTGGTTTTAATTTTGATTGCTCTTCAGAATCTTTTATATAAATATTCACTCCCACCATTTATTGTATTTTTTAAAGGTGTAACAGATATATGCAGCAGTGTGTGGGGAAGAGCAGGTTTGAATTCATAAGTGAGGAAAAAAAGGAAGAAAAAATGATAAGAAAAAGAACTGTGTGAGGTTTCGAGACTGTGCATGCTGAAGCTGGGAGCCGACTCAACATTAAGACTGGCAGCATTGCCGGTGACTGACTGGGTGAGTGAACACATTACCCACACAGTACTGTAGGAATTAATTTTCTTCAATAAAATGATTTTTAAGGATCATATATTTCACAATCTAAACATATGTCACTGTTTCATAAACAAAATAAATGGATTAAAATAATACATTACCAATATGCTGACATGTGGAGATATTTTAATTAGAAATTCTTAAGCTATGTGGTGTTTAACTGCTGGATTTGCCAAAGAGAAGCACGTGTCATTTAATAAGAAGGCAAGAGGCAGGTGTATCACTTTGCACATGGTACCAGATTGTGTTTAATATAAGCTGCAACTACGAGACAACATTGCTCCCAATTAAAAACAAAACAAAGCAAAATTACCCTAGGATCTATCATAATGATAGTAACTACATGAAATGAATCAATACACTGGAAACACTTTTAAATAAAAAATATAATCCAGAAGTCAGGTTCTGAGACAGTATTTTCTTCAGACAGAATCTAAGATCGTGTCTATTTAAAGGCCATATTTACATGACCACCTCATTATTCTAGTCCCCTTTCCTGAACGTTCTTTTTGACTTACTTAAGGACCAGTGCTAACACAGCTACGGAAAGCAAATGGCAAGTGGTCCAGAAATGTATGCGGTGAGAGCCCCGGAGTAAGTGGTAATATAATGTGTTGTTTACAGTGGGACGTGCCCTCTGTTCTGGAAAGGTCAAAAGCATTGTAACTTTAGAGTTACAGTTTCTGATTGTTCCCAGGGTTAAATACATTATCAAAATTAATGATTCAAGCCCCCAGCCTTCAGATATATGAGCATTCGTCCCTCCATCTGCTGAACTGTTTAACTAAAAATAGCACCTTTGGCCTCCTCTCTCCTGATATTGTGCCCCTGAGGCAGAGACAACGGGGCCTTAGATCAGAATAGCTTTCAGTGCCTTCCTTAATTTAAGACAAACTGGAATATGCTAATGTCAGAAGGGTCATTCAGGTTTTTTATGCCTTTCTCTACTTGATGCAAACTTTCAGACTTTGGGGTGTAGCTAGTGCTGCTAAAGTACAGACTTATTGACATTTGAAATGACAACTTCTGAAGGAAAGTCAAGAGGTAGAGAAAGCGAGTCCTGAGCATGCGTAGGCTAAGGGCCAGTATGTCAGTGTGCTCCTCCCAGAAAGCCAGACACTGTCACAGTTTATCATGACCCCAGTGACTGACAGAACCACGACATTTTAGCCTGTCAGGGGGAGGAAGAAAAGCCCGGCTTACAGAAGCAGTGATTTAACAGTAGTAAAGCAAGTTATTATTAAGATTTTCCTCTAAATATTCTAATATTGTTCTAAATAGTACCATCCAGCAGTTTAGATATAGGTGTCTGCTGTGGCGTTTAAAGATATCCTGATAAATATGCCATGCTCAAGCCAGGAAGCCTGGGAAACCTGCCTCTCACACAAGTGCAGCCAGTGTGCACAGAAATAAACATCAAGGTTTGTGGACACGCAGGAAAATAATATTTTTGATGGAAAGGTAAAACCACATATCCTTTCTCAGAATCAGATCTAATCTACGAGGTATACACCTCTATACCCAGACAATTATAAATGTGGATACAGTATAACATTTAGAAAGAAAACCAAGAGAAGGTAATATTGGGTAACAAGGAAAGACAGAATGCAGGCAAAAGGATACATGAGCTATGAAAGAGGATATAAAACTAGTTGTTTTTCTAGTTTCAGGTCTGTTGTACTTATTTTTTCTTTTTTGAGGTGGATAAGTGCATAAACATTTAGCTGACAGTGAAAGTGTAGAACCCTAGTCAAAGCTTAAATGGCCAGAGTAACTGTGTGAAGTTCACTGAGACTCAGGGAGTTTGGGAGTGGCTTCCTTAAGCCAGCTGTGTGATGTTTTTATTTGTGAGTTCATTACAATAAATTAACTTTCTTTTTTCAAGACAGGGTTTTTCTGAGTAGCCCTAGTTGTCCTGGAACTAGCTTTGTAGACCAGGCTGGCCTCGAACTCAGAGAGATCCACCTGCCTCTGCCTCCAGAGCACTGGAATTAAACGTGTGCACCATCACCAACCAACTTATCATGAAAATTTTAAATTAAATAAATAAATATTTTAATGGAGGCAAGAGAACATAGTACAAATAAAATCCCAGGATACTCTCAGACCAGATAACACTTAAACTACAAAGCTATAAAAGCTCTTGCATAGGATGGGTTTGCTATCTGGCCCAATTAAAATGGCAGACATGTGACATCTCCCTAGCTTCTCAGTCAGCACCTTTGTGATGCTGGAAAGCTAGGTACCCCTGTGTATGACACCAGGGGTTCCAGAAGCCAGATCTGACACAACAAGCATTTGTGCCTGTGAGGGAGGATATAAAGGGGTGAAGCGTGAGGTAACTCTGAGAGATTTGGTGGAAACCTAGCTAAAGGAAGGAGGAAGCTCAGAGTGCAATATGCCTAGAGGGAACCTGTGAAAGACGGAGTGAGCCAAGGTCACCTGCTTTCCCAATCTCCTAGGCGCTTACAGCTCTTGTGCTGTGTGTCTTGAGTGTTTCAGCCTGCTACCTACCATCGCACAGATGCCCCCATCTCCACACACCTCTCTTTAGTTCTCTGGATCCAGCTGATTTTCACACTGCCCAAAGACATGGTGCATTTCTATAGCCGACAGAAGGCCTTTGAAAGAACTCTCTTCTGGCTGTGTAGGAGACAGCAGGTGTTGTGCCCATCTGAACCTAGTCATGGCAGAGTGGAAACCCCAGTTCTCCTGCACCCATCACTGGGAAGCAACAGAGAGTACTGCAGCTTGTCTTTGGGACATTTCAAGGTGGCCTTTTATCTTGTCCTCCTTCTTCTTAGGTGTGATCACCCCATCATCTTACCATCATTTTCCAAACAGGTGGATTGAAAAGTGGCAGAGGAGATCATATCAAAAGTCATAGGTTACTGACATATCTACAGTGACAGGACCAAAGGGCTGAGCATAGATACAATGAGTGTTTTTAGAGGAGAGAATTAGGTAAAGGTTCTTATCTGGGTTAGAATATAAAGCTTGGTATTTGCTCTAACCCAGAAAAATTAATCTTTTTAAAATCAGTAGCTCCCTGGCAGCCCTCCAATATCTGACAGTCCCAGAGAGGGACACTAATGATTGATACAGGAGAGGGATCCAGTGTGGCACTACAAAGAGGCGGGCTGAGTTCCTGTGCAGAGAAGGACGACATCTTCTAAAGGGACACAGACAGAGAGGGTATAAATTTCCTACAACACAAAAGAGCATTTTTCTGGGTGGTTAAACACTTTAAGGGCATCCAAGAAACTTGTGAGCCCAGACAGACCCAGGCACCCAACTTCAGCCAGAGAAAACTAAGGAAACCAGCTCAGACAGGGTTAGAAACTATGGGTAGTCACCTCAACACCCAGAGTATTTGACAGCTGTGGTAGACTCTCTGGATCTCTCTGCCCCTCAGCTGTAGAACTATACAGTTAGAACCATAGTTGATCAAGGTTACAGGGGACTGTCAGGTCAAATGGAAAATGACCTTTAAAGTTTAAGTATTTGTTAAACATATTACAACAGCATACACAAGAATTGGAAGGAGTATGGAAAGGCAGCTTTGAAACCACTCGCAAAAACGCGGCAAACATAACTAGTTTAAGGGGTTGGGTTGGGTTTTCCTGAAGGAAAAGGAAAGAGAAAAGCCCCCTTAGGAATGAGGAAAAAAGATCAGCTTTAGCATTCAGGCTGTTTGCCACTTTTCAAATGGCCTAGAACATGCTGGAACCATCCAGTCCCCCACCCAAAGAAGCACCAGCAGAAGCATTCATACCTCAATCTGTTTGTGGTTGTAAGAGTGGCCACCACCATGTTCAAAGGTGTCCAAATTCCTGCCAAAACGGTCACTTATGCCCTTTAGCCTTGGGTTAGTTTGTGGGTGGGAGACATGACCCTTCTGTTTAATGGCATATTCAGAAAAAAAAAAAAGACAAAACATATTGTCAGAACTCATGAGACAACACAGAATTCAATGCAGGGTATAGACCACATCAAAAGATGGAACGCAGGCCTAGACCCAGTCTCTGTTTTACAGAAACTGAGCAGAGGAGCAGCCAGCGAGAACTTCCTCCTGTCTGTAACTTAAGAGAGCGCTTACAGCACAGCCACAGCTGGGCGAGGAGAACTAGAGTAGAGTTACCAATGGGAGGACCCCTGGGAGCCCGCTGTTGGGAGTGTGTAAGGCAAATGTCTGTGAAGACAAGTAGCTGGGCATCCTGCTGCCAAGATGCCCCTGTCCCAGGCACCTCTATTCGGGACAGTTTCACGCTGCCAAGGTGAGGCTTGTGACAGAAACCTCTCCAGTGTTGCAAAAATTCTTCCTGCTGCCCCAACTGAAAATGTTTGAAGTGTTTGGGGTTTGTTTGTTTTCATTGTTGTTACGGCAGTGGCCCGTGTTTATGGTCACGTCTCACAGGCGGTAGCTACACAAAAGCCCTATCTGTCCAGAAGCTCCTCCCGAGATTCCAAAGGATAGCTCAAATAAAATCAAAAAAGAGTGTCTTTAAGGAACTTCGAACTGTGTGGAAATTTAACTTATCATTTATTTCTAACTAATCAAATGCTAAAACTTTGACTCTTTGTTTTTAACCACTAAATATATTCATATTTAAAGTCAATTTATGGCTCTAGTGGGGTTGTTAGAAGTGTGTAAAGGCCACCCAGGCCTATTCAAAATACCTCATTTTACTATGAAGAATGTAAGGTGCAAATAACTTTTGGTCAGCCTCCAAAACTGATTAGTTTGATAAACAAAAGATGCTGACCCAAACTAAGTTGGGTTTCATGCCTAGACCTTTAGCCGTGGTGAGAACAACGCCACATTACACTCTCGGGAACAGTGTTTCTATATTTCGCTAAACAGTCAAAGCAACTCAGAATAATGGCTCCTTATTCCACGAGCTAGGAGGAGGAAAAGGCCTAGCAATGTCTCTGGTCTAAAACTGACAGTGGACAAGCTAATCTGTATATTTGTGCATAATTGAAACACAGACGGAACACTGATAAGGAAAAGGGTAACACATTCAATGTAAAACTGTTAACTTTCTGAAGGAGAGCACACAGTACCAAACTGTGACATCAGGGTTTCCTTTAAAGATGGCTGGGACTGGCACTTTCCTCTTCCATTTCCAGTGCACTAAGTACATGAGGTGATAATTCTCTGGACTCTGATTGAAACATGATTTAACATTCGGGCCATTATTTAGGATACAGCTGGCTTGCAGGTTTTCACTAAAGCACTGGCTCTTCTCCCACATTCTTTTCACCTCCTGGCACTTACCTGGAGCTGCAAAGGGCTGAGTCCAGAAGCAGCAGCAGCTGCCATTGTTGACGGAATGAACTGTACGGGGTAGTTATCACCTGTCGGAAAGAACAATGCGCACAGGTTTAGACAATGCACTGGGAATCGCAGCAGACAAGTATAAACATGGTCCTTGGCTCGCCCGAGCTTTACAACATTGCCCTAAGCCCAAACATCTGCAGAAACAAAAGGCTTAGCTGGGCACAGGCTTGCGCTGCCGCCTTGGAACTTTTTGTTAACAGATAGCTGGTAGGCAAACTGGCAAAACATGAATGTGATGTTGAAAAAAATTAAATGTGCAATTCAAGCATGTTCGCTCCACTACAAATCTTGTAATACATTATTTTTTTTAAGAGTCAAAAAAAAAAAAAAAAAAGCCAGGCTGATGCTCACCACACTGTGCAAAGAGGTTTTTCTCTTAGAAGAAACAAAGTTTGAGTTTGGTTGGTAAAGTGTAGTCTTAGAGACCAAAAAAGACTATTTGCTAGTGACTGACTATAATGCTAAGCTTTATTTCATGTACAGTAAATAACATGATTAATTAAACATCCTCTTTGATATGGTTAACCTTACCTGCTGCACTTTGTAAAATGCTGTCACCTTACTGACAGTGGAAATCCGTGTGTCTTTCGGTTTAACCTCCAGTACTGGAGTAGGGCAGCCTAGTGTAGAATCAGGCACACAGGCACTGATTGAATCCTTTTTAGTGATGATAATTAAATAACTGCACATTTTGCATGGACTGTCTGCACTGAAAACCTGGGAGTGAATGTTTCAAGACCACGCCAACACCTACACAGGAGATCAAAACACCTCCTGTGACCTGAGAACAAAGGCCATAACCAGAACCCCAAAGAGCCAAGAGAAAGAGATGAGGGACATATTGGAATGGTGTTAAGTGAACTAAAAATTAATATTTGTGGATGAATCACACAATATCAATGACTTAATGTAGTAGCACTCTGGCTCTGCTACTTATTTAAAGTCGGTGTTATGTACTATCTCTAGGCTATATTTTAATAGGCTGTTCCCCCCCACACACATTTTTGACATGTATAATAATCATGCCGTTTTGCATGAACTTTTCCACACTGAACATGGAATGTAATAATGAAGAGACATTGCAGAAGAATTCCAGGCACTGAGGTTGTCAACCAGAAAGCAAGAGAACCTCTTGTTTTTCTGTCTGCATGGGCACAAACACCTGCAGCTTGCCTGGTACCTCTGGTTCCTTGGAACTCATCCTGCTTGCCATGCAAAGTGCTACTCAGCTGGCCCAATGTAAATGTTAAGTCGCTTTCACTTTTAACAAATTGTTAGCTTCTGATCTGCACAGTCTCTTTGCGTCATATCCATAATACCTCATCAGACCATTGAGCACAGTGTGTGCCTGTGCACAGTTCAGTAACAATTGGCTTCTGATTGCACACGGGGTGCTGTCGCAGTGCACTCGCTAACGCCACATTGTGCCGGTCTCCTATGGAGTAATGTTCAAAATATCTGACCTTGTTTTTCCCCTTCCATGAGGTTGATTTGAGTCTGTCCTACTCTATGAGCTTTTTAAAAAAGATAACTAGGCAAAATTATTTTTATAGTAAATGACTACCACTTTATGCTTAAATAAGTCTACTGATCGTCTTGATATTTAAACTAAATTATCTGAAGAAAGAATATCTTGATCTAAGTCAAACGGTATTTTTTTCCTTTTGGTGGATATCTTATGAGCTTTTGAAAAAAACACAAATGATACTGAATTAATGATGTTTCAAAAATAGAGGGAAAAAAATAACCATTCCACCCATCAACACAGACCTCCTCCCCAAACATTTTAAAGCTGTTCTTTCTTTAAATGTCATGCATTATTCATGCAACTCTACACCACAACCCCCTCCCTGGAAGTTTAATACCAGTGGCTTTATTTGTACTAAAACATTTTTCATGTCAAACATATTTTAAAAAATCAAACTCTGAAAGAATTCCCCAGGGCACTCCTTCTCCATAGCTGTCATGCCACTGTGCCGTGAAATAGTCGGCTTTTTACATGGTTTCTGGCTTGCCAGTTAATTTATGACTATCTCTACCACACCCTGTAGTACTCTCCAGCTCACCTGCTGGCTACAAACAGCTTTCTTTCCACTGTTGACAAGCATATTTTCAAAATATTTTTAACCTTTCTGCGGGTTTGAATCTGCATATCTGAATAGATCTTCAGAAAGCTATTTCTCCAGAACCCATCATTGTATCAGTACTAAAAGTCAAAATGAATACATTAGAGCAATGGAGTATATCACTAAGGATGGTTAGAAGAGGGAGGGGAATAGAAAGGCAGGGAAGGGGGATGAGGGTAAACCGTAGAAGAAAAAAAAATGTAACAGGGAGGGGGATTTCAGGGCAATACGAGTTTAGTTTGTGATAAAGTCACACACTTCCTTCTACACACTCTAATGTTCTTTCTAAAAGTCGATCAAGGAAAGTTTGTAGTGGCTGACTTGGCAGGGAATCAGCCAACATGTTGCAGCAATTTTTTTCTCAAATTTGTTTCTGGACGTGAAATGTTTGCATGAGGACCATTCTTTTTAAATATGTACAAAGAAAGAGGCAGCCTGTTGGAACAGGTTCACTTTAGACATGACTGTAATCTGGCCCTTGTTACCTCAAGTCTAAAGAGACGGTCCCCAAACACCAATCTGAAAAGCAGTGGTCTCTCTATAAGTCCATCTTCTGACCATCTTGCTATGCTTGTAGAGCGAGCACAAAACAGAATTGAGACCTGCATAAATGTGGCTGGCACTGGATTCATTCATCACAACAGGCAGCATTCCTTTGGCATTCCCTCCACACCAAGAGTCCCGAGTGAGAGAGAGAGAGTAAATTCTTAAATTTACAGAGACACTGAGATAAGCCCAAACCTTAGTGCATTTAATTAATCATTAGAGGAGGCAAACTTATCCCAAGAACCTGGAACACACTAGATACCTCCCAGAATATTTTTAGTGGGTACATTTCATATATAAATCCTACTTTCTAAAATGAGTCATTTAAAAAAATCAGAAAAACACAGTCAAAATCTCTTAGCAAAATTTTGTCCATCTATTTTCGTTCTTCAGAGAGGCAAGGGGTTGGGAGAGTTGTAGATTCTTAGATTTCTAAATCATAGACATTAACACATTGTAAAAGTCATTTTGAGACTTGGGAAGAGTAGAAGGGAAAAAGAAAAAAAATCAGAATTAGGAGTGAGGACTCAGATTCTTCAGTAACAGAATAAAGTCTCCTATTTAATTTTCCACCCTCTTACACAGAAGACCAGTATGTTACACATCCCTAACTTCACAAATTATTATGGTGGCATCACAGGAAATTGACAAACCTATGGGCCATCCTTTCATGGGGTACCACTGTTCTCGTCACTATACAAAAGTTTCTAACACAGACTTGAATGTGTCACTTTCGCACATCATCTCTTGGTCCTCTGAGAAGATATAGCAGGTCCAGACTTAGCCCTGCACGATGCTTCACTGTAGCAAAGGTTTGCAGGTAATAAGTAATGTATTTAAAGCTCTAACACACTACTTTCACTTTGTTCAGGGCACACAAAAAAATAGAAAACATTATGATATGCATTTCTGAAACCAGCATATTCTCATTTCTCCTGCTAAATTCCTCTTCTATTCATCAAATACTAGTACAAGTGAAAAGATTTTTTTGCTTGGTTTTACTTATTCACTTTACTATCAAATATATTGTTCTACATGCCTCTTAAAAAGCTAAAACTCATGGGCCATACTTATCCCATCACTTATCTTGTGGATGCATCTTAGACCCTTGGCCAACCATGAAAATCAAGGCATTTTCTTGATGGCAATTAAGTAAGCGAATCTGAATGAACAAATACAAACCATCCCCATAAGAAGTCAACTCAGATGGTAACTCAAAGCTCATGTCTAGTTAGGGCTCATCTGTAACAGGAGCTCCATACAGAGAAGACACAGGAAAGAAGCCTTGATGTTCTCCCAGGCTGCGCTACACCAGTGAGTATGTCTTCTTGCTGGACCTCAGCACTCACAATAAAAAGAGAGGCACTGGTGGGGGCATTGCAGAAATGCTTTCATTCTAGACACATGCATTGCATTAACCTGCGCTCCGGCGTTGCTGATACACCCCTACTTTGAAATATTCCAAAAGAGCAATGGCTGGCTTCGTCAGATGTTGTTTCGGTAAACTCATGCAAAATTATTTTTTAAACAAAAAGTTTAAGAGTTCCTTAAAATCATATCCATTTAGATTATTCTCCCAAGAGTATGAAATATCCATCTGGAGAACTTTAGCCTGAATGCTAAAACCATTGTTTTTGAGATGTGAAGCCCCCCAAAATTTAATTAACACTTACAATTTTTATTTTATTCTTTTCATTTAATAAAATAGAACACCACTTATCCCCACTTATATCTTAGGGTAGTTATAAAAATTAATGAGATTACTCACACACATGGGGTTATCTTGGCAACAAATGGTATGCAATAAAAGAAAAATCAGCTAACAACTGTAAGCATTGTATGCCAGCCAATTAAACAACTCAGAAGAAATAGAAAACATAAAAATTACCTAACTACTCAAGCTCAAATAGGAAATCTTAACAGATCTATAACAAACAAAGAATTGAATTAGTTATCAAAACCCCAACAAAGAAATGGCTGGACTCGAAGGGTTCCCCAGCATTCTGTCAAGTGATGAAGAGGCATTTATACCACCTTTATGAACTCTTCCAAAAAATAGAAGAGAATAGTTTTTCTCTATTCCATAAGGCCTCAAATAGCTTGATGACAGGTAAGTATGTCACGGGAAAAGAAAATTTTAAACCAATATTCTTTATGAATGTAAATGCAGTATCCTTAAGAAAACATGAGCAAATTCAAGCCAACAGAATACTGGAAGTATTATTTGCCATAACAAGCAGGATTTATCCCAGAAATTATAAGGTAGTTCCATCTAAGCAAATCAATTAAATGCATTACATAATAGAGCAAAGGTGTGTGTGTGAATCCTGCATGGTCATCTCAAAATTATACAAAAACATATTTAACCCTTCCATGATAAGGACTCTAGAACTCTGAGTAAAAGAAAAAATTCAGAATGACCAAGAGTTAGTTAAAGATACCCAGCTAACACTGCACTCAATGGCAAGAAACTAAAAGCTTCCCCTGAGACACCAGGAACCAGACAGCAATATCCATCTCACTGGTGCCAGTCATCACTGTCTTAAAAGCTCCATCCAGTACTACTGCACAATAAAAAGATGGAAAAACATCCAAACTAGTAAGAAAAGTAAAAAATAATCTATTTTGGAATGCACATACACAAATTCATATATATGTGTATATGTATATATAATACACCATATACACATATTAGGATTAACACAAAAATTCTCAATTTAGTTATTTATGCCAAGAGTAAATATAAATAAGCAAAAGGAAATTAAGAAAGAAATTCCATTTATAATCCTGCCTAAAAGAAATCTAACCAAAGAGATGGAAAGAGTTACACCTTGAAAACTATAAAACACTGCTTAAATAAATAATGAAGCCATAAAATTGCCTAAGTGTCCACCAACTGAAAAAAATGGGGGGAAATGTGGACACACACGGAGCACTATTTAACCATAAAAGGATAAAGTGTATCATTTGTGTCAACACGCACAGAACTGGCCATCATTGTGTTAAGAGAAACAAGCCAAAGCACAGAAGGACAAGGGTTGCATGCTCCTGTTCATATGTAGAAATCTAAAGTCAGTAGATCTCATAGAAATTGGAGGTCGAACAGCAATTGTCAAAGAGTCATAGAAACTCAAAGGGGAGAAGGCATGAGGACAGTTTGATCAATAAGTATTAAGTTAATGCAGTTTGGAGAAACAAGCCCCGGCATCCCACTGCCCAGCACGATGACTGCAGGTCACAATAATGAGGAAATATGTATTTCAGGAAGGAAGAAAGGACTTTAAGTGTTCCAGCATGAAAACAAAATTACAAATGTTTGAGGAGATTGGTAGGCTTACATGGATTGAACATTATATAATCTATCCATGTGTCATAACATATACCATGGGGGATACCATAAATACGTACAATCTTCATTTGTCAGTGGATATTTTTTAATGAAAGAAGTAGAGACAGATATACACAGAAAGAAGTATCTGTGTTGACAAGAAGACAACATTACTACGATGTTGAGTCTATTCAAAGAAATGTACATATTCAAGGCAATCCCTATCAACAACCCTTTGCACAAAATATAAAAGAGCAGTTTTTAAGCTCATACCTAATTCCAAGATTCCCTCAAAACTGCAACAAGCTTTAAAAAGATGAATAAAGGCAGAGGACTGGCGCCACCTGAGCATTGACCACAAGACTGTACTGACACAGAGACAAGCTGGCCAGCACAGCAGAGTCAATAGGCAGACATAAACCCTCACACATACATTCAATTTATTTTTGAGAAGGTGTCACAACCATTAAAAGGAAAAGGGTGGTTTTTTTCAACAAATTGTGTGAGAAAAACTGGATGCCCACTTGCAAAACATGTGGATATTCAATTTCTATATTTTGTGTATGAGTTCTTCTTACACAGCAGCTATATAATAAGCTCTAGCTACAGCATAGAATAAGGAGCATGCGCAGGGTCCAGACACAAGCTTATATTCTGCTCTTAGAATCTCTGAGGAAAAGTCAAGGGTGCTGGTCAGACATAATGGCTTTAAAATCCCAACTACATAAAACAGTGGTCCACTGCCTCATCCTTGGAATACAAAGCAGATTAGACATGGTTTTATTTTTCAGCCTAGCCAACCCTGATGTACATGCTGGCAACTGTGAAGGGGTTTTGTCCTTTGATTTCAGGCATCCATGCTCAAATGTGTTTACTGTCTCCCTGATTGTTGCATTTAGGGCTCACAATGTGAGCAAGCAAAGCAACTTATGTTCTGGGCCCTAGTGAATCCCTTTCTGAAAGATGTCTCTAGTTATAGGACCAAATAAGAATAAGATTGAGGGATTAGAACCTATTAAAGCTACTTCTATAAATGCCAGTCTGAGAGATGCCCCCCGAAGATGCTTCCTATACCGTATCCTGGCAGCAAAGCTTTCTCAACTACTTGGAGATGGAAGATCTCATGTGGTAGGCACCATAGCTGGCACCCTACAATTTCCAGAGATACAGTCAGATCACCTGGAGGGGTGCAAAGGCTCAGAGCCCTAAATGTGTCCATAACACTACTCTAACATAGGATTCAACTTGGCCAATTTCAACAAGCAGTGAGAGACAGCCCACAACAGTCCTTGCTTCTGGCAGTCAGGACAGTTGTTCAATCAGGTGAACCAGTTTCCTCAGCTCACAAACATCAGGAAAATGTTCCAGTTCCAGGAGGGAGAGATGGAGGAAGCAAAAAGAAAGGATTTTATGTTCCACTTTATAAAGACCAAGGAAGCACTTATTCCTCTTCTCACTTAGGGGACCCAGATAGGAATGTATGCCACCGTCTTCAGGCTTGTGTATCTCTCTCTAAATCTTATAGTTGCTCATATGCATTTCAAATGAAGTGATCAGGATTCAGTTTGGGGCAAAAGATTTGCTTGTCCAGATTCCAGTCCAATAGTGTTCTCCTCAACTCCTGTGATGACCAAAGACTGCATGGTTTAGTTTCACAAATCTGTAAATTCTCTACTCACAGCTTAAGAGTGTTTAACCCATTTCAAACATAGCTTGTATTTATAATAAAGTTTAGATTAACCAAAATATTAAAGGACTTAAAATTCTGCATAAATTATTTGATATAAGATTGAGGTTAATAGAAAATACCTTGAGATAGCAGCTTGCCTGTGATTAAGACTCTTCCTACAAACCTGACCCCACTGTACTGCTCTCAACAGGGTTAGCCAGCCTAACCAAGCACAGCTTTGCTATCCAAGCACACATCTCTGAGTTTACTGAAAAGTAACTAAGTCCTGTACAAAACTGTTCCCATCCATAACTTCTCACTTACATGGTACAGCTTCATCAACGCCTGTGGGAGAGAAACAACCTTAATTTCAATGAACGCATAGCCATATCTACCCCCTGAGAAATGACACCATTGCTATAATCAAATTAAGCACCATACAGTAAGATGTCTACAGTAGCAAAGAACAAGGCCCATGTGTGGTTTGGAGCTACAGAGAATATTAGTAGTAAGAATATTAAACCAACAGATAATGTCTGTTGGTTTCAGAAAACTACTGAAAGGCTTCCCAAAACTGGGCCAGGGATGCCAGCTCTGAATCAAGATGAAATAATAAACTCAGTTTACATCAATGGTTGAAGTAGAGTTGCCATAAAGTACTAACTCAGAGCAAGAGCTCTGATGGACATGTGCTCTCTTATACTGAATGTGGAGGCCAACTTTATGTGGAGGGGTAACTTGCTGTGAGAATTCCATTGTAGGAAATCAAATGTTTAATAATTTGAATGACATAATTTCTTCCACTCAGATTTCTAAAACACCTCGTGGGAATACAGGACCAGGACGCCTAATCTAAAATGTGGAAACCAGCAGTACCTCAGATTTTAGAATATCTGCACAGATTTAATAATGAAGAAAAATGAATACAATGTGTTTTAAAAGCCAGAACTTTTCAACATCATTGTACACCTATCATTTCTGATTTCAGAGCACATTCTTCATTTCTTGAATCTGAGATGCCTACCCTTGACCTTTTTGTGTTTGAAGATTTTTTTGTCAGCCCTTAGATGGACCAGTCCCTCAGCACGGGTAGCTCTCGGATCACCTGAGCCTCCCCAGATTCCTTCCTCACAGGAAAGGGAGTTCCCTACCAAACACAAGTGAGGCATCCATGGTTGGAGTTTCTGGGCTGTTTCATCAGCTCCTGTAGGATCTCAGCGAGGTGGTTTATATCTGTGGCTTAGGCATATTTAAATGCCTTTGTTCACATTCGAAGCCACATATGCAAAGAAACTGCTGCCCTAATATTGGCTGTACCCTGACTAGGTGGTTCATATAATCAGGTTAATGTGTTAAAAAGAACTTGACACAGAAGTTATTAATGAGCAGAACAAGGTCACTACTTCTGAGCTGGGGTCACTTACAAAGAACGCACAAATGAAATTGAGGTTGGCTTCTGTGTACTTGGCTATTTTCTTACATTGGATTCCTTTGGCAACCTATCTTTAAACATTTAAAGCCATGTTTACAAGGAGGCTCTGAAAGAGCTTCAAACCATTATGCCCCTAATTGAATTCCCCAGGAGTCCAGCAAACTCAGAGGAAAAAAGAAAAATCATAACATTTGCTAAATCATCTCAAAGCATATTTCACTACAAGGTTATGTGACCTACGTTTTTTTTTTTTGAGGTTCAAGGATGAATGAAGAATATTACTGAATGCTTCATTATTTAGACCAAAATCAAAAAGAACTTTACCATTAGTGGTGAGCTTATTAAATCAGCAGTTTTAACTTATTTTTATTCTGAGAGAAATCTTACAAAAAAAAAAGAACAGCAGCATTTTCTACTGTGTGTGACTAGTTTTCCAGTGTGTGGAAACTCAAGGGAGAAAGAAAAGATCTGTGGACAACCAAAGACACAGCTAAGAGCAAAGGTGTGTGTACGAGAGAGGAGCAAGAGCAGCCCAGGACTTCATCTGTGAGCGCAGAACAAACTCGAACGAGAGAAAAGAAAGTCAAAGTTCTAGAGACTTTAGTTTAGCAAGAATTAGTTCTTACAATGCCCCGCCTCCCCAGCCCTGGTTTTACTTTAAAATAGGCTGTTTTGTGTGTGTTTTTATCCATAGCTCCCTTGTCTGTGCTTGTGTTTGTTGTGATTACTGAGTAAAAACATGTGGGCCCGAGCATTTGCAAAACTGTGCCGCGGCTCTCCACTTACCTGGCTTGTATGTTATTCCAGGGGGGAAGAGGAATCCCTGTTGGGCAGCAGCAGCTGCTGCCAGGGTCCGCTGGTCATGTGGAAAAATTGGGATCATGAGCGGAGGCATGTGCCCCTGAACCTGCTGAACAGAAGAGAGCCTGTGATCAGACAGGGAGCAGATGTCGCCAAGAAGCATTTGTTTTCCACTGCTGGAGGTGCTCTGGCGCCCGCACAGCCACCCACAGCTAACTTCCTTCCAGATCTGAAGTTGAGAAAATTCAGGCAAACGTCACCTAAGACCTCTCCTTAGATGCCATCAGGTCATCCGTGCCATGGTTTCACCATAGACCGACCACACCCCTGCTTCCACTAGGTGGTTAATGGCCTTCTCTCTTGACTTGTTTTTCTCACCTTTTTTCTTAAAGAAAGAACAGAAAACTAAATGTTCCTTTCTCTCACCCTGTGAGTGAGAGGCTTTGCCCTTTCCCCTGCATTGCATTCTAAGCGTCATCGTGAAAAAGTATTCAGTGTCCTGGTCCAGAAAGTAACGTCTAATTGTTATATATTCCAGAAGCTGTATCTCCCTCGTTGAGAAGCTTCTTCCAAAGCCTCGCTGCATTATTTTAAACACACAGAGCTTCAGATTTAAGGCTACTATATCTTGGCGCCCAATTAAACTAATATCCTTTGCCATACACACCTCGATGCAACATATAAATTGCTTGTCAGCTTTATGCACTGCCATGTAGCTCAGTAATTATGGAGTTGTATCCACTGAGCAACTCATAATAAATCCTACTATATCAGATTTCATTTGACCTCAATAAACGTATCAAAGACCACAAAAATGTGAAAGAGAGGAATATTCACTCTCCATCAGTATTTGTACTCCATATAAAGGAAATCAGAGCTATGACAGAATCATGCTCCTGAAAACGACATTTTAATCTCCTAGCTCCCTTCTTTACTCTAGCATGCTGCCCTGGTACCAGCACAGCAGAGCAGGAAGGCTTTGTCCTGGCTTTAGGGTCTGAGTCCACAGGCTGAGCTATGGGACTTTCCTCACTGAAAGATCAGAACAGAAATGTGCCAAAAGGCACGGTCTTTTGGTTTAGACAAATCTATGGCTTTTTAAAAGCACGAAAGGGCTACATTATATACTATTTAAGATATAAATGTTTGCCAGCAATTCTACACACCCAAATGGTTCCTCGGCCTAAATTCCTAAATCTCTTCTTTAGGCAAAATACCATATATGAGCTGATGCCCCTGTCTAAACAGTACCAGCTTGCCTTCTCCTGGCCCTGGCCATTCCCAGCCAGGGACATGGTGCACATGCGTCTGTGTGGGCCTGAGAGGTTTCATTCGCCAACAGTCTTTCTCTGGGGAATACCCCAAGATGTGGGTTAATAAAGGGCAAGCAAAAAATAAACACTTTACAGTATTTTTCTGAATTCGTTTCTCAGGAAAATCAACTTATAATAAAAAGGTCTTTGTGCAATTACTACCTTGCCAGCGGGGCGTGACAGAAAGTAGCTTTGAGCAGCTGTTTCTTCTGTTTTAGCTGAGCTAAGCCCAAGCTTTGTCCACGGGAGAACACACTTAGCCTGCTCAAACTGGTGCTGAGCCTCTAGTGCCCATGCCTCACCTTTAGCCTGGAAGAAAAGCACCAGGTTTGCTGTTCGACCCATTTCCTGTGACCCTGTAAACATGTGTGATGTCCAAGATGAAAGTGGCATGTTCCATGTGAGAAAACAAAGCACAATGTCTTTATGAGTGACAACTGCACAGGGCACCCTTTCATGGTCCTCCAGAAATGTGGTCCTGGCATGTGCTTAGAGCACCGTGCGGATGCCTTACCCTGAAAACGAGGCAACATGTTTCTCTTTTCTTCCTTCTTTTTTACCCATCAATGCAATAAGCTGCTATTGTGTATTAGGGAAGTGAGAAGCAGTTGAAGAAATCACCCCTACTCAGTCTGAGGGAGAGAAGGAGGGGGGAGAGAGGGGAGAGAGAGAGAGAATAACATGTTATGTGTCATGAATGGAAGATGATGTTGAGATTGAGCAGTTACAGGGGGAGAACTAGTCTCAAGAAGAATGTAAAGCTTTTAGGAAAGCATTGTATAAAGATGAATTTTCTGATAAGCTTATCCAAAATAGTCTCTGAGATGGGGCAGCACCTGCCTTTTCCCTAGTGTTGCTGAATACTTCTACATAAGCAGGTGTGTGTGAATGTATGTATATGAACATATATATATATGAATATATATATATATGCACACACACAAAACATATGGAGTCATTCCAACTTTATGGTTCTCTGATTACTAAAAATCTACCATTAAAAAGCTAGTGTCAGTGGAGTGACAAAAATGGGCATCTCTATCAGCCACCTCTCCATGGCTCAGAGAACATCACAGAACAGGGAGCAGAAAGAGTCTAAGAAGTCGGGGTCAGAAAGACAGTGAGCTCAGGATGTGACAGGATCGCTGCGCTCATGAGCTCACAGCAGCTGTGGCTGCCTGCACACAGCAACATTCCAGCACAGAAGGGAAAGTCCGTGAGCCTCTATCTCTGAGGAGTTATGGATGGTTGATGGCTTCTGGGGCACAGAGTCAGTTTTCTTTAAGGATGTGACCCCATAGATTGACCACACTCCAGGTGATGGCCTCACACTCAGGAGGGAGAATATGGGCAGTCCAAATTGTACTAGATGAATTACTTTAAAAGTGATGGGGTGCGGGGGGGGTGTTGCTGCGGAGATGGCTCAGATGTTAAGGGCACTTGCTGCCCTCATGGAAGACAGAGTTTGGTTCCTAGCACCCACGTGGAGTCCTGCAAGCATCTGTTAGCACAGTTCCAGGGGACCTGATGCCCTCTCCTAATCTCAGTGCGTACAAGGCATGTGTATGGTACACATACATATGTTCAGGCAAAATGTTCATATAAATAAAATAAAAAAGAGGACATACAGTAGGTATAGAGAGGTGGGGATAGATCCGGAAGAAACTGAGGGAAGAGCAGAAGAGCAGGGTGAACATGACCAAAATGCATTGTGTTAAAAGAATTGACAAAAGTACTTTTAAAAGAAGATAGCGCAATGCATTTCCTTCATTTACACAACACACATTTATTGAGAACGTACAAATCTTTGTTAGGGAACAAGCTCAAGTCCAAGTCTGTACCCTATATTTTCTGAGCTGTGTGGTCTTGAAAGTCTAAACTCTCCTGACTCTATCTGTCAAAGCTGTGAACACTGACGAGGCACTTTACACAGTCATTGTGAGGATACAACAGACAACCAAAGCCAAAACAGCACACTCACTAACGTAAGCGTGATACAGTATTATAGTCAACATTAGCTCCCTAGCTTTCTGTAGACTTGATAACAGAAAGTTGTCAAGTTATGGATAAGCAGAAAAGAGTGGATCTTACCCATAACTCTACTTCAAGAAGGAAAATATGAGCTAACGGAGTTACTCATGAGAGAGCAGAGGCTTGCCGTGCCTTTAGCAGACAATATGCCTTGACGAGTGGAATCCAGTCCCAAGTTTCTAGGAAAAAGAAAGCTTGGGAAAAAAGCAGAGGTGAAATTACAAAAACTGTCTGGAGATGAGACATATGGGTCTCTCCTGCTCCTTATTAATTAGCATCTTAGAAAGAAACCAAACTTAATTTCCCATCAGCCGTGTCAGGGGAGCAGACAACACAAGGAGCAGTTGACAGGGGCCAGGCCTTAGCTCTTGGCTGTGATTGCCCATCTGAAGGTACTGTTTTTGCAGCATTTAGCAAATGGATGTGGTTGTTTGATTTTTATTATGCATATAATGTGTATTTTTATGGTGTTTGTAGTGTGAACGTGTATGTTCATGTGTGTGAATGCTGTGTGTCTAGATAGGCACACCTATGGTGGTCAGAGGACAAACGGGTGCTAGTCCTCAACTTTCACCTTGATTTAGAGCATCTTTGTTGTTGGTCACTTCAATTGCCAGGCTAGCTGGCCTGCAGGCTTCCAGAGATTCTCCTGTCTCTGCCTCCTAGCTTGCCCTAAGAGTACCAGGATGACAGATGTGTGCTACCACACCCAGCTTCATGTAAGCTCTGGGAAATCCAGCTCAGATCCTAAGATGCACACAACAAATACTCTGCACTGAACCATCTCCCCAGTTCCTGGGGTTGTTTCTAACACTAAATAACAAAAGTGTAGGTGTCTCCTGTTAACACATTCTGTAAGAATTTGGGGCCATTCCTTTCTATCATACTCTGCAAATTAAGAAGTTTAAAAAAACAAAGTCCTCATTGGTAACTATTATCCAGAGGCTGTTTAAGTAGAGAGGAGGGAGAGAGACACGTGAGCATGAGTGCTGACGGAACCAGAGCGGGGCTATGCACAGAGAAGATCTAGGCCAGAAGCTGGCAAAGGGCAGTGTCTGGCCAACAGCATCAGCAGCATCTTCAAAGAGCAGAATCTCTGGGTCCCGGGTAAACAGCACTTCAGAGTCAAATGCTATGAGGAGAGGTTCAATTATTCAAATATTAAAAACAAATTTTAATGGAGAGTGGTAATGTTTTGATGTGCATCCAAACAAACCAGAGGGTTCTTTAAAACAGTGTTCTGCCCCACCCTTATGGGGTTGGGGAAATTTTGTATTGAAGGCAAAGTTGGATCATGGACATTTCATGGATATTCCCAAAAAAAGCTGGTACTGCTGGCCCAGGGACCATTCCTTGAGAATCCCCATTTTAGTCCGATCCTCAAATTTGACATGCAAGCAAACAGATTACCAGCTCATTTAAGACACAAGCCTAGAGTTACACAGCCTCTGACAGCTGGACCTAGAGTCCAGAACTGCCAGTCACTCTACGCAGTATGTTTATTACATGGTGACTTCAGTAGTCGCAAAAAGAGAGATTGGTTTTAGCCAAGGGACCTGGAGGTCTCCAGCTGATAGTAATTCTGCATGTCAGGACCATATTCTTGAAAACATTTTTTGAGTTTGGATGATGTGAGCACTGTCAAATCTTAAATGAAATTTCCTCTGTTCTCTCACTGTTATCCAGAATTCATTTGCTCTTGATATTTACTATCACTAATTCCAATTGCTGATTACAACACATCCATTAGCTATGATCATTTAGCTCCACAAAATGAAATTGTCCTTAACATTTTATTCCAAGTGATGGGGATAAAACCCAGGTCTTTGTGCATGTAGGCAAGAGCTCTATCAATGAGCTACATACCCAGCTCCTTGCCTTTCACTTATTTTAAATAAAGCAATGCTGTGGTGGGGCAAAGAGCCTTTTATTAAAGCCAGGCTAGGCATCCACTGGTGAGAACACTGAGTGCAGACACGACACTTCCTCTAGAGCTTTAATTAGAGAAGTGGTGATTCTGTCTAATAGCGCCCATTGTTTCCTTTATGTCTCCCTTGAAAAGGTGATGTGTTTACCCTGTCCCATGTAATCCTCACAAGCCCAGGAGGCACTCAATTTCAGCCCTATTCATTTAATGAGAAAGACAAAGCTGGGTGAAGTTGAATAACTCTAAAGAGTGGCATGTCCAGGATCCAAGGTCAGATCAAGATCTAAGTTTGTGCTTGTCAGGGCTAACGCTTCTACTATGAATTACCATGCTATATTAAGCATGAAGTTGTGTTTTACAAAGCAGATCTAAGTGGCATTAGGAATGCAGTTCTTTGTAATAAGAACGAACTGGCAGTTTTCTAGACAAAGTTGTAGGTCTCACTCAGTTGTAGTAAACAATACAGTGAGATCACAGATAGCCTTTGTCTCATGTCCCTCAATTGGAAGATGCTAGAATTTATACTTTTAGAGCACAAGGAGACTGATGGTATTCCCACAGCTTACTCAGATCTACCCAGTGTGTGGAAAACATTGTCTTAAAAGATTAGCAAGAGTGAAAAAGCCCATTGATACTTCTATCATCTTCTACAGCCTGTTCACCAGCAGGTTCTACATGTGTACACTATAGTCTGTTGAACATGGGAACAAAATGGAAAGAAGGGTTGAATAATGAGTAATGAGTAAAGACTGGGAGAGAGGTTTTGGTGGCCACACAAAGACCACAGAACAGACAAAATATTACTAAGGTCACTACTCTGAGTGTCAATGGCTAGGGCAGATGAATCATTATGAAAACACAGAAAAGTTCTATGCACTCTGAAAAATTTGATCTATCTTGACTTCTCTCCTTCTTCGCACATCCCACTCACCCATTTGGTGACTTGCTGGTAAGGGTAGTCACGTGGGAGAAGGCAACTTCCCAAAGAATTTTACTAAAAGATAAAACTAATCAAATTCCCCACACTCCATCAAAGAGCAACCAGTCTCCACATGTCTTGTCATGTGGACATATCAAATTTTCAGATAGCACCTCTCTTTCTTGAAACTGTATCTTTCCTTGCATATATTGGGATATTCTTTAATTATTCTATAGATAAAGAGAAGAAAATTATTTTATTAGTACAAAGAATAAAGCTTGATGTAGCCAAAATAAATCTCAGCATGAAAACATTATTTTTACTGCTTTGGAAGAAAGCACTAATTGGCAGGGTATCGGGTGAGTTAATGAGAAAGAAGAATCTCATCACGGGTCAAGCTTAGTGCATCCTGGAAGAACAAACGACCCCCAAGCACAACTGTGTCCCTGTCCTACCCTTCCGCAACCCCTGACTAACGTATTTCCCTTTCAGAGAGGGTGGGGAAAACATCTTCCATCCGACAGCCTGCATGCCTAGAAATTTTAATTGGTAGGGTGTTCCTTGAATCGTTCAGGACAGAAGACAGCAGCAGATGCGTGTGAAACACTTGGGTCCGCTCCCTTCCAAATTCATGAAATAGCATTGCTGTGTCAAGACTCATGCCTTTGTTTTCCCTGTGCTAAGTTGTTGACGATGCCATTTCTTGCCATCTGCCCCCAGCTTCATTAAAGATACATGAATGGGCTAACTCTTGCCTGATAGCTTGTGAGGGACAGGTGCTATTGTTTGTCCCTGAAGACTTGCACTAAAGATCTGACTCAGAATACTTGAGAAAGAGCATCTGTAGCAGTCAGTCAGAGAGCAACTTGGCAGAGACCTGGCTGCCTGCTAATATGCAAACAGAGTGACACTCAGGGGGCCTCATTTTCTTTTTCATGGAGATGATTTCACTTTTTTTTAGTGATATGCGATAAGTATTTGTATTGAAAAATCATGTGCATATTAATGTCTGTGCTAAGTTTAAAGACTGGGCAAGTGTGGTTTGCTTTGTTTTGTTTTATTTTTTAATGATTTATTTCTAGAATATAATTCCTGATGTGGTTTAGCTGGAGAAAGTTTTTTGAAATGTTAGATAGAAAATCTCCAATGTGTGTACACCATGACAGAAAAAAAGAGGAAGATGGAGGAGAGACAGAGAGAGAGAGAAAAACAAAAAAGAGAGAGAGAGAGAGAGAGAGAGAGAGAGAGAGAGAGAGAGAGAGAGAGGCAGAACTAGAACACAGACAGACACGGTGATGGTGAAGGGTCAGTTTCTGGAAATGCCACACTTTTCATTACAAAGAATACCTGAGTCATTTGCATAATGCATTAGTATTACTGTAAAAAAAACACAGCATCTAGAACAATGAATAAAAGACTCAGGAAACTTAAATGAAGAACTCTCAAATGTAGACAGGGGTCCCCTCCCTGTCATAAAGTACATGTCAAACCATAGTACTTGAGCAGTTAATTTTGGAGGATTATGAAGGAAAAGGTCTCATTTGTTAGGGTATATTTTTGCCTCAGTAGAAACCCTTCTTAGTGGAAAATGTTCTGCTAAGTGCTGTGGAATGCCAGAAGACTCTGCTCTGCCCTTTCTTAGAAAATCAGTATACTGAATTCTATTGACCCCAATTTCAAGTATCCACCAAGCTCTTCAATTCACTAGCCATGTCTTTCTAAGAACATGCAAAGACCCTGAATGACCAGTGGCATATTTATTTTAATTCACCCCATTGTTCTCAACATAGGGATAAGAACCTAACAGGCATTGTGCAATGACTGACCAGTGGTTCAGAACAAGACCAGGAATTCCCACATTGTGGTAACATTGTGCCTACATCTGCAGAGGGTTATGAATTGCAGTGTTCTTGTTCCAGAAGAAAGTGTCAATGCACATCTTCAGGTAACCGTGCTTGTATCTGCTTGCCTTATCTAGCAAATCTTTAGCTTACTGCAAGAGCAGGTCTGGAACACACCTCTCCTAGAGAATTTGCACCCAGAATCCCACCAACAATCAATGCATGCACACTGGATGGATGATGTAGTTCACCCACAAAATGATGCTTGGTTACTGTCTGTTGCTAGGAGGGTTTTATCTCACCATCTCTTTCCTTCTGGCTCCCTCTCCTTTTCATCTACTCTCTCTTCCATTCCTCCTCATCTTCTCATCTTTCTTGGGTGCCAGTATGATAATAGACAAAATAGTATATTGTCATTGTTAATTATTTAATTTTAATATAATTTGGTGTCCTCCAAAATTTTCAAAATTCTTACTAATTGGCCATGAAGAGTCTCCCAAAAGTAGAACCAACTAAATATAGTATAGTTTAACAGCATCCTTTACAAAACTGGGCTGGAGAGATGGTTCAGCAGTTAGAGAGCACCGCATGCTCCTCCAAAGGTCCTGAGTTCAATTCCCAGCAACCACATTGTGGCTTACAACCATCTGTAATGCGATCTGGTGCCCTCTGGAGAATGAGACCTGGTCAACCGTCCACATCAACTTAGACCATGAAACCCAATATGAACAAGTTTAACAGAACTGTCATATACAGGTTACCCATACATGGTTCAGCATTGTCAGGGCATAAGAAAGATGGTTGAGAAGAAGATGGTTTACAAAACTTGGCCTTTTACTTCAGTAATCTTCTTTGGTGAGCAAATTAACAAAGAGATAACTTTATATTGTAGGCATACCATTTGTCCTGGTTTGATTTCTGTTGCTATGATAAACACAATGACTAAAAGGAACCCGGGGAGGAATAGGCTCATTTGGCTTACTCCTCCCAACCACAGTCCCTCAATAGAATGTCAGGACAAGAACTCAAGCAGGAGCCTGGAGGCAAGAACTGAAGCAGAGATCATGGAGGATGCTGTTTACTGGCTTGCTCCTTGCAATTTACTCATCCTGCTTTCTTATACCATTCAGGAGCGACCACCTGCTCAGAATGTCATCACCCACAGTGAGCTGGGCACCCCTCCATCAGTCATTAATCCAGAAAATGCCCCAATAGACTTGCCTACAGGTCAGTCTGATGAAGGCCATCCCTCACTGACTTTCCCTCTTCCAAGATGACCCTAGCTTGTGTCAAGGTCACACTAAACAGCACACTATTCTATGCATTCCACATCAACAAGTTAACCTGAGAGAGCAGCTACAGCACTTAGTTCTCCTTACAAATCAGACCTTTAAGTAATGAAACGTGAAATATTTACAGAAGAAATGAGACACAGCTTGTCCACAGCTTCTCATTAACCCCACAACTTTGCCGAGAGTGAGCGAAATAGGCAAAACTCAATCAATTTGCTCCATCGTCCTCACGACAACTATTTACACCCCTTCCAGTCCTTTCTGCTTTCCTCCTTGGTTATCAGGAGAGAAGGGGTCCAGGAAAGGACAAGCACAGAGGCTGCCAGCCAATGGCACATGACTGACAGCATGTCTCCAGACATACCCCAGAGAGCAAAGCCAGTCCTCACAGACATGCATCCTCCCAGTACCTCTTTATACCCACTGCATACGGTATACACCGGACCAATTCATATTTTAAGTGGCCTGACATCTTATTATTCTACCAGATCCCAATAATGAAGACTATTGCTGTTCTCACTTGTTTGTATGTTTGCTAGGTGTGGAGCTTTTCAGAGGAAAGAAAATGGACTTGACACTAACTGACTTACTTTCTACCATTGTCTCTTATTCACTTGTCCCTTGTTCCTTGTTCCACAAAATTAAGAGCTTGACATAATTAATTCAGCTCTTCAAATACACACACACACACACACACACACACACACACATCCCAGTCTGTCTATCACTGGATGGCTGGTAGCCCGGCACTAGAAATATAAAGATGTCCATGGCCTCACCTCATCACAAAGTACTATTAAGTTAGTCTTCACTGGACCTTAATATAGGTTCTCCTGTCTGTCAGACTGCTTTGAAATAATGTCAACTAAGCAAGGAAGGATTTGCTTAAGGAGAAAATCAAATTATGGCCAAAAAAATTCTATTAAGTATTGCTCCATGGTCTTTCCATGGTGCATACACCAGAAAAAAAAATCAAGAATATTTATGAGGACATAAGTCAGATCACTTTCTAAAAAAGATGATAAATGTTAATTAAATGTGCTTAAGTTTCCTTACTATGTTTTAAAAAAATCTCACTGGGAGGGAAATAGAATATCCCAGCCATAAAGAAATTAATAAAACATGTTATGCAAAAGTAAAATTTATGATTCATTTGGAATTAGATATCTACCACCTTTTCAATCCATACAAATGCATAATCTTGTCAATTAAATATTATTGTTAAGGTCTAGTAGTATGTTAAAATCACTTTAGAGTGCGACTAAGGAAAATTCATGTGTGTTTATTACTCCTTAAGGGTCTATTAGTGGGCATTTTATTCAGATCCGTGCTGTAAAATCTGCATAAACTCAGCATATTGTTATCCCCATGTGTGCATTTGTTTGGTTAAAGCAGAACAGCAAATCTCAATTTTTGCAACTTCTGGAAAAGTCAAGAGAACTAAAACAGTCTTAATTTTAATCAGATCCAAACAGTTATCACTACAGAAGTGAAGAGTTGACTATTATGCAAATAGTCACAGTTAGTGGTCACCAGGCCATCACAGAAGACCGAGCTAGTCAATTACTCTGGATATTTCCAAAGACTAGTGAAGATGAATGTCTTATGCTAGCCTGTCTTCTGTCCAGAGAAGTATGAAGCATTTTAGAGACTGATGATTGTTGTTCTTAAGTGGAAACCTCATTAAATACACAATGATCAAAGTGTTTTGCCAAGATGAAAATGATTTCTTTTTCATATTTTGTACAAATGCCGTGTGAGTCCATTCCCATTTGTGAAGAATGTGGTGTTCCAGTCTCTGCAGCAGCCGCATCCAGATATAAACCTTTCATAAACTTTTGACCTGTAATGAAGGCAAACTGACTTTGACTCCTCAACTATTTTATACAAGCTTATTCTGTTAGCAATGACCACAGTTCAATTATTAAATTCCTCATCTAGAAATGTAGGTTGACTTTTGAAACTGCTGGTCTTATTAAAGTTCTGTTCAAGCAGCTTAAAGACAAGGGCTTTGTACTCGCCAGGGCTTAGTAAGGGACCGTGAACAAAGTAGGCTTGCAGGAATTTGTGACAGATGCATCCAAACTTGTATTTGACTTAAAAACCAAGCCGAGGCCTGATGAAGGCTGAAGACTTTTAGCTGCTTGATCTGGCTGAACCTCACTCATCTGCAAGCCTCACATGATGGAAACAAGTATAGAAACCTCCAGGCACAATTCACGATGGTGAGCTTGAGTCTGGCTGTGTCAAAGTCTAACTTTAATCTATTTTAAAATTGATTTTATTCATTTATCAAGATTTTTTCTAATTTCAACGGTTGAAATTTCTCTTTACTATAATTTGTAGACAATGCTAATAGCCTTCACCAATTGCACATTCCTGGCTAAAAGAATGAAATGTTCTCAACAGAACCAGGAGCATAATTTTCTAAAATAATGATTAAAAAAGTAAAGTTGTTATGCCATCTTGGACTGGTTATATGATACATATTCTAGATGAACATTAAGCTTCAACTATCACAGAGAACAAAAGCTGTTTTCTTCTCAAGCAAGATGGCCCAAGAAAGACACAGTGCTGGGTGTAAAGAGAAGGCCTCCATGTTGTTGATGGCTGGCATATGGACAGTCTTAAGAGGTATCACTGGGAGACAGCTCTGTACAGTGTGTTTGGTTGGAGGGCAAGCAGGTGATACTCAGAAAGTGGGTCCTGAGAAGAGGCATAAACAGTAATTGTCAATACAAGCCAGATGTCCTTCTGGTTTATCATCTACACTACACACCAGGTTTTTAAACAACAACAAAAAAAGCACCCATGCACTGTGATGTCATCCTGGAGTATTATGCACAACCTTACTCCACTTTTAGAATGTACACCACACATACACACATATTCACAACACATACAACATACACACAAAACACACTCACACAGTACACATAATATACACACCAAAAAGCCACACTCACACAACACATACTAAACACAAATCATATGCACACAAAACACACACATACAAAAACCATATACAGCATGTAATATATACATATACCACACACACATACACAAAACACAATATAACAAACACTATACATATATATATGACATACTCACAAACAACATATACATGTTCACCCACATGTTGTAATAAAACCACACACAACATACTTTAATACATCACACATTCACACAACATACACATGCTCACAGACACCATACAACACACAACATATATACTATATTCTCATATACCACACACAAACTCAATACAACATATACATGCTCATCTACACACTATACATACAAATGAAACATACATACAACATACTTTCATATATCATACACACTCACGGATACAACATACTCTTATCTACCACACACATACACAGCACACACATTTACACATAGGCATACTTTTACAATATCTACAAACTTACACACATAATCCTATATCTGCTACTCAAACTTGGTGACCATGTCAGTCATTGGGCCAGCAGGAAGTTGGTGTGGGAGGCAGGAAGGACAGAGGACTTTTTGAATGGGAATGTTTTAAAGCTTCTCAATGGGAAGACAGACAATAATGGTGGGAAAATATGCACCAATGTTAACTGAGAGGAGACAGACTGGGGCAGAGGGCTGTCAGTGCCAAGGCACTAAGGCAGCAATGATAGCCCAGAGGGGACAGTGCCACCAGAAGGAGTATGCAGAGAGGAGAGACTAGAAAGTGAGAGACACATCAGATGCCCTAGGGCAGAGAAGAGCTTGGGGAAAAAATGGGGTTTTATTGTCAGAGTGATGCAAAGTTACTGGGAGAGATTGAAGAGAGTAGTGGCTTGAGACCTGATTTAAGCTTAGCACAGGAATGAAAATGAAAATAGAAATCAATCTAGAAACTTCCTTAGTAGTCCTCAAGCAGGGGTAATGTGGGCCTATTTCCCTCTTCCATACCTTCTCTGTTCAAACAGAAGGAAACATGTGGCAGACACAATCACAATAGGCTGCTGGGAGAGTGTCTCCAAATGCACCAGGAAAAAAGGGACTAAGATACTGGTTGACCCATGGTCTGCTAAGTGCCTCCTTGGGATGAAAGCACACCCCCTTCAACACAGGTTCTCCATTATGCTGCCAGTTGAAATGATCTTCCAAACTAGGTGGAGCCTGCTGTATCACTGGAACTTTCTCCTACCAACTACGTCCCTTAATAAAATTTTAGGCAATGGAGAAAGTTATGACAGAAACTAAATGCAAAGTATCTCTTAATTCAGTCTCTGTGTAGGAAATTAATATTCAAAATACTTAAAGGCACCTAAAATATTTTTAATGGGAAAATATCAATAATAAAGAGCACAAAGTCAGAATTTAATAAATGCAAACTGGCCCAAATGTTGGTTAAAAAACACTTCTCTTATATTTTCTTTTCTCTTTTTTTGGTAATTAAATCTAATGCCACATTTGCCAAATGAAGATGGACTCTACAGTACAGAATCAGATGGGAGTCATTCACCTCTCATGGCACCCTGCTGATAAAATGACTAGCCAGTAGTGTTGTTCAATGCAGATCAGCACTAACTCAAAGCAATCAATAACACAACAATATAATCACATATAAAGAAACAGAAACCAATAGTGAGGAGAAACAGAAAAAAGCCAGTGAGCCACCGGGATAAAGAGAAAAACAGAATTCACAATGCAAAAAGAAACCAGTGACTCTTTAGCATAATTGCATGAGCTAAAACATCTAAGAACTGGTCAGAAAGGGGTAAAAACATAGGAGGGCACTTGGGAGACGGGGGGCATGAAGGCCCCAGGACAAGATCTATAGTGGTTAATAAGACTCTGTCTAAAGAGGAAAAAAGAACAAAACAAGCTAAGCATGGCAATTACATTACCTCTGCAGCAAAAACAGGATAGCCTACAAGTCTGAGACCAACCTGGCTTATACAGCAAGTTCTAAGCCAGCAAGGACTACATAAAAAGACTTCATCTTTTAAAAAGAACACAGAAGAGGAGCGAGAGAATGAGAGCGAGAGACAGAGACCAAGAGATAAAGATGAACAGACAGAGAGATGGATTTTAAGATCCTGTGTTTTGATGCATCCATATTTTTTTTTCTGTAGCACACTATTGCATTCCCTTTGATGACGATTCCTGATGGAAATATAAGTAAGAATGCACAGCATAGATTTAAAAGTGCACCCATATAAAGTCATCCCTAAGCTTCTGAACCAATAAAAAACATTGCTCCACAGGTTTGCTCTAGTCATGCGTAGTTAAGAAAAGAAAATGACTAAAACCACTATGGCAGGAGCTCTGAGGAAAAGACCAAAAGGGAGCAAAGGTGCTACCTCTGTAGCCAGCCACATCAGAGACATGGAGTTTGACTCCACTGATGCATTCTATTCCCCGTGTTTCAACAAAAGGATACTCTAAAGTGAAGACTCCTACTACCTTAGGAATATTACGTAATGATCAGAATGACAAAGTGCTCCTTGCAAAAATGAAATTTCTATGAAAACTTTAAAATTTTAATATATAAAAAATATGTGTGCATCTTTGTATCTGTAAGTGTTCCTCGTGCTTTTCTCTGGCTCTTTTTCTTCTGTTCGTTTTGTGAGGAGGATCTGGGTGGAGTTGGGGGAGGGAAAGCCATGATCAAAAAATATTGTGTAAAAAAAATCTATTTTCAACACAAAAATAGAATAGAAGAAACCCTTTTATACATACATTCATTTCATTCTTCTTTTGTATAGATATGCGTGTGTTCATGTGTGTGCATATGTGTGATAGAGTACATTTATATAAGTGTATGCATGCATGTAGGAGTCAGAGGTCAGCTTCATGTGTCTTCCTCCATCATTCTTCACATATATTTTGAGGCACACTCTCGAGCCCACTAATTTGGCAAGAACAGCTGACTGGCAAGCACCCACTGATCCACATATCTCTGCTCACAGCTCACAGCCTCCTGAGCTAGAGTGACAAGCATATACCACACCTGGATTTTTAGGTGGATTCTGGGGATCTGAACTCAACTTCTTATGTTTTGAGTTATATATTCAGGCCCATATGTTCACTTGTATGAATTATTTTAAACTGAAATTTCAGGTGAACATTGAAAAGTTGTGTATTTAGATTGCTAACCAAGTCAGTATAAATACATGGGCTTGATCTACCAGTGCCCTAAGTACATCTCCCTGGTGTAGGAGATGGTGCTTACTGTACCATATAACCATGTAGTGGAAGGACATTTCCAAACCAAGCCTTTCCAACTTATACAAGTTATTTTAGGCTGTATAAATTTCTATAGGTACAAAAGTGAAGTGAGGAAAAAAAAGAGACACTTATTCTCTACTGCACCCCTTCAACAAAAGGGCAAGAGAGAGAAAGCAGGGCTGTCTAGCTCCTATTTCACCATGCTCTGACCACCACTTCTGCACTAGCGAGAGGCGGTCGTGCTTTCTGTTGCAAACGGGGATACAGGAGAAGTGCACACGGACATCTCACGCGGCTATTACAGAACTGACTTAACACAATGATCCGCAGATCCCTGTCTCCAGCTGCAGCACTCATGATAAAGGAATCACGTGGCAGAGCCTCACTCCTCAAATTTAAGTTTTTGACATTGAATGGTTTTTTGTTACAATTTGAACTCCTAAATATTTAGCTGTCAACTTGTGAGCAGACACTGTCCATAGTCTTATTACCAAGTCCACAATGAACTGGAATCATGATCAAAGTCATGATTTTTTTAGATGCACATTAAAATTTCCCCAAGTCAATGACACAAAGCCCAGCTTTGATTCTCTTTAGCTCTTTTTGATTTAAGTTTAAAAAATAAGCCCTTGTTAGGTTCTTCAATGCTATACTATGGCTGCAGTCTCCACGGGAGAATGAGGGTTGAGTGTACATGGAAATTATGGGCCAATAACAATAGGTCTTTGTCCAGCTGTGACTACTTCCCTCCTCTACAACTAGTCCTTATCTGGCTCAGGAAATGCCTGTTTTAACTGACAGGTAGGAGATTAAATCTACAGCTGCTGCAACACAATCTCAGCTCTGTTAGACGGGCTTTCATTGAAAAGCACTACAAACACGTAATTTGTTTATGTTGTACCAGCAATCTCTGACAAAGCAGACTGTCTAGCTGAGACAAATGTGGTTAAACCCATTTATTGTATTATTTCTGCTACACAGAACAAGCTCTTAAAACACAGGAACTAGACAAGGCACAAGGCTCTCGCTGTCTAAAGAAATCAGGAATAGACGACTTCTTGCTACCCTGGCCTGTTACACGGAAAGCGCAGCTCCCCTGAAAAGCCTCGACCCCAGTTTCTCTCTTAAGTGGGCATAGCGGTCATGTTTATGCTTTCAGTTTCTAGGTTTCTTTTGTTCCTCACACACATGAACACACGTGAAGTCCTGAATCTAAACATCTCTAAACTCAGGACTATGACGAATGTTCACAGCGAGTGCTGTGTCATGTCCTCCAAAAATACCCATAATGATAAATGCTTATAACAAATGTTTATTGCAAGTCCTGATCATGCTATTTGATTTCTTTATTTAATGACAAAGATAAGTTCATAACTCAAAGCCTATAAATAGCATTTCTTTCAAGTGAAATAGTTGTACAAAAAGATATTTAACCATGTAAAATGTTGAAGAAGGATTTTAACAAGAGGATTGGAAAGGGGTAGTCATCGTCACACTCTGACCACTGTTCTCTATTACACATGACTAGTAACTAGAGTAATAAAAAAATTTAACTAGAAATGGAAAATAATTTTGCTTTCATATCTAAAGTTTCTTCTTTATATTTATGCTAAAGTATTCTTACTCACCTCTAGTACTCTGAATATGTTTATATATAAACTGTAACATTAGTAATAGCTACAGGTTAATACTTTACATAAACATATACATACATATGTGTATGTGTCTTAAGAGTGAAAATCAGTATAACCAGATAGCAGAAGGTATATAATTTAAATTTAAAACAGGAAAACATGTCGTAATTCAAACTGCCTGAAGAATTAGGAAGACTGGTATAATAGACAGAAGGATTATAGAACTGCACAGGAAACAGTCAAGGGCCTTGCACTTGAACACATCATCACTCTTTAAAATCTTACTCTATTTTACCTTAATCATCACCATAAAACAGGAGAGTGAGAGAAGAATCTTCCAAGTTAGAATGCTTGGAACCCTGAGTTAGTTTTAAAATACAGCAAGTATGCAATAAACTAGCTGAATCCATGGGGTCTCCCTCAAACAGTATGGATAATGAGGGGAATCCATAACAGACATAAACAAACCCAGAAAGATGTCTAGACCCCGCATCATTACGTATGATATATGCCCAAGATAGATGGGCAGACATTTGAATGTTCAAGTTCAAACTTGGCTTCTATTAGACTGATTCAGTCACAGCATGGGGCTTTTTTAATAAACAAACCTCGGTGTTAGAAAATATTGGGGACTCAAATCATGTATTATGCCAAAGCTAGTTAAAGGTGTGGTGTTCTAATGCCTTGTATTCCTTGAAGCTTTCTTACAACGAACTATAAATAATAATAAAGGAAAACCATAGAACATAAAACATACAGAAGTCTTAAGATTCTTGTGTTGTATGTTCAGAACAGTGTATGCAATGCCAGCATTTCAACACATAATTAAAATTAGAAATGGGTTTAACTATGTGGGCATTGGTTTTTACTTTCTGTTACTAAAGATGTAGACTACATTCATATAAAATATCTAACGGTAATTATTTATCTTATTTCAGTAAGTTCCTTGCGAGGCTGACATACATAGCACATATACACAATATAAAAAAAGAATCACTAGGATCATATAGTCTTTAAAAATTAGAAAGGTTTTTAGAAAAACATTTTCCAATGTACTCATTTCAAACATAAAGACAGTGGGGCCCAGAGAGAACAGATTTGCCAAAAATCTCAAAACCTGAGGACAAAGCCCAAACTGAAAGCCAGGACTGTCTCTGTTACTACTCAAAACAGCATAAAATCCATTTTTTAGGGATGAAATAGATTTAAACTATAATCCAGTCATTCTCACATAGGTAAGGCAGTGCGCGTGTGATTTCCAGAACTGCACTTGCCCCCACCTGCTTTCTCAGTACCAACAACCACAGGTGACAAAGAACCAGAAACTCATGGGGATGCTGTGACTTGTCGGTGGCATTACCAGGTAAAGAGCATAGGTGAAATCCTATTTCAGGAATTTTTACTTCCATTTCCAGTTTTTGTTTTGTCTTTTACCATAGAACTTAAAAACAGGCCCCCTTTTCTTCTCCCAACTTTACTCTAAATGAGTTCTTTGACACAAGTCTATACCATGGGGAGAGAATGAGGACAAAGCTGAAGGGACATTTGACAACTAGGCTACCAGGTGACACTGGTAATTGCCCTTCTTCCTCTCACCCACCCCACCAATGTTTATGCCTGTGATAGACATTCAAATTAGTCATACATTATCTTTCTAAAATATACATGAAACCATTAATTCTGTGAGCAGAATGATAATCTTGGCCTTCACATTGCCAGTAATAATACAGAGCTTTCCAAAAACGCCCTAGTAAAATGTAAACTGAGTGTGGGTGTGTTGTGCATAGTCCTGAAATTGAGTTTTAAATGCCTACACATGGGCAGGCTAAGTAGAATATAATATATGAAAAAACCAATATATCATACCTAAGTAGGGGTTGTTTAGGGAATGCAAACTTGGTTTAGCATTTGAAAACCAATCAATTAATTCATTACAATGAAGCCAAAAGAGCAACAATCATGTTAACAATTCAAAAGAATTTTTAAAATTAAAATCCATTTATGATTTAATAAAGAAAATCTTAACAAACTCAACTGGAAGGGAAGTTCCCTACTACCAGTAAGGTTATCTGATGAACCAGCAATTTCTGAAAATAAATAAAATTCACACAGTATGGAAGAAATAATTTTTATCTGTGAAAAATATGATCATGACCATAGAAAACCAGAAAAATCAAAATATTATAAAAAGCAAAGAATTAACAAGTGAATTAAAAGTCAGCTTGTTAATAACAAAAAATCAGTTTCCTTTCTGTATATTGACAATAAGCAGCTAGAAAAAATATTTTGAAAATTCCACTTATGCTAGCATAAAACAGACTAAGGAAACTTTAACCAAAGTATACACGACTTCTATGTGGAAATAACATAGGGCACTGAAAGCACAGTACACAACCTGAGACCCAGGCAACAACACTGCTGCTATTCAACACAGGCGAAGAATGAGGAGTTCTGGCATTCTTACCACTGGAAGGAAATACTTATGTAAAGCAAAGGAGACGCTGTGATCGTTAATTATACAGAGCACATAAAAGCAGAATATTATAAAGGAAGAGCTAAAATACCATAATAAGAAAGAAAAACAATACATTCATGGAATGGAAGAGTAATATTGTTAAGATAGCAATTCTCTTCAAATTGATACATAGAAGACAGTATAAATAAAAATTCCAGCAGTGTGTGAGTATATAGCTCAACAATAGAGTGGTTGCCTAACGTGCTCTTTGGTCCTAGGATAAATCTCAGCATTGCAAAAACAGATGATAGATGGATAGATAGATAGATGATAGATAGAAGATAGATAGATAGATGATAGATAGGGTACATAGACAAAGATGATAGATACAAGTAATTGATATGTAGATGATAGATGGTATGCAATAGCTAGATAAAATACCTTTAAACAATGATGCCAAGGTAAAATGAGGAAAGGATAATCTCTTAAGAAATTTTGTTAGAAATAAATACATCAAGGAAAAGTAAGATTTCTTATTTATCTTAAATTATACATAAAATTTAATTCAAGTAGATCAATATTAATCATACATTAAAATTAGAAAACTTCTAGAGAAAAACATAGGAAGAGTCTTTGTGACATTGCATTAGACAAATAATTAAAATCTGAGAACATAATGGAAGCTAAAAAGAGAAACAATTGCTCATCAACTAACTGAAAACACAAATCACAAGCTGGGAGAAAAGATTTCCAAAATATATATTTTGTGTATGTGAATATATGTATATGCATGTGTGAGTGTATACACTGTGTGAAGATGTTATGTTTGTGTATGTGTACGCATGTTTATTTGGTGTATGTGTGAGTGGATCAGTGTGTGTTCTGTGGTGGGGTGGCAGATCCATGTGATTTGAGAATCACCAAAGCATGTGTTAAAGAGCAGCAGATCAGATCCCAAGGAAGTACACTGCATTTACCCCAGAGTCCTTTAAAGGTTAGAAGGCCAGCAGTAGAGATTCTAAATTACTTTATCAGACACAAAAGTAAGAGGGGCAGACCGAAGACGTAATGACAGATGCTAATCTGAATCTTATGACATTATAATGATATTATAGCGTTATTACCCTGCTTTAAGCCACTGTGGTAATTACATGGGTGATGATAATAACAATAACGTAATAATACTAATGAAGGCCACACCAAGTCAGCATCTGCAACATGTCAGGCACTTTTCTATGATCTTCATATGAACTAACACATGTAATTCTCAAAACATGTAGAGGAGGTAGGTACTGCTGTTTTCCCACTTTATGGGTGAGCACTGAAAAGTTCACTAGCAGCCTTGAGGTCATCCAATTCATAAGGAGAGGGCTCAGGATTTGAATTCAGTTCTGGGGTCCTACTCCTAACTAGTGTATCTTGAGGACATGCCCCTACAACCTGTATTATGTCTCCATCTCTTCTGAACTAGAAGCGACACAGGTCTTTCTTGACCTTACAACCATAGCAACTTAGAGAACTCCAAGCAAGCTATTTTGCAGACTGTGCCTAAGTTGTTTTATTTTTCACTGGGATGCCCTTTATGGTTGAATTTGGATTATATGTTTTGGCAGGCATCTGACAAAAGAGGGTGCCCTGCTCCCCTCACCTCAACCCATCAGACACAGGAGGACACTAGTTCGTCCCTCCACTGTTAGTGTCATCTGAACGGTGTGGGATTGGCCAGGCTTCTCCACCACACTGAGGAATTTTCCTTTGGCTTCCTTGTATGGTGTCTAGGGCAATGCTTTGAGACTAGGTAGATAACCCTCTCTAGTCAACTCTCTGGCAGCCTCAGCATCCCTTCATGTTCCTCTTCCAAATTCATATGACGAGCTAGGTTGGGTGCCAAGTGGCTTCCCTAAGCTCTTGCACATTTTGTAGTTGGCAATCTACTACACGAGAGTGTTACCTTACCTATTGTTCTCATTTTTAATACACATTCACACATACGAACCAGTTTTGTCGTGGCCCTATAGGCACTTTAGATACTTCCTCACTTTCTAGAATAATCATTATTTTCCCTTTCCCAAAAAGACTGAGGAGAATGTATTTTAAGGACATGGTATGTAATGTGTAGAGAGCCACCATGGGATACTCAGGAGAAGGCATTTTAAGGACATGGTATGTAATGTGTAGACAGCCACCATGGGATGCTCAGGAGAAGGCGTTTTAAGGACATGGTGTGTAATGTGTAGACAGCCACCATGGGATACTCAGGAGAAGGTGTTTTAAGGACATGGTGTGTAATGTGTAGACAATAAGGACATGGTATATAATGTGTAGACAGCCACCATGGAACACTTTATTCCAGCGGTGCTCAACCTGGAGGTGGCGACTCCTTTGGCCCTTTCACAGGAGTTGCCTACGACCATTGGAAAACACAGATATTTATATTATGATTCATTAACAGCAGCTAAATTATAGCTATAAAGTAGCAACAAAAATAATTTTATGGTTGGGGGTCATCACAACATTAGGAACTGTATTTAAGGGTTGCAGCATTGTGAAGGTTAAGGGCCACTGCTTTTTTCCTAGACCATTTCATTAACAGGAGTGAGAAATATTCTTATACATGTGTTATGTATGCACACATGTACTAATAACTATATTCATATATATAGATAGAAAAGTCTCCATATTACTATGGTTTTGATACATAAGATCATGAAATTATATTAGTACTTTGAGTTCTAATCAAGTACCTGAATTTATTCTTGTCTTGTTCCAATCCATACTCTGAACTCTTTCCTTAAAGTAGTGAAAGGCCTAGAAATCATTACATAATATGCATACAATACATAAACCAGTATGTAATGATATGTATATATATACATATATGGTTATACATAATACAATATGTGTGTGTTATCTATACATAGTATAGCACACATATTACATATATTATAATCACATATATATGTGTATAATCTACACACACATTTTGTGTATCTCTTCCATGTTACTAATGTATGTCCTCATCCTTGAGCCACTTCTGAATTCAATAGTCTTAATTTAGTGGGCCCTAGGTCTTCCCATCACCATGATAAGCTACTTATCTTACAGGGCTGCTTGGAGCCTAGTCAACTTCCTCAGTGGGTCCTGCCCAACATTTTCAACTGAACAAAAAAAGGAAGAAAGATAAGAAGTAGGAAGTGTTCTAGCTTCTTGTGTAGGTCTCCATTTTCTATTAATTAACTGCTATGCCACCCCACACTCTTCATTTTACTGGGCGTAGCGTGGCATAGTAGAGTGAACACAGGTTTTGAAACCAAAGAAAAATAAGCTCCACCCCTGACTATCACAGCCAGATTGCTACCTTAGTTTTGTCCTCTATTAGATGGTAAAAGTTAAAAATCATATTGTTGTATATTTATTAAAATTAAATAAAATGCACATAAAAACTGGACTGATGTTTGGTAGATAGAACCATAAACAAAAACTATAATTCACTTGTCAAACCTAGATGATAAGAATTAACATAAAGGCCTGTGTGGTTTATCTGTCCTGGGTTTGGAGTGTAGAAACATGAGAGATTGGCAGAACATTGACTTCTGGACTGGCTTTTGACACACAAGGGCTTGGCTCATGAGCCATCACTGCTGTCTTCTGCCAAGGGTAAGTGAAGAGTGTGTTATGTAAAGTATAATAGCAGCACAGGGAAAATAAAATTTAAGAAAGAATTAAATAGATGTCCCATAAATAATCTTTAAAATGTCTCTTCATGCTCAGAGTGTAAGAGATGAGACAATGAGGACCATCCCTTGCCCCCAGCAACATTTGGTTAGAGTTCTCTATTAGGCCTCCTGTGGAAGTGTCCTCAGGAAGGTTAGTATTTCCCCACCAAGACGATAACGAACCAGATTATTCTTATTCAGACACGTGATCCTAGGGAGGGATTGACTTGGTCCCAGCCTGGACAGCTTCATCTTTTCCAGTAAAAATATCAGCAAAGCCATTATGTCTTAGAGACTGAGCACTTTATGTCACCTGGGTATCTTTAAATAGCCTACAAAAAATTCTATCGCAGCATATTTCCTCAAAAGGGAAAGGCCAGTAGAGTTTGATATGGTTAAGCACAGCAGGATGAATTCTGCTTCCTAAGTCATTTCTTTTCCAGCGTTCTGTGCAATCCCTTCTCCCTCAAACGCAAAGTGGGAGGGAAAGGAAAAGCCCCCTCCTGCACTGTGCCCACACTTCTTATCTCCTGTCTTCCAGGCACAATGCATGTGACTAACAGTGCTTCAGCATCCTGAGGGCACAGCCAACGTACTGTCCCTGCAATCTAGGACAGATCTCAACTTTTCAGCTCCTCTTCTCTTCCCCAACCTCTGTTACTCACTGTGAGAGTTAAAGCCTGCTAGTGAGTGCACGCAGGAAGCCTGACGAAGCTGGGAATTGCTATGAGCCTCAAGTGAGCCTTCTCCACACCTTTCAAAGAGGACTCTCGCCATCACTTCAGAACTACTTAGTTCAGTGCCTTCTCATGCAAACACACTGCTTTTCAGCAACTCAAAAGTAGCAAATGACCACTGAGACAAACTTGGATACTGTTCCCTCTTCCTGCATGATAGTAATTATCAAACAAGGGAAAAGTAATGCCTAACATTTACCATTCTACAAAAATCCAAAGTATGTTCTGCCAATCAGTTACTGAACTAGACCACCCATGTCCACATTTTAATTCTTCCACGTTGGAATAATATGGGAGGAAATTTCGTGTGTGCTGTCCTCTTTCTTCGTTTTCCAGCTAGATTAAGCTGTTGTCTACGCAATTGCCTCCCAGCTGCCGTGACTTATGAAAACAACAGACCCTGCTCTGTTGTCTGGAGAAAAGCGGGATTGTTATGAGTAACTTTATTGCAGGCACATGAGTGTGTTAAGACTTTAAAACACGCTCAAATGTCATGTGCACACCCTATGACGGGCAAGAATAATGATGAAAAAACAAGAGATCTATGTCTATGAAACTGTGTTGGACAAAATGGGCCATTCATTGTGTTCCCCTGGGAATGCCTGGACTCTGCAGTCAGAAAACAAAAAAGGCACTTTTTTCCTGCCGTAGGCTGAATGCTTAGCTTTGCCATCTGAGCCGTAAGAAAACACGGGCTCCTCTGCTGCTGGTGCACCCACACACGCTAAAAAATATTAATGTCTCTCTCTCTCTTTCTTCTGGTGTTTTTCCCCCCTTTCCAAGCAATCTCCTCTGTGTAGGCTGTAGCCAATATAATGTCAACACAAAGACAAAATAGTTTATCTAACAGCAGTCCCTAACAATTTCCCTCTTGTCCTCAGCTAATTGCCCTTCCCCCAACATTCAAAAGGAAAAGCAAATAAAAAGATAACCTTTACTCCAGTGGAGAGCCTGGTACTGGCACAGATTTCATGCACAGCAACATCCCCTTGTATTCCTTGCATGTGGCTACTGTAAACGTTTTACCGTGCACATAAACGAGCCTGTTCGCATCTGCATTTCTGCTCCTTCCCTTGGGAAGCTCCAGAGTCTTTTTCACATTCTGAAAAGTACCCTCCTCTCCACATCAAATACCAAAGATCCTTCCTGCCAGTGTGGACACACGTATTATAAGACAGAGTGACAAATGAACCTGCAGATCACTTGAGCCCCAACACATCTTAATGTGCTTGTTTCACCGGGAGTTCAAAGCTTTTGTGCTTTATTGCAATTCTGAAGCATAGTCATTTTATATAAACAGACAAGGTAAGTTATTCAGTGATTTTCCTAGATGGATACACTTGCACGTTGATGCTCCACTATAGATGCTACAGTAATTTCCTCGGCAGCTGAATCAGCAGAAAGAATAAACAGATTTCCAAAGCTTTAGCTCAGGATCTTCAATCTTGAACCCTTCTGGTACACTCCAGGAAAGCAATGGAGGATTCTTGCTCCACCACAAGCTGGGGACGAAGGTGCCCGGTGGAAAGCCGTCCATCCCCATCTCATCTTCCTTTCTGGATCAGTTCCTTGTTCTTGTGTTCCCACCCAGCAACCACTGACATCACAGTCTGTCACTAAGCTTGGGGCAAACTGCAGAAGACGGAGCCTTCTTTGGCTGTTTCTAAGAGTTAAGCACAACACACATATGCCAATCCTCCGACAGCAGGAAGTATTTGAAAACACTTCAAGGTCCAAATGTGCCTTCTTTTTAGCTAATGAGAAAATGGCTTGTGAAGGCAACAGTTGAAGAAGTGAGATATAAATTTTGTCTGTCAATAAAATGTGGTTATCTTTTATTTAGATAACTGGTGTTAATATAGCAGGTATGCCAAAAGACAGGCAATTGTGGGGGGGGTGTGTATACCCCAGAAGTCAGAGGGTGTATTTAAACATTCTACTGATTGTTTTCAGTATGCTCCCAAAGCAGTTAATTTCATGGACTAAGTAGTTAAGTTTGAATCTATAACTGAACTAAGGAAGTCAGAAAGAATTTTAGAAAACATCTAGTTGCTTAATGCCGGGTCAGTTTACTTACTTTTTAACTTAAGTCTATTGGGGACACAGACACTGACAGAAAAATCATTCAAGCCAGGGTCAAAGGCAGAGTATCAAAGAAGTTGGTGGCATCAAATAATCCTGATGAGAGAAGCTTACACCTTCCTAAGGAAGGAAGCATACCAGGCCCAAGTATAGACCTAGAGTTCAGCTCCAATATTTTCCAGAAAAGGCCTAGTGCTAGCAACGCCTGTGCCATTCTGCAGAGAGGCCCAGCCACCAGAGCACTGAGAAAAGACCTCATTGAGCTCACCAGATATGGCCATGAACAGCACTTCTAGAGTCACTCATGAAGTGTGAGGGTCATCTCAGTAGGTTTGCTAGCCTACAGATCCAAACATGGGTCCCAAATCAGCACATTAACCTGACCCTGAAGACACACTGACAAGGGCCCTAGAATTAGCCCTGTCCCTGACTGAAAGATGACCACTTCCAACCTTGCCAAGCCATCATCAGAGCAGCTCTGAATTTGTTTTAACAATTCAACAACATCACCATTCCTCATTCAGCCACTTAGCTTAATTTTCCTAGCATCACTTGCGATGCTGAGGTTGTCTTTATTAAGCCATTTTTCTTGCATCATTAACTTTTAACCAGGCATCGATAGCTTTATTGTTTAAATTGCGTATGACTTTATTTAACGTCAGCATTTCTTCTAGCTCCTGACAAGAAGTCACATTTTATAACTAATTAAATTGATCCCTGGGAAGCAAAAGCCACTAAACGGAATTATTCGAACCCAAGTGTCAATATATTAAATCAAAGGGCTAATGAGTTGGGTCACTGCTTCTTTTATTGGGAGGCTACAGCAGAATAGGACTCATATTATCCTCTATTTTCTGCCTTAACAATCAATTTTATTTAAACCAAAGGCAGCTAATTAATACTTCTGGATCTTATAGTAAATAGTGCCTCTTTTCGTAACACACAAATGGGGGTGGGAATCTTTCTCTGATGATGCAAGCAAGGTTTTCTCTGTATCTTTTACAGAAACGGGCAAGGTGATGCATACGGTGTCCAGCAGGCAGCCAATTTTGAGAAGTTCTGGGTTTCAATGCCTAGCATCCTGGATATAAACCACAATGGAAATCTGCCTTTTGGAAGTGACAATAGGGCCTAATGAGTGTGACTGGGGAATAGCTAAATTTGTCACAGCAGCTTTTCCTCTCGCTCCTGCGGCCTCTGAGTAACTCTGCCGAATAACTTCATTACTTCTGTCTGGACATTGCATTTCAATCCACTACCTTGTGAGTTAGTCATTTCAGGTTTTCTGACCTAACTTTACATCTTCTGACAATAGTTCTGAAGTTACCTTTGCTTCCTGGCAAAGATTCTGTCGGGAGCAATACCCTCTTGCTTTCCCTTGATGTGGCTACTGTGAAAGCCCTACCGTATATGGAAGTGAGCTTGTTCACCTCTGCATTTCTGCTTCTTCCCTCAGAACACTTTTCAGTCATTTTGTTAAGTTTGCCAAGAGTTCCCTCCTCTCCTCTCCACATCAAATACCAGGCGTCCTTCCTGCCAGTGCAGGCGCATATATTATAGGATGCCTCCAGATTGTTTAAGCCCCAAACATCTTAAGTGTGGTTATTTTGCTGGGATCTCCCAGGGTACTCAGAGATAAAATTCCCATTTAACATTTTACATTTTTACATTTTCTTTGGGACAATATCTCCAAATTTATAATTTTTTGTATTTGGAGAAGAATAGAAAAAACTAACATAAAATTAGCACAGAATCTCTCACCATCTCCAAAACCATAAATCAAACAATCTTTAAATCACAAGTATCATACAAGCACTTAACAAACATGGAAGTCAAGAAATTGAGTCCTATACAATCAGGCCTTGTAGCAATTCAACCTTACAACAGTGCGGAGACCACTCCTATGAAACAAGGTGCTGAGGACAAAGTAAAAACCGAGAGTATAATGAACACATACACAGCCAACTGCAGTCGCTAGATACAGTTCAGGCAACACCTTTAATGTGGGAGAAAGAATTTCATTGTGTGTATCTGGCATAGTGCCAGCATCACCACAGTTTAAAGGTGGCCTTGAGAGCCTTTTGGTTGAATGAATATTATTTATCACTTAATAAGTTGCCAAAAGTCAATTCTGTCTCTAATACTCAACTTTTTTGATTTACCAGCAGGATAACATGTAGTGTGGAGGGACGTCTCCAATGTTTTTGACAAAAACATGTTCTTTCACCCACACATAGCTTGCTTTTGCAAATATTGAATTATGGTTGCCTACTTTGTAGACACAGTGGTTCCTTTTTGAAGCAACGTTAGTCACTTTTCTCCATTTACAGACGCGTATGTTTTAGAAGTCCAGCAAGTGCTCTTGATGCTTGCCACAAATGCTTTGTTCTGTTTCCAGTGGTCACAAGTCACAGGCACATTTAATCCCACCCACAGTCAGCTCTGTTCCTTAGCTAGAGAAGTGATGGCTGACTTCACAAATCCCAACCCAGGCCTATTCATAAGTTATACTAATGAAATAGTAATTGCTGCTTTCTATGGAACAGATATACATTTAAAGTCAGAAAACATCCTTTGCCATTTAGTACAGATGACTGACATAAGTGAACATGATAAGATAGTCTTGGTAAACACTGATTCTGATTAAGAATTATATTTCCCTCAGCTTCTTAGTTTCATGTTAATTCCCATGTGTGCACACATATGCATACACACACATTCCAAGGATAGCAGATCTACTACTTTTAAGGGAAGAAAAATTAATAGCCTTAGGAAAGGGAATATTTGTGAACTGAGAGGTTCACCTAATCTGTTTGGTGTTCTATGGTTTAGTTCTGCACTAAAACCTTCTCCAGACAGAACAAACAGCCTCTAATAGGACCAGTTATTCAAATAAATTAAGCCTCTCATCCATTTATCACCCCCTCCAAATAGGATAATAGTAAGGGTTCACTCCACAAAGCACTGAGCAATTGAATATACCAGGGACAGACACCCACTGAACCCATCAGATCTTCATCTGTCTCACTGTGTCTCAAGCACTCCTTGGCTGCTGCAACCACTGGTGTCTGGTCTCCTTGCACACAACACACTTGAATTTTCTAGTTGTTACTTCTCAAATGCCAGGAGAACTGGAGGCTAAAATAGTAATTGAACCCAACTTGAGTTTTCTAGCTTAATACTGCTGGCAAGGTGTGAAGGATAATTTAGTTACTCTTAATACTACACACTTAATACTCCGTCCAATACTGCGAAAGAAGTAAGTAAGCTAGAACTGCAATTTCTTCTCTCTAGACCAGCACATTCTCGCCTTTGCTATAGTGGCTGGCCACCACCTGGACAGCTTTGTGATCTGCTTGGGTTTTTTGTTTGTTTGTTTGTTTTGTGTGTGTGTGGTACGCACACATGCGCATGTGTTTTGATATCTGACAAATATGAGCCATAACAAAACTATACAATGAGCTCAAAATCACCCAGGGGCAGAACTATAAACTTTAATAAAGTTGAAGAACTGTGTTATGATCAGGATCCTAAGTTTCTCTTACAAACACATAAAAGCAGTTGAAGTTAAGTGCACCACTGAACAGTATAAAGGGGATAGGAAAGGAGTATTGGCAGACAGTTATCTCAATAGGTTCATCTGTATGTGTACACAAGCACATTTTTGCTTATGCATACACATACACACACAGACAAACATAATTTTTAAATGTCTCTCATTTTGTGCAATTGTGAGTTCAGCCACACATCTCTGGTCATTACCCTTTTCATTCTTACAGAACCAACCCTTCCTCTACAGTGCATGGGAGTTCACGAACACTGCAGATGCTTCTTTCTACACTCCAAAGCATCCATGTTGTCTTAGGTGACAACTTTCCACATCTAAACCTGGCCTCCCTACTCTCCCAGTTCTGGAGTGAATCAAGTCCAACAGCCTCCTGAAACATTCCACCACAGCATGATTATTTTAAAGCCACTTCATATAAGTCCATGGGAAGTATACAAAGTGGCTTTTAAAAAAGAGAAATAGAATTCTAGTGATATTCACATCAAATTTTCCCATCTTCATTAACCCATCTTATGGAGAGCCACATCATAATATGCAGGCTTTTGTCTACCTTGAAATGAGTTTATAGAGAGGCATTCCTGGGGCAACCAGTCCTCTAGGGAGTGTTCAAATATTTGTATGGGACAGTTTGGGTTGCACATATTTGACTTCTTACTCATGCATTCCTCGTTTACAAGTCGTGAACCTGGTAGATTTCCCATTTTTGAAACTATATTGCTCCCTCCTTTTTTTTCTGTACATGTTTCTTGAATTAGACTCTTTGCTTGACCATAAAGTGTAAGCAAAGCTAATTGTCAAAAAACAAATACATAAAACAGTTTTTTTCACAAGTGAATTGGTTTCTTTTCAAGCTTAATTCTAATTTCCACTTTGACAAAGGAATCTACAGGTCTGTCAGTCAGAACCCCTGTGTAGGAAGACAGTGAGAGTGTGGTCACTATGGGACCATTAGCCCTAAAGACACAGACAGAGAAAGGAGAAACACTGGATGTAGGAATTAAGATGTGGATTCCAGGCTTAACTCTCGGCTTCACAGTGGATTAACCTAGGACAGATTGCTTGGGCTCTCTAGACCTCATTTTCCTCATCTATGAATGGGGATAGTATTTCATACCCTGGAGTGTTGTTATCTGAAGGAATCAATGGGTTCAAGTGTCTGGAGCCTTAGAGCAGTGTCCAAATTATATGAAACACTATGTGCCCGTTATCGCTAGGTAGAATACTGATGGGGTCTTTTAACATGATACTTGGCCCAAGGTCCTGACTTCTCACACTTCTGTTTTCTCAATGGCCAGCAAAGAATTACTCTGCTAATCACATGACATCAAGCATATGGATATTTATTATGGTGCAGGTGCAGAAACCAGTAAAAAAAATCAGTAATTTTTATTGACATATCACACTTGCTATCTTGTTTATCCACCTTCCTCTTCCATAGTAATTTCCTATTGCTTCCTCTCTGTCAAGCACAATCTTTACTCTGACAAAGTTTCTGAGTGTGTCTCCCTGTTCCCTAGTAGGAGCTGTAGGAACCCAAGACAGGAAGGGCAGTTTCTTAAGCGTCACGATGATATGCCCTCTCTTCCTTGCCTCAGTGTTCACACTCATATCTGCCCCCTCCATTAGTAACCCATTCCTAACTCCTCTGTAGACCAAGTTATAGAAAGTTCTTTGTAGCGCTTCTAATCCAGTGTCCTTTCTGTTTCTCAGAGGAACAGAGACAGAATGGGTCCAAAAGCTCAAATTCCAGACCTGTCATTGCCACTATCAAGCTATATAGCCTGAATATGTCACTCTGTCTTTGGTCACAATTGCCTTAAAAACAAAGTAAGTGGCTTTAAATGAGTGATTTATTTTCTAAACTAGTACAGATTAATTGTACAATCTAACATGACACATACATGCTTATAAGCTGATCATAGTCAACCTGCTATTGTCTCTCTGCCATCCCCATTGGTGGCTCCCTTTCCTTTCTCCCTGTTCTAACTTCCTTTTCTGTTACTCTGACAATGGCATAGTGGGAACATGGGTGTCTTTCAGTCTACAGGCTACATCTAGCCCACCACTGAGGGAATCAGAACAGAAACTCAACCTGAAGCAGAGACCACAGAGGACCACTGTTTGCAAGCTCACTCCAGCTCACTCACAAGCCCATGCTTAGCTAGCTCACTTGGATAAGCCACGACCTAGGGCTGGTGCTGCCAGAGTGGGCTGTGCCCTCCTACCACAGTTAACACCCAAGATAATCCCCACAGGCATGCCTCAGGCAAACCTAACCTAGACAATTCCATTAGAGACTTTCCTCTCAGATGACTTTAGTAAGCTGACAATGCTGACCACTACATTTCCCTTCTTAATTTCACATTGTTCTTGTGGTTCTTTTGTTTGCCTGATTTTTTTTTAAAAATCTAGGTTCTGCATATGAGAAAACATTCTATTTGTCTTCTTGTTGTTTTTTGCTTGTTTGATCTGTTTTGACAGGGTCTCACTCTGCAGCCCAGACTGGCCGTATATTCACATCAATCCTCCTGCCTCAGTCTCCCAAGAGCTAGGCTTATAAGCATAAGTCACCATTAATATTTGGCTTTCTTAATCTATCTTAACTGTAACATGATGATTCCCAATTCCATCCATTTTCTGAAAATGATTTAATTTAATTTTGCTCTTGTTTGTGACGGAATAAAACTCTACCATGTTCTTATTTCACATTTTTAATGAATCCATCTGCCTGTAACTACTGATCATTATGACTAGTACTACCAGTATGGAGACACCAGTACCTTCCAGTATACTTAGAGTCCTTCAGGCATATGTGCAGGAGGAGTATATCACTGAATCTCACCATAGTTCTACTTTAGTTTTTGAAGAGTGAGATTACATAGTGACCAAACTAGTTTATATTTTCACCAGCAAATATATAAAGGTTTCTTTCCCCCCAAATCCTCATTAATATTTGCTGTTTGTTTGTGTTTTTTATGACAACCAGTGCTACTGGTGTATTGGTGTAATAAAGAATCACCAAACAGTTTTGACTTACATATCCCTGATAATTAAGGATGTTGAAGACTTTTATGATTTATTTACTTTTTAAAAAACCTTTTTTAAGGACCATTCAAATTCATTTGCCTCTTTATTGGGCTTATAGTTCTTCTGGCATTTAATTTTAAGAGTCCTTGTATTGTTCATATTTATATCTGGTCACATGGATAGCAATGGTCTTCTCAACCCCTTCAGGCCAGGCTATCTTTTCACTCTGGCGATTGTTTCCTCTGTGGAGCATGCAGTTTTTAATTTGAGGCAATATCCTTTCGTTGTTTCTTGTTATTATTCCCTTAGTTATTCAGAAGGCTGGTGCCTGTGCCTATATTTTGAAATAGTTTCCCCCAGAATTTCAAATTTTTGGGTCTAAAATCAGGTTTTTTACCCATTTTGAAATGATTTTTGTGCAGGGTAAAAATTAGGAATGCTTTTTAAGTCATTTATATAGGAATATACAACTTTTCAGCACCAATTGTTGAAGAGGCTATAATTTCTTTAATGTGTGCTTCTGCCATCATCACAGACCCAGATATCTGTAGTCATGTAGGTTTGTCAGTTTTCTATTCTTTTTTGTTGATCCACATATCTGTTTCATTTTCAGGATGTTGTTTCTCTTGTTCGTTTGTACAGTATAATTTGAAATGAGATGTGATATGTTCAGGATTATTTTGGACCCTATGGGATTTTTTGTGCTTCCATATGAATTTAGACTTTTTTTTTTAAAAAAAAATTCTTGTAAAGAATGTCATGGAAATTTGAATAGGGATTGAATCTGTGAATTGCATTCAGCAATGATCTTTTTCTCGATATGAATTCTGCCAATCCATGAACATGGGATGTTTTTCTATCTCCTAGGACATTTCATTTCTTTCTTCAGTAGTTTAAAGTTTCAATTGAAGAGGTCTGTGCTGGCTAATTTTATGTCAACTTGACTGTTTAGTCTCTGTGAACTTATGGCTTGTCAACATTTGTTTGCTGTTCTACTGACAGTACTTGAAATGGCTTTTAGCATACAGCAGGTACCTGATAAACCTTTGTGGAATCACACAGTAGTAATCTTTTTTGGTGTCATGCAGAAATGTGAGGACTAGCTTAAATCTGTTCTTCTTACACCAGCCATTTGCTCACCCCAGATTCATTTCCTGAGCATCCTTCAAGTCTATTTCCATCTTTAGACCCACTGTAGCTTGAATCCTGTATTTCTTCCATTTTGGATTGCTTCAATGGGACATTAAATGTCCTCTGACTCTACTTTGATCCCCCCATACTGTTCTTCACAATGTTGTCAAAATGGTCCCAGAATTGAAAATAACATCTCATTCTCTTCCTTAAATTCTATAGAGAACTGGTTATAGTTTGCCATATGAGGGTCACCAAATAGACCATTTCAGCTTTATTCTGTCACACCTGTACCCATGCACTCTGCTGTAGCCTTACTAAAACTAATTTAGTAGCAGCCCATCAACTGTATTAGTTAGCATTCTCTAAAACAGTGGTTCTCCACCTGTGGGTTATGACCCCTTTGGGGATTGCATATCAAATATCCTGCATATCAGATATTTACATTTTTATTCATAACAGTAGCAAAATTATTTATGAGGTAGCAATGAAATAATTTTATGATTGGGGGGTCACCACAACATGAGGAACTGTATTAAAGGATCACAGCATTAGGAAGGTTGAGAACCACTGCAAAGAAAGAGAACTGATGGACTGAATATATATAGGATTTATTATATTGGCTAACAAGGTACATTCTGGACAGTTGAAAATTGACTGTCACATACTAGAGAATCCAAAAGCATAGAAGCTGTTCAGTCCATGATGCTGGATGTCCCAGCAGTCTCTACCTGGTGTTGGAGGCCTGGAGAGTGCTGATCTTCAGTCTACATTGGCAAGTCAAAGAAGCTGGTTCTAATATAGGTGAAGGAATGCTTTGGCAACAGGGTAGAAAATGTGTCAGCAGGAGTGAGAGCAATCAGGCAAAAGCAAAGTCTTCTTCTTCTGTATTCTTTTATCTAGGCTGTTACCAAAAGGTGCTGCCCACATGTAGAGTTAGTTTCCTGCTTCAATAATCTAATCAAGAGAGCCCCCCACAGGGGTGCAAAGCAGCTTGGGTTATAGTTGATTGCAAATGTAGCCCAGCTGACACTCTACCAACAAACACACTTCTACATCCCTAAGACCCTTTGTCCAGAATCCTCATGTTCTGGTTCCATTCCCAGTCTCACTTTAAACTTCAGATTTGGTTCATATTGCACTCAGATCATCACTCAAACTTTTCAATTGGGAACGAGCGTCACTCTCTGCCTTGTAGTGATAATGAGTGAATACATACAGCATGTTGTTTAGCATATTACAGTGTTGGCCATAAGGAATGTGTCTTTCTTTTGTCTCAGTGAAGTACTCAAAGAGTAGTCAAAGCTAGTTTTAAGTAAAATTTGTTTTTCCTTAAAAAAATCATTTAGGCAAGCCATTAACTAAGGCTAGGTGAGCATGTTCCAAAATTAACTAAAAACTATAACTACCTCATTGAGATATATATATTATTCTCAATGATGAGAACAGTTTGCTCACTATGTCTGTCCAAACTACTCTTCCACTGTCCTTCTTCTGCTCCTATTACAAAAAAATGAGAAAATAGAAAGGGATGGAGAGAACTGGAAGGATAAAAAAGGAAGAAAAGGAATTAAATATTCTGAAATTCCAGAATAGGTTTCTCTAAATATTTAAATTTATTTAAGTCAGAGTACCTGAAATACTGGAACACAGGGCATCCCATGGTTTTTGCCAGGGCAGGGCAGGGGGAAAGGGTGGATATATCTTACATCATCTGACTGCAAACCATTTTATACTGCACATTTTAGAAAAAGAGCAGATTATGAAATAAATGTGTCATCTATAGAAGAAAGACACTGCCTACAATCCCCAGAGGACTCCATGTCTAAATTGTATCTATCGATGAGATCAAGGACATAGCAACACTCCATTCAGAGAACACCCTCATGGAACACATCACCAGTGCTGCTGATGCTGGCTAGAAACCTGACATGAGTTCCTTGTCTAAGATCCTGTCAGGTCAGCGGTGAAGGCTGCTGAGCTCGCTCCTGATCCAGTTGAGAGAATGAATGTCACCTCTCAGATGGGAACAGGTAACTTCATTAAATATTAACAACATTGGGGTGCTTAGCGTTGCTCACATTTATGTCATGCCCATCTATTTTATTTCTCAACATTTTCCTTCAGCTTTCCAAAACTGTTATGAGAGGGAATTGCTTCTCATTAAAGGAAAGACATGGTTCCTGTTTTGAATTTTTTGATTTGGCCTCACAGGATCAAAAGGTAATTCAATGAAAAAATATTAGGTGATGTGAACTTGTGAACCGATAGGGGAAAAAATGAGCACAAAAGACTGTTATGCAGTGCTCTGAGTAATATAAGATCTAAACTATAAACCCATGGATTTTAGTAACCAAGTAACTATACACACAACTGTAGAATCTTTTAAATTTTTGACCAAGTGGAATTTTAGCTAAATTTAAAATGTAATAAAGTTTGTAACATATACAGTTACTATTAAATAGTCTCCTTTCTATTGGTTTTTATTGGCACACAGAACAATCAAACTTTTGATAAGTCTGTTTCTACCTATAAAACTCTAGTTAATGCAACAGAACGCTGGGCTCAGTGAAACTTCATTACTGAATGTGCCCAAGTAGCAGGGGTGGGAGAACAGGTACTGAGATGTGAGCTAAACCTCTTATGCATAGGGTTATTTTTTGAGTTTCTAGTGGAGTAGGGGTGGGACTATGTAAAAGAACGACCTTACTAGGAGTGCAGGGCTGTGCTGCACTGGCCAGACCTGACAAAACTGCCTTGGCATACAAGTAGATATGTGCAGGGCTGCAGCAGGGTAAGTTCTCTCTAAAAGCAGAAAGGGAAGACAAAATTTGGGGTATGGGATACTTAATAAAGAACTATTCTTGAAAGCTGAGGAAAAGGACCTACGATAGGGCGGGGAAGGGACCTGCCATCAGAACTTAGCAAAACGTCATCCAACAGGCAGGAAGCTCTGAACTCAGTGTCTGTCTGACTTCTGAGCAAAAACATGCCGACCTTCAGATCTAAAGCCTCTTCCCATGGAGGATCCCAGAGAAGCGCAGGGTGCTGGGCATGGAGGCTTTCTTAGAGAGTGCTCTGGACATCACTGGCCTATTTCTCCCACCGTTGCTTTCCCTAAACACCAGTTGAGCCATTACACACAGTGTGGTAAGCTGCTTAACAGAGACAGAAGATGGTATAGCTCCATATTAGAAACCAGCGTCATAAGAATCCTCTTTGTGTTAAAGTAGGTTGGTTCACAGATCACTGCAAGGTACTGATGATACCCTGTTCAAAAAAACCATGGACTGAGGATAAAAATTAATTGTGGATTGTATAATTTTCTTAGGGTAGATTTTATTCGAAATTCTAAATTGTCCTTTTCCCGGAGTCTACAAAAGTAGCAAAGTGAACCAGCAGGGCTAATTATTATTTCTATCTGTGAATAACTTTAACATATTTTTAAATTAGTCAATGTTTGGAGCTGAGCTCTCTTAATTTTTTTATTATTAAATACAAATTCTTACCAAAGCTTTAAGAAGTTATTCCAACTCCTAATGCTATACTAATGATTCTGGCTCCTCAAGTGGTGTCAAATGCCCTTAGTTTAATAATCAATTAGTTTGTTGTTCTCTTTGATACTCCCCCCAATGCATGCTGGGGAGCCAAATCTCAAAGAAGAAAATGCTCTGAGTCATTTGTCAGTTTCCATTGGTGCACAGAGATTTCAATCAACCAATATGATTGCACTGGACCAGAATTTGGTAAAGATGCAATTGGTTGGCGCAAAGCACTGGGTTAGCTCGCACGCTACACCACCTGTACCTTAACAATGCATCTGTTAGAATGACCATATATTTAGAAATCTTGGCAGAAGCTGATGATCGGTCACGTGACAGGAAGGTATAGATCAGTAGTTCCTCATCTCTGGGTCTCTTCCAGCTTAGAGACAGGTTAACTTGGACCACCCTCTGCTCCTCAGCACTGTGGGTCATAGGAATTCCCCGCTGGCAGTCAACTGCACGTCCACAGTAAAAGTGAATTTTCCTGTAGCATATGCCTTTTACAATACAGCAATATAACAATTCACCTGATCTTGTATAATTTGAAAGTGATGGATGGAAAGACACCTCTTCTAATCAAAGGCAAAATCCACCATCTTTCTTGTTGTAACTAACTGTTGACTAGAGGGAAAATGTGGGGAGTGGAGAGAAAAGAGAAGAGGACCCAGAAGAGGAAAGAAACGAAAACAACTACACCAGATAAGGCAGAGGAAGTCCTGCTGTGGAGGGCACTGAGCAGCACCTCTGCTTCTGTCACACACATGCACGAACCCTGCATGTGGCCAGCAACACTGAAAGTGAGTGATCCACGCCACCCTCCTGCCAGCTTCCTTCCAGCCCAAATAATCTAAGACCTCATCTATTTTGATTGTATCTTTCATAAAAGAACTAATTTAATGAGTAGGGCCATGATAGGAAAAAACACGATGCATAATGGCAGAACATGTGATTTTAACCATCCAGAATATTAAGAACTATTCATTGTTCCTTAAAAAAATGGCTAAACCACATGTCGAAAAAAGTAAAATTCAAAAAAGAAAGAAACGTTCTACATATCCAGATCAAATCTCATGATGAAACTCTCCGTGTGTCTTAAAGATAGGAGAAAATGTGGTTAGAAAGATGGCTCAGCAGTTGAGTGCTTGTTGCTCTGCCAGAGGACCTGAGTCTGGTTCCCAGAATCCATATTGGTTTTTGTTTTCTTTAATTCATTTACAACTACAGTTTTCTCCAGTTGATTACAAAATAATAGATGGTGTTATGGTGAAATGGTATTTTACTTGTAGAGAAAAACTTCTCAGTATGATTTCTCAGGAATTCCAAAAATGCTACTGTTCCACTTGGTGTGATAACTTCTACACCATAATACCAACCTTACCATAATACCTACCTCACCATAATATCCACCTCACATTTTGGGGGTGCCCTTGATGTTGCGTTTTAATGAACACTGGGGTTCATCAAAAACAGATCAGTACAATTATTTTTAATGCACCAACTGTTATTTGATCCATACTGATAACTTCATCAAGTTGATGTTAAGAGCCAGTTTGTCAGCAAATGAATGTCCAAATTGGACAACTTCACCCTGATGAGGTCAATACCAAGAGAACCCATCAAACCCTTGCATGCCCACTTCAATCATGGAGCCATAAGCTAAATATTTTAGTGGAATTTGTTTCGGACATGTGCTTTTAAAATACTTGCTTCAGTAACTAATGGACATACAAAAAGATAAACTGAGTAATTATGGGTGTCTTCCACTAGAATGATTGAAGACCACATTTACCCTACAATATCCGCCTTCGCCATGTGCAATGAATGTACCATACAGGCCTATTTAGACTGTGAAAATGTGTTTGTCTCGTCTTTAAATGGACACTTATCTTCTAGGAGGATAAAACATTTACAAGTAGCTAAAGTCCAATGCCCATAATAAGTGTTATGAAAAGTCCCAAGGGTCATGGAAAGTCACAAGAGAACTGTGCTAAAAGGTGCTGGTCACTGGTGATCAGTGAAGGCTTCATTGTGAACCAGCCCTTAATAGAACTCCAAGGCTTTAGGCAGTAAACACCAATGTGAGGACATGGATGGGTGTCTTAGTTCCTTTTATATTATTACTGTGATAAGAAAAATGACTACGGAAACTTATAGATGAGTTTATTTGGGGCTTACAGTTTCAGAGGATGAGTCCATGACCATCATGGCAAGGAACATGGCAGCAGGCAGGCAGGCATAGCCCTGGAGCAGTAGCTGAGAGTTTACAGAGTTTTTATCTTGAGACACAAACTCCAGGTAGAGACATTTAATGCAAGGGTGTGGACTTTTGAAACCTAAGCTTGCCCCCAGTTATACACCTCCTCAACAAGACTATAACTCCTAATCCTTCCCAAATATTTCTACAAACTAGAGACCAAATGTTCAAATATTATGACCCTAAAGGGACCATTCTCATTCAAACAACTGCAATGGGTATTCCAAGTAAAAAATTAATGTGACAGCTGGCTTGCACATTGAAAAGTACAAAGATGTTCAGAAGGTTGCATACAGGTAATTCAGCAATGTAAGAAAACATGAAGGAAGTTTAAGATATCAGACCTTTGAACTCTGAAGACCATCACATGCTGACACACGTACACTCCCAGTCCTTTGAATTCCAGGTTGTATGTCTTCCTGCCTGCTCAGCATGACTACCTGTTGCTCTAACGCTACTTCAACATCTTAGTTCCACACTGACTTCCAGATATTCTGCTCTCCCTCCCTTGCCCAACCTTATTGCCTGTTCTTATCAACTCCCAGTGAACTACAACACCTCAGTGGCAGCTCCATTTGGCCACCGGCTTAGGTCCAAATCTTTGGCGTTGCTCTGACTCCCCCACATTCTCTCCACGTCCCTTTGTTTCCACTTTCTCATCACATATCAAGTCATTTTCACTACTTCTGTGGCTTTTGTCCAAGTGGCCAGCAGGTTTTGCCAGATTACCTTTCTTGTAGTTTCCCTGCATTCACTTTTGATGCCTTTACATCATTTACAACACTCCAAATCTTGATCAAGCTGGAATTAGTTTGTTTGACACAACTTGACACAGAATAAGCTTGGTTGGCACAACTTGACACAAGCTAGAGTCATCAGAGAGAGAAAGGAGCTTCAACTGAGGAAATGCCTTCATAAGATCCAGTTGTAAGGTATTTTTTCAATTAGTGATCAATGAGGGAGGGCCAAGTCCATTGTGGATGGTGCCACCCTGGGCTGGTGGTCCTGAGTTCTATAAGAAATCAGACTGAGCAAGCCATGTGAAGTAAGCCAGTAGACAGCAGCTTTACATGGCCTTTGCATCAGCTCCTTGCCTCCAGGTTCCTGACCTGTTTGAGTTTCTATCCTGACTTTTCTTTGATAATGAAAAGGAATGTGGAAGTGTAAGCCAAATAAACCCTTTCCTCCCCAACTTGCTTTTTGACATGGCATTTCACTGTAGCAATAGGAACCCTAACTAAAACATATTATTAAAATTCCAGTCAGGAGCCTGGAGAGATGGCTCAGAGCTTAAGAACACTCGCTGCTCTTTCAGAGGTCCTGAGTTCAATTCCCAGAAACCACATGGCGGCTCGCAACCAACTGTAATGAGATCTGGTGCTCCATGTCTGGCGTGCAGACATACATGCAGACGGAACACTGTACGCAATAAATAAATAAATCTTTTTTAAAAAACACAATCAGTATTCACATCCTTCTTTTCAATGGTTGCTCATCTCACTAAAACATTAGAGTTACTGCTGTCTGCCAGTCACACCAGCTCCCTGGTACTCCTTCCCTACAGCCTGATGTACTTGCCTTCTGAGTTCTGCATATGCTCTTCCCTCACCCTAAAAATGTCTTCCTCCATATCCACATGACTGGCTCTCTTAATCCTTAGGATATCTGTGTAGATACCTTTTCAATCAGTGTTTGCTCATCCTATTTAGAATTCCAGTTCCTCTTCTCACACTTCCTCCAGCTCCTGTCTGTCCACCATGCAGCTTGTTCTAGCTTGCTGTGTTACTCACCCTCGGGTACTGTCTGCCTGTCCCAGCTGCAAAGGAAAGTTAGTGGGGCAGAGGTTACTGCAGACCATCACACCCTCAAACACTAGAATGATGTCAGAAGTACAAGCATGGGATAAAAACTGCTGAGTGATTCATCTAGCAACTGACGGAGCAGATGCAGAGACCCATAGCCAAACATTAGGTAGAGTTCAGAAAATCCGCAGAAGAGAGAAGGAAGGATTGTAGGAGCCAGAGGAATCGAGGACACCAGGAGAAAATCACCCACAGAATCAATTAAGCAGGGCTCACAGAGACTGAAGCAACAATCAGAGAGCCTGTATGGCTCTGGGCTAGCGTCTATATATGCTTTGGTTGTATAGCCAGGTGTTTTTGTGTGTCTCCTAACAGTGGGAGTGGGCACGTCTCTGATTCTTTTGCCTGCTCTTGGGACCCTTTTCCTTTTACTGGGTTGCCTCAACCAGCACTGATATGAGGGTTTGTGCCTAGTCTTACTGTAACTTGTTATTCCATGTTCAGATGATATCCCTGAGAGGCCTGCTCTTTTCTGAAGGGAAATGGAGGAGTGGATCTGGGGAAGAGGAGAAGTGGTAGAAGAACTGGGAGGAGTGGAGGGAAGGGAAAATGCAGTTGGAATATAATGTATGAAGGAAGAATAATTAAATTTTTAAAAGTCATCTGAAAAAATAAAAGGAAATAGTTTTTACTTTTTTTATTCCCTGAGTCAAGTCAACATTTTCACACTCTTAGTAAAGCCATCTTGCCATTTCCTTCAGAGTCACCCATACTCTAGTCAAAACAGTTATGGCACGAAGTTGCGGTTTTTCTGTCACACCTGCTAATGCATTCACAAAGACCACTTTACTAGTCAAATGCCATCAGATCCCCACAACCATAATGAATAGCTCCCAATTTTCTATTATGTGGCACAGAGTCTACCATGTATAGTATGACACTGCTCCATGCAATGCTCATGAGGTGCCCAAGCTTGTGTCAGGAGTCTATATATGAAGATTGCCTGACTTTATGTTAGACATCTCAAATGTAGACAGTATTGGGGGGAGACTTTTAAGCACATATATTGTGAGTACTCTGTGATTTATTTCATATCATAAACCCTTGCTTTATTCTTGAGACAAGTTCAGAGTCTGGAGAGATCTCCAGTTACAGTAACCTAAAGTTTACAGTTTACAATAACCCAAAGAACTGGTATTCCCTGCTTTAAGAATGTAGGAAACTAATAATGAATCAAAAGATGCCATTTCTCCTGAGCAGCCCTACCTTTATAATTTTCTATGTTCCCATACAAACACATTGAAACTAAACAAGCACTCGTGGTATCTGCTGGAAGGTTCTGATCCAGAAAAGAACACTCCTCAGCATTAAAAAAACAGGACCAAGTGTGAAAGATGTACTTCTTCATTTTTCGTTTCTACTGAGGCATGTGTAGAGTTTTTCTGTCCTGGCATAAGGCATTTGTCCCCATTGTACAACTGACTGATATATAAGTAGAGGGACATAGTACAACTCTAATGAAGATAAAATGGCCTAGTATAGAGTCCTGATGACGACACGAACAGAGCAAAGAAAAATATACATCAACTTCCCACTTGCACCCTTTAACAATAAGAACCCCTCTGAGACAAATGAAAGAGTCAAAGCCTGAACTTCACAGACAATGCTGCCATAAAGACCCCTCCAGTGCTTTTTGAGGCCAGTGCTGTCAAAAGAAAAGGCTCACAGAGTGTCCAGGGGTGCCACTTAGTAAATAGTTTAAATTCCTTCCACTTGAGACAGAAATTCCAAGTATGTTGGCCCCTCCCCCCCTCTATTAAATTAATATTCCATGATATACACCAGGACTGCTGAGGGGCACACCTCTCTTCAAACAGCAGAGATCAGCAAATGGCTATTTCACAGAGAATAAAAATATACCCTTGTAATTTTAATATGTGTTTATGTTTTTTTAAAAAAAAAAAACTTGTGGCAGAGCCATGTTAATAAACCTTGAGTAGTGAAAAATATAAAATAGTGGCTAAGCAGAGAGAGTAATTAGCCTTTAGCATCCTCTTCCTTCGAGAATGCTTCCTCCTGTGTTAGTCCTTTTGAACAGCTCCAGCCCTGGCTGCCTTTGTTGGGCTTGGAAATTGTTCACATATGAGAGAAATTAAGCCCTCATTTAACAGAGGCACATGCCTGTCAAGACCAGAGGAACAAAGACTAGTCCCTGGGGTCTGTTCAGCTCCCAGAGGCTGCCACTCATTCTGTTAGCAATGCTAACCCTTCACAGAATGTGCATAAAACCCAATGAATCATTTCATCTGCTCTGCGTAGAGCATAAGAGCCCGGCCAGTTTTCAGTGTTTTTCTTGTACAACTTCACAGCTAGTTGGGAAGGAAAAAAAAAAGCCTCCTATTGTTTGTTTTCAAAATGTAATAAGGCTTTTTTTTGTAATGAAAATGTCCCAACATAAGTGGCCCACATAAGTGAAAAGGCGGTGTCTCCTCAGATTTCCTCCCACAGATCTTTCCCACGTGGATGGTTAATCTTGGCTCACTCATCCTGTAAAATGCCAATGCCGCTCACAGCTGGGTTTAAGCCCAGCTACAGGAGCCATTCCTGGCAACACTAAAATGGAAAGGCCTAGAACACCACAGACTTGCTATCCTTTTCAAATTCAATACCTCATCTCTCAGGATACAAGGGCGATCCATCTCTCAAGGCAGAGATGGCAAGGACTGCCTACTGCCAGCTTTTTCCACCAGGAAAGCTCAACAGCCTTCTTAGGAACCCAAGAAAATCCCCTTCCTGAATTCTCATTTCCCAGGATACACAATGCTCCTCCGGGGGGATGGTGATGAGGCAATCTGCAGAGTAGCCTCTCCCCCCATCCTTACTTACTCCTTTCCTTGACGATAAACATGGAAGCTGTGGAGAAAAAGTATCAACCCTGCTTCAAGGGTCTTCAGTTTACCAAAAGCACTGAAGGGATGGGCTATAGAAAAATGAAGATGTGTCCATAATTACTAAAATGACTACTACATTTAAAAGTAAATTGCTTGTCTCATCTGTGTTGCATGGGGTGGGGGGAGAATATGCCAAGGGGTTGCTACAGCAGTGTTAATCTTTCTAGGGCTGTCAGCTTCCTTGCTTAAAATGCCCTGAACTCTGGAGTCCTAAGAACCCAGTAGCACAAGGACTTCACCCTAAGCAGCAGGGGACAAAAGCATGCCTGGATCTGATAAGTAAAACCAGATCTAGCCAATGGATATATGGCAAAGTCCTGTAATTAATGGGGACCATAAACAACCCATGGGAGCAGCATGGCCACAGTTTCCCAAGAATCTGCTCATATCTACTTAGATAGCAGTCAGTTGTACACGGTACAAATGCCTTATGCAAGAACAGATAAACTCTAAACACGCCTCAGCAGAGAAGAAAGAAAGAAGTGGAGGTATACCAGACTCCTCACTCACATTTACGCATTCTCTCCAGAGGGTTTATCAAGTTTCAAATGGCAAATTGTTTTCACATTTAAAGCACAATCACAATCACATCCTGCAGGTCTTGGCAGAGGCAGACATCAGAATGTGGCATCACAACAAAAATTAAATAACCCTTGAAAAAATAAAACAAAGTTTATTTATTAAAAATGGCATTAAGGTGAACCACCTAATAAGAACTTGGGTTTGCTTAAATAGAACATTATATGGTTCTGTTTTAGATTCATCCCTAAAGCCCTGAAATATATTAGAATTTTAGTGAGTAATTACCCTATTTACTTCAAACAAAATGGGAAGAAATCGGAAAACCATATTAAGCACTACCACACATCAGAAATGAAATTCTCTCATATTTTCATCATACAAACCAATAAATAAATTGTAGTTGGAAAATTCATTGGTACCAGAAGATGAAACATAACTAGCTGCAAATGAAGAAATGGCCACAAGGATCCTTGTCTACTTTGTCGACACAGGAAACCTACTTCCAGGAAGCACGTCATGAGACCTGCCCTTCACTGACTGAGCCACACTCCACCCACCCCCCAGGCTAGACAAAGTTCCAATCACTTAACGTCTCTCTCCAAATGAAAATGCAGCCGGGGAGGAAACAAGAGCACTGAGGGCTGCTGTTGTACCTTCTGTACGCCATTGACGCAGCACTTCAGTGGCATGTGTTGTAATTTCCTGCAATTAATACCTTGGAAAGTTATGAATTTTTCCCCAAAATTGTAATATTTTACTTGTAACACTAAAATTAAGTTTGAGTCACCCTTTCCATTATGGATCCCTAGTGCCAGGAATTTGTCATTAGCAGCAAAATATGTTTGCTGTCCCATGAAAGGAGGCATTTGTGGTCCTCTTCCTAAATGAAGGTTTCTAAAGAGCCCCATAGACTGCATCTAGATAGCAAGCATCACAGTCCATCGCAATGCCCCACAAAGGGACCTCAAGATTCCAAGCCTTTCCTTGTTTTACAACAGAGGCATCTTCCTCTGTGAACATGGCCAGTGCTACCATGGTCAACATGGCATTTGTCCTCAAGGTTTATTCGCAAGAATGCCCACGCCCTCTCCTTTCCTCTAAGGACCCATGTCCATCCTTTCACCCAGAATCACAGCTCCTCGGAACTTCAGGGGCAGGGTCTGGAACCCTTGTTCTAAACATGGGAAAGCAGAATATCTGAAGGTCAAGCAGTAGAGCAGAGCGAAGACCAGGTACCAATGGCTGAATCCAAGTCTGGGTTTCCTTCTGCCACTGAGCAAATCTTTTGTCTCTGTCCTGATTCTATTTTGTCTCCAACTTGGGTATTCAGGCACCCCATCAAGATGGGAATAAGTTCTACAGAGAGCAGTGCAGTCATCATTGTGAATCCTCTTCTACAGGTGAGAAAGTGATAGCTTGCATGAGCCAAGAAGAATATTCAAGTGCATGGAATGAACCTGTTGTTGCAGGCCAAGTTAGGAGAATTAGTCAGAAACAGGTGCAGGAATCAGGAAAAAAGGGCTTCAAACACGGGGCAAACCTTGACCTGCATATTTGCAAGCTATTTGGAGACTTAGTTGTTTTCCACTGAAAGCTCTGTGGAAGCAACCAGCAACCACAGGCAGTTGTCCAGTTGTCCTAAGAGGTGGTGATTACATATGATGAGGGCAGACACAGGGTGGCAAGATTGACAGCCAGTCTTTCCTGAAAGAGGAATGGTGACATTAACCAGGCAAGCACTGCATTCTCTTCCAGTCTCTCTCTTGAGGCTTATTTTTATGTAACTTTATAAGATTGTACTGTTTTTGCATTATTGTATCCTGTGTTTCTTTCCAAGCAATATAATACTATAAACATGATATTAAATCATTAAAAACTGAATAGGCAATAAATTTAATTTAATACTAAAGATCTTTCAACATACATTTAATTTTTTAACAAACTTTTTTATATAAAAGCACTTAGAAAAAAATTAATTCTAAACTAAAAACAACAGATAATTTTAAGTCTACTATTCAAACACATTTGCCTTAATGACTATGTATAGGGCTGGGCACAGAGAGGACATCACAAATCAGGGTTACTAGTCAGGGGTTCATCTCACTATGAAAGACCAATGTCTTAGTCACAGAGTTCAGATTACCCACTCTACAGACTACTACAGTCTGACCTCTCACCACAAGAGATTATTCAGGTTTTAGGAATTCCAAGGATATCCTCCATCCTAAAATGGGGTCTGTGTGAGGGCCTCTTGGAGCCCAGTGAATCTAATGATCCAATCAGAATGAAGTCAGAAAAATCTCAGCAGAAACACAGCTGTGGTATGGACACCCCACTGCAGAGTGCTGCTCTCTGCTCCTGCATTACAGACAGTCAGCAAGGAGCTGGAATTTCTCAGTGTGGTAAAGTGCATGCTCGTTCCATCACTGTGATACTAATCTGGGCAACCTGATCCTCTAAGGCTAACCTCTAGAACCTAGTAATTCATACTTCTAGAATACTATTGCCATAGACAAATCCCAGGCCAGTAAATGGTGCTTCCACTTTATCTTGCTGCCAACATTGACACAGACACCTGGGGACACAGAGACAGCAGAAAGACTTCAGTGGAGTAGAATACAGATTTTCTTAAGCCACCACTAATCACAAAATAGCCATCTCAGAAACCAAATTTTCTGTCCCTGGACACTGGTGCTCTGATATCTGCCACTACACTACGTTTTCTCTTTCGAGCCACAGACCCCAGAGTAAAGATGCTCAGAGCTCAGAGTTTGCACTGAAGGTCAAGTCAGGAGAAGGGAGGGCAGACATGATGACTGAGAAGAAGAAGCCCTTCACTGAGCAGACACTTGCCTGCTCTGTCAGCTGGGGTCCCTTCTCTCGTGGAAGTTCCCAGTTTCCAACTGCCTCCCCAGGCTCCACTCAAGCATAATAACCTCAGAGTACCCCATATTTAACTGATTCTTCAATGTTTACAAACAACTTCTACCAAATCCAGTTTCAGAAACTGGTAACAATAAATAAGAAATGTTTTGTTCACTTGGAACACTGTTTTCTGAAGTGACTACTGTGGAAAAAAGAAAACTGACATCAGTTTCAAATCTTTTTTTCCCTAAAATGAATATATATTCATTTATATATTTATATATAAAGATGATACATCAATAAGTATACTTATATGTTTATAAAATTTAAAAAGATATATAAAAAGAAGATACTTTTATATAAAGAAGAGTCAATGCATGAGACAATTCCAGCACATAATGGGCCTAGCCTGCTCCCCATCAGCCTGTCCCAACAGCAGTCATGCTAGCCAAGTGGAGAGCCTGCCACCATATTAATCTCAGCTACTCCTGGCAAGACATTCTAAGAGAAAAATCCTTTCACTGAAATACACAGATGACAACAATCAAGCCTGCCACTTCACTGAGGATGGGCTCCACTCTCATTCTGATCTGGGAAATACTGAAATTTCCTCCTTGAAGGGTCCAACTTTACATTTCTTAATGGACTGGATGGTGGATGAAATGAACATAGTATCTGGAAAGAGACATTACTTGTTTCACATAAATTATTTTCTTTTATTTTTGAATAGGTAAAAATATTGGACTCTGTCCCTAATAACTTAGAGTGGGAATTACTATATATGAATTAAAAATGGTTACGTCAGGACATCCCTCAGATCTCAGAGGGTATTCCCTTGTGCTCCATCAAGTCCCACACAGTATATCAATTTTTATTCCCCTCTCTCAAGCCTGGTATGCATACTGTTTAACTTCTTAAATTCTAAGTGTAGATATAACTCACAGAAGCCAGGCAAGGGCTTGACTTATGGGAGATGGCACATGTAAGATTTATATCAACAACTTTACGTTAGACAAGGTCTTCCGTGTCTGGTAGCCATACTGCACAACTTCATCTGTGTTTAAAAAGCTATAAAATAAATTGGGAAGGTTCGTTTACTATCCTTCTAATTTCTCAAGCACTATCGATCTGATAACAAGGCCTGTTTTAGTGTGAGAGCTGAGAATTGGACCCTGTTTTTCTAGAATAAAATACCCTGCTCCCTCTTGATCATCTCCAGGCAGCACTAATTCTCAGTTGCCCATTTCTGCATGCCTGATAAGCCTCAATCCCTGACAATTGAAACAGCTCTCATTTGGCAATCAGAGGAAGTAGTTGTTCTTTTTTTGCCTCTGTCAATATGAAGATAATAATTAATTACAACGTTACCTAATGATTATCTTATATCCACATCACCAATTTGCAGGCTCTGAATGCACATGTGTGTATCTACACGGAATTACATAGGTGCACTTACAAAATATGCCCATACTGGCTTCTCCTCTAGGAGCTTTGAAAGCATCCCTACACCCCATCATCCAGGAACAGCACTAATGGTAGCATGGACAGACACTGGGCATGGGCTTCTGTAGGGCCTTTCATAGTTATCTCTAACCTCAAAACTACTATAAGGCACCATAATCATCCATTTCTAGGGATTAGGAAACGCAGGCCTATGGATCTAAAGTAACTTATCTCTCAGCTAATAAATAGTAAAACGGACTACAAAACTAATTATTTACTGGATTGGAACTTGCAACCTGACTCATTCATCTCCAAAATCTGTACCAGTTGCCCGTGCTCTAATATAGCATGCCTGAATGCAGATTGGTTGGTTTATGGGCAGGAATCTAGCTTTAAATGTCCCTAGACTTCTGCATTTGTCATGGATGTTAAAGTGCAGTCAATTTTATAATTTTAAACACTTTAAGAAAACAACAGGTAATGAGCTGAGGATGTAGCAGAGTTGGTAAAGTTCTTACCTAGCATAAACAAAGCCCTGGGTTTATCCCCAGCATCAAATAAACAAGGCCTGGTGACTCATGCCTGCAATCCCAGCACTCAGGAGATGAAATCAAGAACATCATTGTCATCCTCAGTTATATTGGGAGTTCTAGGGTAGCCTGGGCTACATGAGACCCCACCTCAAAATTATTTAACTAATTAAATAAATAGAATTTTGGATGAGTATACATGTGAATGTAGTATGTATGATATACAGCATATGTGGTATGCAGCTGCATATATATCACAGCAGGACAGAGTGTCCTGGTCTATCACTCTGCACCTTATTCCCTTGAGACAGGGTATCTCAGTGAATTTGGAATTTAGCTGGTGACCAGCAAGTCCCAACAATCTTCCTGTCTCCACCACTTACAAAGCTAGGTTTCAGGCATGAGCATGGCCACACCCAGCTTATAATGTAGATGCTGGGATTTGATCTCAGATCCTATGCTTGTTGAACAAGCACTGTTACCTACTAAGCCATCTATCCAGCCCATAAAGAATATGTCAGGGTGAGGAATAGTTCATGTTGCTGGTTAAAAAAAATATCTGTTTAGAACAATACTGAAAGTAAGCCAGGTTGTCTCTGAAACATCACTAAATGCTTTTTGTCTCTTTTTATAAGACCATATTTCATTTTTAAATGTACTGTCTCCTAAAACCATACATCTAACACCGTCATTTTCTTGTGTTCCTTATATACTACTACAAAAATTAAAAGTCAAACTACTAGAAAAACTAGCCACAATTATTTACTTCATATACAGTCTGTTTAAGGTTGCTAGGAAGCTAAGTGTCTGTGACCAAAGATAAAATTATATTTTAACTACTCATTTAGTTTTTAATCTATGTCCCAATCCTCAACACTATTGGATGGATAGATGGATGGATAGATAGATTGATAGATGGGTGGATGATGGGTGGGTGAGTGGGAGGGTGGATGAATGGTTGGATAGTTGGATAGACAAAGCAAATTTAAGCAACGTAGAATTCACATTTAAGTGTGTAATCCATATTACCATATACAGGCCAACACTTCTCAATTCTTATAATTATACACAAAGAACGTTTAGCCTTGCCCATGCTGGGACTGACTGTACCCTAATAAATAATTAAATCAAAGTATTTGACATGGGCATGAGATGTCAGTACTTTTAGAAGTCTTCCATGTAATGACAAAGTGCAAACAAGATTAAGAACCACTAACATGCAATCTCTATTGAACTAAGCAGGAAACTCTCCCTGCTGGCTAGCTTCCACCATGCCAGAGGGTGCTATTCAGGGTCCTGGAAAAGCCACCGATGGTCTAACCCAGTACTGGACCTTGCATGCTACAATACTGACCTTCTAGGCAATATGTGAAATAGTGGCATGATTAGTAGGGGGTAATAAACTTCTATCTGATTGATTTTGAAGCTGTTGTTATAAACCTGGTCAAAAGTCATTGACAAAGAAGGTCATTGAACCTAGTGAGGGAACTTAGCATTGTTTTGTTAAATGGCCATGTTGTCAAACTGCCTTCTAAGTATTTTTTTATATTCATATATTTTTGCTGCTCTCAACTTTGGTCAGAGAAGCTTCTTTTTCAGTGGGCAGTCTCTCATAGCAGGTCAAAGTATTGACTATCAAGGACTGAGTGCTTAGATTCAATAAAGTATGTTTTTTAAAAAATATTCTAGAAGGAAATAAATAAGCAAATAACCAGAGGCCATATATGGTAGCCCATGTTCTTAATGGCAGCACTCAGAAGTCGAGGCAGAAGAATCACTGCAAGTACAAGGCCAGTGTGGGCTATGCAGTGAGACTTCATCTCCAAAGAAGACAATAATGAAAAGAAAAAATATATATACTATGTTATTCCATTATTGTCATATACGCCTATGTCTCTCTCTCTCTCTCTCTCTCTCTCTCTCTCTCTCTCCTCTCTCTCTCATACACACACACACACACACACACACACACACACACACACACACACACATACGAAGGAGGGTGATGAGATTAACTCAAGACTTATACAAAACTACACCCTCAGTGTAAAGAGGACCAAGAAACAAAAAGAAGAAAGTGACTTTCTTCTGATAAGATCGAGCCAGCGTTGTGTGATGTCACCTGCTGATAACCACCAGAATCATGTTGCCCACTGGGAAGCTTTGTGCCCTACCTAGGAGGTGAGGAGACTTTCTAGCACTTTAATACCAAGTAAGAAGCAAAGCCTCTGGCTTCCATGAATTTTCAGAATCTCTGATTTGGGAAGCTGGGGATCTAGGATCTGAGAGGTGAACAGGTCTGATGAGATAGAGATGTGTAGACAAGATAGGGTAAAGGAGGGGAGGAACACACACAGGAAAAACCAGACTTACAACCTTCAGTTCTCCCCTGCCTAGCAGCTTTGCACAGGCCACATTTGAAGAGTAGCTAGTGGATTAAGTCTGACGAGCATCTTATAGGATCTTGTCTATCCTCTTCTTGTTTCTAGACTCATTCAAAACTAAACAATCTAGAGTGATTAATGTATAGTTTTAAATCACTTTAAGACTTTGTCATTTTAGCTTTTATGGTCCTTGCAATTCATAAATTACAGCAGCTTTACCTATTCTTTATAATCTAGAAACTTCATTATTAAAATGTTTGAAGCAGGCTATAGAGCATCTATCATTACTTTAAAAGTTAATCATATTACAGAAAAGAAATAATTAGATTTGCATTTTTATCTTGGTTTTAAACTTCCAAAGAAGATCACCACAGCTTGCCTGTGGGCAACTGAAAACAGCACACAGCAGAGAAAGAGAGAGGAGAGAGGGTCTGTTTTTCTTGGCTAATTCATGATTGAAGATAGAATTACAAGATATTTTAAGGGCTTGCTGAAGCTGGGGGCTAATCCTAGACTTCTAAGCTTTGTTTATTTCATTGCAATGGCAAGAGACTAACAGACACATGTGCAATGCCAATAGAAGTATCAAATTGCTTTCGATGGATTTATTTGCTTCTTTCTGAGGCTTTTGGAAGGAGATCCATTACCGATCAATACCACACAGAACCAGACTATTTGCTAGAGCCCAAACAGGAGCCGTGTAATTGCCTTCTGCTTCTCAACCCTAAATGCAGTTAGAAAAGAGATGCAAACCTAAGCTGGCTTGAAAGTGAAGCCAGCTCTCGACTGTGCTCCGCTCTAGCCGTCTTGGAAAGACAATAAATGGAAGGCCCAGCTCTTAAAATTAGAGGGTCAATTAGATACTTAACGATGAAGCATATCCTTAAATATATATCTATTATTTTATGCTAGCAAAAAATTAATTAACCAGGTCAAGCAGGCCATGAAGGCTAATGTACAAAGCAATTATTTCTGATCTTTAGACAACTACTTCACATACAAAGGTAGTCCTTTATCCTGCTCAGCAGATACCTGAAATGTCTGTAGTTAATCATGCTGAAGGGAGCCACAGGCAAAGTTTAGCTTAAAGCCAGAGGCTCTCTCAAACCACCATGTTTGATTGCTTAAGATAATCATGTTCTTTCTTGGAGTATTTGTATATCTCTGATTAACTCACAGGGGGAAGGAAAACACACATTTACTGGTGCTCTACCACACAAGTAATGCAGGCATACATGAAATAAAATGACAGCATGTAGGAATAACTAAACTAGAAAATACTAGATATGAAAACATTCATGTGCTCCTAAGAAAAGAATAAATCTTTCATGAAATGAAACTGAAAAACAATTTGGGTCCTATAGCAGAGAAGAGAGAAGGCTTCCGGAATAACAAAGTCTCTGGAAAGAAACAGCATGGCATTTGCTTCTGGTTCTCTATAGGCTGAGTTCCCACCTAACATGTGTCTGAAATTATGGATGAGGGCAAGGAATATTTGGATATTTATCATAAAATAGAGAGATAATGATTCCAAATTTCCCAGTTTTACTCAAGAATATATGTTGCATGAACTGACATCAGCTCTTGCTGTCCAGAAAGTCAAGCACCTGAGGAAACCCCCAGCAGTCAGTTCATCCATAGGAGACTATTCTTTAGTCAGTCTTGAAGTCAGACCACTCGATTGACTCTAAACCCTAGTCTGCAAAGACTTTGATAATTGGGTAACTCCATACATCTCTGGAAAAGTAAGTTTTTTTTTTCCACGAAGTTATTTTAATGAGCTGGACTTTCTTGCAAAGATGAAATTGCAGCATGAGATTCCATCGTTAAATGTAATCCTACTGACAGGGTGCAGGTGCTACAGTGTAGAACATTGTATCCATGAAGAATGACTTCTCTGACTCAAACCAACGATATGGCCAAATGAGACTAGATGAAGAAATGCATCAGGAAATCAAGATATCTGGATTTATAAAATACTTTTTCATCTAATAAAGCCTTCCCTTGACTAGTTGATTAAAACACTATAACAACAATTCGATACATCAAAAGTGGGTTTTGTATGTCAGTTCACATAACTCAAAAATAAAATACTTCAGAAGGAAGGTGGGTTGAAATGACTGAAGCCAGTATCTTCCTTTGGAATTACAGCATTAAGAAGCAACATTGATAAGTAGGAAGACCCACATTCCATGAGCTCTTAGCTTTACATTTTATGGTCATGCTGTCCTGGGAATATAAATCATGCCTGACTTTTCCTGGGTTCCACTGAGGAGATTCACTTAGTATGCAACAACTTTGAGGGATCACCAGCTTCCCCCCAAGACACAAGTGGATTTGAGTTCACCAGGCCAACAGCATCTGTTAACATTAAACTGTGTTAGTTATCATTTATTATCCTGATTTTTTTTAAAATGGTAAACATTAGCTCAGGAAAACTATTTTAAAAGTTCACAAAATCATTCATTATAGTTTTTAACTCTACTTACACAGTCTGAGAAGAATCTTTTTAAAAGTATAGTTAGGATTCACCAAGAAAAATTATGATATATATGTATGTGTGTATATATATATATATATATATATATGCAGAAAGAGGAAAATTTATCTCAATTGCACATATAGGTTCTGAATGATTACAAAGAAAATTCTCATGGAACCTTTACGATACCATTATCTTTATGATAATGTCTTTCCCTAATTCTAATGAAAGACCATTTTGGTTTTCATTTTGGGCAAATCATTGAAGTTTTCATTTGTTGCTCTTAAAACAGGGCAGATGTGTTTATATGCAGTTGTTAAGAGAGTTTAGACACTTTTCCCTTTCTGCTAAAGCTTGCCAATTGAAAAACAGATCAGCATACTGAACTAGAATAATAGTTCAGTATCTTGAATATAGCAACTTAATACCTACAGCTGATTATGAAGGCAATTCTTGCTGAACATGTGGGCTAACAGGTTCTAGGACTCAAGATTGTAGAAGGTTAAAAGTGTTAAACCTTTCAAATTGCCTTTGGAGTCATTGGGAATTTTACGAAAAGCAGTTAAACTGGTCTTTAATCCCAGAGCTAGGGAGGCAGAACAGTTGATCTCTCTAAATTCTAGGCCAGCCTGGTCTACATAGTGAGACTCTGTCTCAGAAAAAGAAAACATTAAAAGGAGAGATTTAATTTTTAATCATCCGGTTAGTTCTGTTTAAGATGGAAACATATTTTCCTTTGTGTGATTTTTAAAAAAGTATTATTGAACTAGCTTTTAATCTCACATTTTCCCTCCAAAAGTACATTAAAATTAACCCAACTGTAATCTTATAAATAAGATCATGCCTATGGCTGGTGAGAAACTATCTTTAAAAATACAGCTAACTCATGTACTCTCCCAAAGAACTAGCTGAAAGGTTGACTATCAAAACTTGCTTTGTAAGTGTCAGAGATAAATATGTTTTGTGCAAGGAGTGTTTTCAGCATTTGAAATATTCTTAGAATGGTCTCCCACTGATAGGGCTGACAAGATAGGTCATGCAGCAGGAGCCCAGGACAGAAGGAACAGCAAACATAAGCCTTACTGTTCTCTTGTTTTGAAAAGCACGGATTCTGGTTAGAAAGAAATCTAAATCCCTAAAATGAATCTAATACTGACGTTGCGTACCTTTGCTGTTTTATAACTTGATTTCTGAGTTCAATTGCTGATTAGATAGATTTTTAAAAATTTAAATAATTAAAAATGTGTCAAAAAATTAGATAATTAAAAATCTATTAGAAAACCATTTATATTCTCTTTGTGTGTGTGTGTGTGTGCGTGCACACACACATGTATGTTTGAGTGGATACATGTGGGGAAGCCTACATATACATGTATTACATGCCTGTGGAGGCTAGCAGTCAACCTTGCATGCTATTTCTTGTGTGCTATCCATTTTATTTCATTAAGGTAGGGTCTCTCATTGGCCTAGAGCTTACCACTGAGGCTATATCTGGTTAGCCAGCAAACCCTAGGAGTAGACCTGTCTCTGTTTCCCCAGTGCTGGGATTCCAAGTAGGGTTCTGAGAATGGAACTTGGGTCTTTATGTTGTGTGCCAAGCATTTTACCAGATGAGCTATGGCATCTTTATCTTCTTAAAGTGAATATTCAGATTAATATTTTAAGATTGTGTCCCATATTTACTTAAAACACATCAATTTCATTTTACAACATATGTAATTTTAAAACCATATGTAATTAATAACTATACTATTTCATAAAAATACTACTGACAGCTATTCATCTGAGGTTTTCAGGAGTATGGAAAGATGCCAATCAAGACTGTCAGTTGCATAAATAATATTGGATGAAAGAGCAGAATATATTAGAAATACATAGAAATACCCTTATAGGAGAGTCGACAAAGGAAACTAGCTTATCATGTTACTTAACACCCCTGAATTCTTGGAGAAAGCTAGAGAAACATGTAAGAAACCACAGACTAAAAATCTTAACCCCAGGAGTAGGAAATACACTGGAAACTTTAATAAGTGCAGACAAGGGGACACCTGGATAGCCATGTAATTAAGGACCTCAGCATGAGGCATGAAAGAGATAACAGGATGAGAAATTATTCCCAGATTTAATTATGAAGTCTGACCATCAAAATGCAAAAGACATTCTATCTTGATTTTGAAATGTGGATTTGAATATAGAATACAGAATCAGAACAAAACCAGACAACACATTCCAGCTAAATCCTCATAGTGAAGTTGCCAAAACAAAAAGCTAAATTGAAGAGAGGTACCTCTTCAGACACTGTTGGAATTTTCAGAGTAGTCATGGTGCCCAGAACACTAAGAATGATTAACAAAACGAAGGAAAGATCTAAGTTAAAAATCACTGGCATTCATCAATACAGTAGAACTTTAGAGGAAGCTGTGAGTTTATGTCACTGGTGCTTTGGGAGTACAAGAAGCCAGGACATCAGCCTCAGTAAAGGTGCTGAGAAACCTCAGAAGACACTGGCTCAGCTGTAGTGGGCTAGACTCCAGCAGATAAGAAAATACAACAAACAAGAGAAAGAATTCTATGATTGGCTAAGCATAGCTCCAGGATCAGTGTTCTGTAGGTTAATCTAGACAACCAGTGCTTTATTCTAGCACTTGCTACAATTCACACACCTAGGTTTCTATTCAGAAATAGAAGGCATTCTCCCTACCTATCTGAAACAGCTGTTAGTTGATTTAATCATTAATTGTGTAAAGGAACAACATAAATCAGACCATCACCTTCCCTTCGCAGACCCTGTAATGAACTGCACATTTTTATATTGCCACTAGAAAAATAAATAAATAAAAATAATGACTTCTCCAAAATATGTTACAATTATTCAGAACCATTTTTCTTGCTGTCTGGATTGTAAGCTCCTTGAAGATAGGCCACTGTTCATTTCTCAGTCTGTTTTCCTTAGCATCCAAAGACAGTGCAGCTAGAACTTGCTAATAAAGAAATTAATACCAGGCTTTTCCCAGATTCTTCTCAGAATTGACCCAACCAGTCCTAATGAGGAAATAAAAGTAATCTTCTCTCTGTGACCCTATTACATAATAAAACACAAAGCAGAAAGTGGCTTTTAGCAGTGAAAACAGCCATCTATGTTTGCTGCCTTGGAAACCAGGAAGTTTTAGCTTGGTGGCATTAGGGCAAATGGAAGAAGGCAGGGCTGAGGAGGGTGGGTTAGTGTATTCTGCTCACATATCACAACAGAGAATGCTATGACCACCACCTGGCTGTCCCCTTGAACAACAACTGTGTACCGCATCATCCTCGAATAACAGACACACTGGCACTGTTGGTAAGACAGTTGTGCATTTACAGCTCTTTGCATTCCATTTTCAAGGAGACGCACATTGGGTAATCAGATGAGGTAATAAAACACACTGACCTGGATCTGTTGCTGCAGGAGATTAATCTTGTGCTGCTGCTGGAGAAGTTGCTGCTGTTGTCTTGCGATCTATCAGAAATAAAGTTCCATTAGGTTAAAATGAAATGCTTTGCACCTTTGCCATTACCTCCGCATCTCTCCTACTACTGCACAAATGCTTTACTGCTCCTCCATATGAAAGACTCCCTTTGGATGGAGGCAGTGGGACCAGAGAGGAAAGGAGAAGATTCTGAGACAATGGGGTGCTCCTATTTCACCCAGAGATGCAAACTACAGTCTTGTGCTCTAACTGAGAGCAAGCGCCTCAGTTTACACTGACTGGCTGGAAACCACAGAACTTTGGAAACTAGATCCTTCCAGAATAAAACAGGAGAACCCTGACCACTTTTGCCCGGAGGTTAGCCTGGCTGGAAAAGTAAAATCTGCAACAAAGGGCTTCCTAATGTGCCACTGGTCCATTTATGTCATTTGACCTTGGCACACTTACAAATATTCTCAAAGGGAAATAAAAACATAGTAAACAGTAAAAAAAAAAAAATAGCTTTTTGTATGGCATTCTCTGACCTACAAAGCATTTTTAAGACAGTGATGCACTTGTTCCATAGTACAGGATTTGCATACAGGTATTATAGTTCCTTGCTTTACACAGCAACCAAAGTCAGCATCTGGAAAAGTTATCTGGTCTATAAAAAGAAAAGTAGTCATGAAATTCAAACCCTACTGGAGATCACATCTGTCCCTTAGGAGGGCAAAAGACTTCCATAAGAAGGCAGAGCTTGCTGCCTAACTAACCAGGGGTCAGAGTTCAGGTGCTCCCTGTCTGCCCACCTTACAACTGACCATAGCCTTAGACTCTAAAAAGGATTCTTCCAGAGCATGAACTGTGAAACAAGGAGGCATGGAGAGCCCAAGAGCACAGCACCCAGGAGGACATAATTCCATAGTGCTTTGTGATTAAGAGTCCCTCCTTCTACCTAGTTCCAAAAGCCAGGATTCTAGAATGAGCTGTGTTGGATGTGAAAATAAGTGCAGATGACTCCAATCTCCACCATACATGTCTTCCTGTCACCCTCCCTCACCTAGAATCTGGGAAATACCCAAGCATGTCATCCAGCGTATGACAACACAGAGGGAGACTTCCTGATGCTGCTCCATGGCTTCTGATGACAGCTGGCTCATACTGGAAATAGAATGCCGGGGCTCTAAGTGACTCCAGTTTGAGAACTGGGATTTCTCTTCCCCAGAGCTTACAGTCCAATGAAAACAGTATTTAACCAGGTTAGGATGGGCTTGCTAACACTCAAATCAGAAATGGACCACTCACTCTGTAGCTCTAGGTATGGACACTGGAACCCCTGCATATTTATTTCCTCTTAGCAAGCTGGAGAAGTACCACCAGGCATCTAATATTGATGGTCCCTCGTAAATGATAAAGTGCTGCCTAGAAATGCATCGGAAACACCACAGCGCAATTACCATCATCCACTCTGCACGCATGGGTTTGACGCAGTGAAGTATGGTACATAAGCACCATGTGGCTCAAACTCTGAATTTTATTTGCCAATCGGTTGAGCTACATGCTTGCTTCATTGAGCATGACAACCTAGTTTTAAGTGTCATTTAATTTTCATTTTGAAATATAATTACAAAGTGTTCACTGTAAGATATCACTCGTCTGCAAATGTGTCAAGATTAATTTGTGCTAGCTTATTCACAAGTGTCAATAGTTAATTACTGTGTCATCTCTGGATGGCTAAATGACATTCTAACTTCTGATTTTTTACAGTGTTCCTTTATGTTATTTTCCATTAGGGGCTGAGTCCATATTCCTACATGTGGGCAAATACTCAAGCATATAAAATACCAGACGTCACAACTCATTAAAATCAACAGAGCATATACTGCTCTATATATCCCTGTAAAATACATTTAACTGAAAAGATAATTCCAGTAATAATGTCAGATTTCTAAAAACTGCACATTAATTTGGGTCTGCCTGATCTAGGGCATGAGAGACTATGCTATAGGATCATTGTTATATTAATGCACTCTGGGAGACAAGAAAATCATTTGTAAAAGTAGTTCATTTTCTAAAAGACATACATTTAAACTCTGATACTTTTTCTTCATTCTCTTTTCTGAGTCAATCAAGTCCTTTAAGGAGCCATGAACTAATTTGCTTTCAGTGACTTATCTGCACTCTAGAAAGTGACTAACTCACCACCCAAACCAATACAACCTTCATGGATGAGGGACAGAGTAGTCATAATTACCTTGGAAAGTAAGCATAAGCCAGACAGGAATATCTGGCGGGAATGAGCTGTATGGGGGGGGGGGGAGAAATCACTGGGCAAGTGAGCTAAAAAGTCCCAACGTTTCTCTAGAAGATAATCCCTTCTTTTCTAGAGAGGAAAGTGAGGCCCGGAGAGAACCTACGGCAGCACTGATCAGCTGGGCACCTCTGTAGATTACTATACCTAAGCAATTCAAGTCACACACTTTCCAAAAGCCATTTCTGCATAGCTAGAATATTCCCTTAGCTAGGATGCATTGCTTTGCCCTCAGTTTTCTTGAAGACTTGATTTCTAGAAGTCTCCCTCCTCCTTTTCTCCCTCCTCCCTTCTTTCTTTTCCTTTTCTTCTTTTGAATTTTCCTAGTTTTATATTCTGAGAAAGCCTACAACAAACAGACCAATCAGTGTGATTGCTCGGGGAGTTTGGCGCCCACCCCACCTCATCTCCAGCTCCCTGGCTGCTTTTGCCAGCCTCACCTGTTCTTGTTGTTGGCGAGCAAGGTCCATTTGCTGCCGTTGTTTCTCGATCTGTGAGGCTGCCAGCTTTTTCTGTTCATCGTGAGCTGCCAGGAGCTGCTCCCGCAAGCTGATCAGCTGGGTAATCATGGTGGAGAGCTGGCGTTCTTTCTCCGCTAGGCTCTCAGGTGTACCTAAATGAAAACGAGAAGAAATCTCACAAGCTTGAGGAATGTCTGAAGGAATCAGAGAAAGAAGAGCAGAGTTTAGAAGGAGAACCCCTTAGACAAGGGTCTGGGACAGTAACTATGAGTCACGGTGAGCGCATGCATGCTGCGATGTAGTTAGTGTTTTCCATGCTTAGAACAGTATTGTCACCTAGACCCTCCTTCCCCTTCTAAAACCAAAACCAAAGCAGAACAATCTACCCATCTACTCCTTCTTACGAAACACCCATCTTTTGAGCAAACCAAGAAATCTGAGGTTCTATAGGTACTTAATGGTGACTGTGAAGGAGAGAGATTTTCTTCAGTGGTGTAGCTATGAATAAGGAGCCCCAACTCCTGAAAAATGACCCTTTACCCATGTTCTGGAAGTAGCCCTAGCTAAACTCACTGGGTTACTAAAAAGTAATCAAACAAAGACAAATTAAACAACAACAACAAAAGACAAGAAAACACAGGTGTGGGGGGGACTGGTTGAGAAGGGGAAGGACATGAACTCCAGTAGAAGGGGACAGCAGAGTGTAAATGAGAGGCGAGCATCAACAAAATACACTACACACACGTATGAAAATGGTGTGACAACCACCTACTATGTGTAACTAATATGTGCTAACAAAAACTTTAAAAAAGAAAGCAAAGTTCTATAATTATGGCTAAAGTTCAAAAACTTTAATATTTTAATGTTCTATAACTTCCCCTCTCCTCAATGACTCAGTATTAATAGCGAGGATGGATACAGCAGGTGCTTACTAAACAGTATCTAAGGAGCTTCCTAGTCACTGTCCTCAAAGTCTTTCTATTGTCAAACGGTCTGTCTGAAGTTCAGAGGTAAGGGGTCACTCTCTTGGCCATAGTATAAGTTTTCAAGAGAATAAAAACTGCTTTAGGTAAGAAAGTATTGAGGTTTTGTTGTTTGCTTGGTTTGGTTTGGTTTGGTTTTGGCTAGGGATCAAACTAAGATTTCCACATTAGTCCTCAAAGGCAAAAATGTTGCTTGGAGGCCCCCTCACCCTTTTGCCATTTGTCACTCGTCGAAGGAAGAAAACAAGCTCAGAGGCTGGAAAGGTTATGCATAAGGATGTGCAGTTTAATGAACGCAAAGATGCTGAGCACTTACGGTATGCGTTAATGGCACTGCACAGTCTTTTATGGACAAATTGCACAGCTCTCCTAAGTAAGGGGGACAGGATCCTTTTGTGAATCTAAATTAGAGCATTTTACCGCAGCCTAGGATAAGGATCGCAGCCACTGTGTTGGAGCCTCACTGGTTTCATTATAAAGAGGAGATCTTTGCTTTGAAAGCTTTTCAGGAAGATGCCAGCAGCTGTCAAAGGGGATGAAGAGTGCTGATTTTTGTGAGTGTGGAAGGGGAGACTTTCAGCCCTGTGAAGCCCTACCCGTGCCTACTAAGAAAGCACCGGAACAACCAAAGAAGCTAAAAATATCTTAATTATGTATGTCTCTACTTTCTGAGTGGCCCTCAGGAAGAAGGTGTCTTCAGAGGACACTGGCTAGCCCTTGTTGGCATGTGCTTCCTTCAGGGGAAGACAGATGGCTGCAGAAGAGCAGCCTGGTTAGAAACACCTTTGGATTTTTAATACCAACTCAGATCCTTAATAAAGAAGACCTCCCTGTGTCCCTGCAAGGAGGACTGATCTGAAAGAGTATCTATAATCAAAATTAAAAGACAAGAGTGAGATACAAAAATACGGAGAGACACTGATTATGGAAATATACAGCAAATCAGGAACGGCACTTGGAGGTCATTAAAGAAGGAGAACAGATTTTTATTTCATCAGTAGACTTTTAGGTTTGGGTAAAAAAAGAATTTCTTAACCCAGAAATATTAAATAAGAACCCTATAAATGTAGGTTGCTAAAGGAGACCAAAAAGTATCTTTAAAAGCACAAAAAGATCCAGTTATGTTTTCGTCACTATGTGCAGAAATGAGAAGATACAAGAAAACTAAGGAACTCATTTATTTACTGATTTCATTCGTTTTCAATCCAGTTAACACCTTTTGGATGGGAACAATGTGCCAGGTGCTATGGCAAATAATCACCATCTGAATGTAAACTACAACCAACAAATTGCAAGCAAACCAAGTATTTAAAGGGAGGTTAACCCAAGTTTGGATCTAAGTTCAAGGAAGGAACCGTAGAAAAGCAACAACTTAAAAAGAAAAACAAGAATTAACTAGGTAAAGAGTGGTAATGCCTTTTGATCAAAGAACTTTGAAGAGAAAAATGAAACATTGTCATGGAAAGGGAACTACAGCTAAAGGGCCATTAGCAGTGGGTGATCAAGAGCTTCCCAGAAGAAAAAACAAAAAAAAACAAAAAAACAATATAGGCTAGGCTATGCCTGTGTACACTGGGGGTATATGGGCTTTGGTGTGTTTCAGAGATTAAATAAAAGTGATTAAATATGAACAAGAAAAATAAAGGAAAGGAGGGTACCAGATGCGGCTAAAGAGGCAGGAAAATGTCACTCTCTCCAGTCCATATAGACCATGTTTGATGAGTTTTCTCTCCATTCTAAGAATAATGCAACATCACTAACATTTTAAGCATAGGAGAAAAGGCTGAAAATTTCAGAAATCCATGGAGAGTATGCACGCTCTATTGCCTATGCATTGTGTCCTATCCTTAATCCACTGATTTCCTTCTTATACATGACTACATGAGGTGAGTTAAGAGGCTTGCTGAAAACCAGGACAGCTGTCCTACACTGTTCTTGGTTAATAAAGCACCAAAGACACTTTATTAAGCTTTTGGGTAAGGACCAAAGGCACACAACTTGGATTTATGTTTATATTTCTCAGTGAAGATGAAATTTTATTTTCTCCAGTTTTAAAGCCTTTTCAATAATCTTTCATTTATTTCTCTTTTCCTTCCACTTGGTAAACAGAGAAGCTGAGGATAGTGTGTAAATGACAACTTCTTGTTCAAGGTGAAGCCAACAGTGCTATCTATAAATGCTTAGGTGACTCTGTTATGTAGACCTAAGTTTACAGAATAATAACATTTAACTGAATCATTTTACAGAGTATGAAGACAATGAAACTGCTTGTAAACATTAGAGATGACCTTAAAACTCTGTCATTAGACTTAGCCAGGTGTTTAAGGAAAATAAAAGGAGACAGTAACATTTATAATTTAAGGATTTAGGTACTCATAAAATACTATCACTATTTTTTTAACTTAAGTAAAATTTATCCAATAGATTGATAGATAGATGATTAATAATTTATAGATGATTGATATAGATGATAGAAAATGTATATTGTTTATAGATAGAAAGATAGATAGATAGATAGACAGACAGACAGACCGATAGGTAGGTAGATAGATGATTTGTAGACAGAGGAAGATGGTAGATAATAAATGATTCATAGATAGAAATAGATGACAGGTAATATCTAGATGATAAATGAAACTAAATAGATATAAATGATGTGCGATGGGTGATAGCTAGATGACAAGTAGAAAATAGATGTTTATACAGCTATAAGCCACAACAAATGGCCCTGGGTGAAATGTACCAGTATAGCATCTCTGAAATTCCTTGAGAATGAGAAATCCTATGTATAGCCATGTAGCTAACCCTTGAGTTCAGATCAGGGAGCAATCCATTCAAACACAATAGCTTGTGTTCTCTAAATGCATAGGTGTTGCAGGGAGGAGTGACTTTTATGTTCCATACCCATTGTATAAGTTTGGCACAATTAATTTAAAGATCAGTATTTGAACCTATGCTAATAGTTCTGTTTAAATTGATGAAGTGTTTATCTAACTTGCTGTAATAGAAATAATAAGAGGTGTGAATCATAGTGACCAAACCAACCTGAGAATACAATTTATTTCATTCCCAAACACATTTAGTTGAACTGAGATTTTACTATTACAGAGAAACTAGAATGGCCAGAGTGGGAGAAGAGGCAGTCAATGGAGCATATGGGGCTCCTAAATACAGTCAGGGCACGTCAGGGCGAAAGACTATAGGATGCTTCTTCAGTTAACTTAAGGAGATGAGGAAAATTCTTACCCTACATCATGTTTTATGACTTGACAAAATCAATTTGATAGATAGATAGATAGATAGATAGGTAGATAGATAGATAGATAGATAGATAGATAGATAGATAGATAGATAGATAGAAAGAAACAGTGGTGCCTAAGGAGGCACTGAGACAGCAGAGGTCATGGGTAGCCTAACGCCATCTGTTTCACATCTTTAGACTATCTTGAAATGACTCTCTCAAATGCATCGCCAGAAAATAGCCTCCTCTGCCTCCCACACAAAGCCAGAGGTGTGTCATAAACCACAAAAAGGGAGCCAGCGAAAAGGCTTCTGTACATAGCTTTTCTCCAAGTCAGTGTGCCTGCTTTTATTGTATGTCACACACGGGATGTGCCTGACACCCCACTATAAACTATATCTATTCTCCGACTGCAGAGACAGAGCTGCAAGCTGCAGGACGGTTTTCCTTTCTTTTTTCTTTCTTCCCTTTTTTCTTCCATGGGGTCATCTTTATCCCCAAACCACATCTGTCTTGAGTTTCTCTCGGATTAGTAAGGTGGATCAGTGCTCCCCAGGGCCTGCTCTAGCTGAAGTATTTTAATTTGACTAAACACCTGATTTATTTTATCTCTCCGATGAGAAAGGCAGTTTGTCTTAATAGAGCCTGTCAGCCCACAGCCCCATTCACAGCAATTTACAGGCAGCCAGGGACGCGGCGAGAGAAGAGTGCTGCGATTCTGTATTTTACCCTCCTCTGGAAAGCACCTAAAAGCAGCTATTCACTGCTACTGCATGTGGTATTTTAGAAATGAATTAGCTTTTTATTCAAGTAACTACACTTGTTGTGAATAGCTTATCTGTAAAATTGCTACATTCACTACTGATTTTATTAACCTTTGGCTCTATCACAAAATGGTCTTCAGTTAGGAAAGACCTTTAAAATTGACACATTTTTTTTTCTGAGGGGCCTTTATTCCAATGACTTCAGATTTACTGAATTTGATCCATTGAATTCTTTACCAGTTGTAGTTAAAATTTTGAGTCTCAATAGGAAGTCAATAGTGTGTAAATAAGGAAACACTTTCCAAAATGTAAATATGGTGGCAATTTCCCTCGTCAAAAGTTTTCAAATACCATCTTTTATTATAACAGTTTCAGAAGCAGCCCTCTAGCCTTTTTTGGTCAGAATCTGGAGAACCTGGAAAAATTAACTAAAATAGGTAATTTAATTTTTAACTTTTATAAACCTGTCTTCAGGCTCAACACCAAAGGAGAAAACCACAAAAATATATAAGAATTTACATGAAATAGATAATTTCTTTTTTGGTATAAGATAAAAGATTAAAATAGAAATTTTAATTAAAATAGATATCAAAAGTCATATTTAAGACAAATTAAAGCCTTTCACACACACACACACACACACACACACACACACATTAGTTCATAAAAGTTAGCACCATAATTGCTAGCTAATTTTGCCCATATGAAACTCATATAATTAAAATTGGTGGCACTAGAAAAATGCAGGGCCTTGGAAGTATAAGGAGGGCTCCACGTTGTATGTGGGCTTGCCTCACTTTTTCTCAAATAATCCCATGCCTGTAACTTCTAGAGCATGGGGATTTTCATAGATCGTTCCCTCAATACACGTTCTCTCAAAGCAGATCACTAGTGTTCTGATAGCTAAATTTTTGTAAGAAGAAAGACAGAAAGAGAAAGAGATATTTAAAGAGAAAGGAGAAGGGAGGGCAGAGGGATGGAAGGAGAAAAGGTGGGGAAAAGGTCAATGGGGTGGGAGGAGAGGGAGAAAGATGGAGAGAGAAGAAAGAGAACAGCTAAATTAAATTCTGTGCATTTCCTCATATGCTTTTTATTTCTAATAAAATGAGGGGCTGTGTTGTCAAAGCAAAATTGACCAAGCCAAATAAAACCAATAGCAAGCAGCAGTATCTGAAGCATGTCCACGTGGCTTCACCATGGAACAGCACCTAACCAGCCTGAGTTACTTTAACAGACTTGATAGAACGTCAAAGTGAAATTACAAGAATCCACAGCTAAAAATGCCTGATGGAGAGGGCGGGCAGAGATGCTGGAGTAGGGTCCAATGAGGATAGACTTTTCCACATCAGTCCTAAAAAGATTAAAGCACTTAACAGTAATTCCAAAGTGACATCAATCCAGGATTTCAGCCAAAAATCCAGAAAGATTTTAAATTAAGTTGAAAAGAAAAGCTTTTATGAATCAATTCCTTGGGCAGGTCTAATTGTTTTTAAATGGACATTGTTCAAGAGGAAAGCTAAAAATACAATGCCAGTCATAGAAGAAAGCCACATTTGATCTTTTCTGCCCTCAGATAACCTGGTCAAACCGTTGCTTTCTCCCACTGCAGCCCTGCACACATCAGATGGGCTGTGATGTTGCTACTTCACAAGCCCAGTACATCATTTAGCCCTGGCTTTTTTTTGATGGAATCTTCTTTTAAATGTCACAAAATAGGGCATCAAAAAGTCAACAAAAAAAATAAACAGGGTGAGCTGAGGAAACCCGCAACACACCAGAAGGTTCCTTGATAAAAGTTACTTTGTGGTGACTGCCTGAGAAAGGAACCCCTGTCCCAGGGTTCCAGCAGATAATTGAGTCCTGAATCCAACAGCACTTTTAAAAGCTTTCTACTCTAAGGGCCCCAGTGCATCGTAAAGATAAAGGATTTCAGAAAAGAAAAAACTCACAAAGCCCTCTATTATCTTATCAGGCTTTGGTTACAACAGCTGAACCAATAGGAGCAAATCCTGAATGACTTTTTTCAAGAGAGCAGAACACTGGAATTGCTTTGTTTCTCCTCAGTCGGCTATTGTCATGGCTCCCATATGCTCCCATCCACTCCTCAGGAAATAAAAAGTTTAATAAATGCAGCAGTTGTGCTCTTAGGAATGACTTCACGGGTGCCACGCAGGAAACTGGCCTCATGGATTGAGACAGAGGCTTTTCTCTTTCTTTTCTTTCTTTCTTTCTTTCTTTTTTATTAAATATATGAGAATTTCCTTTCCAAAATGTAAATAAATCTTATTGAAAATGTCTTTCAAATTTGTTAAACAAGAGACAAAAAGACCCCGGTCCTCTCTAAATGAAGACCAGTCTGCTGTCTATGCCAGGCACACTCACCTCTCCTTAGCATCCCTTCTTCCTGGCTGTAAAAGGAAGTGTGTTTCCTGGATGGACTGAGGTCTATTCATGTTGCAGATCCTAACTGAGCAAGAACAATCCATGGAACTCTGCCATCTGGGCTCCCAACCTCACAGCTGGGCATCAGCCCATTGTGCTTTATTATCCGGAAATGAAGGCATCCTGACACATCTCATCTTCAGCAGGAGACAGGCTGCCATGACAGTACTGCTAGGTGTTTGTGATGGGCAATGGCTATGTCTCCATAACACATACATAAAAAATAATAATTGCCTTTCAGAAACATGGAAGTCTCTGCTCCTTTATGGAGAAGAACAATGACGAGTTTTGTTTCAATCATCAAGTGCTGCAAACTTGACTTCTTTGGACAGTCCATCATATCTAGAGGCTGGGAAGCGGGGAGTAAGACAGACAGGCAAACCTTACTAAGGGTGCCTGGTCTAACATCACTTATGTGTTACATTACTAAGTCTGCACTCTTAACATGGCATTGCTGTGTTCAGCTCACAGGTGAACAGCTAGATCATAGCTAGATGAACAGCTAAATAACTTGACCAACTCACAAAGCAGCTGACTGGATCTGAACCCACATATGTCCAGAGTCAAGGTTACCATCCCTCACTCAGGCTGAGAGATAATCAGGGACTATGCAGAAGTGAGAAACAATGTTGTGTGGACCCACCAGGCATTTTTAATGCCAGGTAAGTGTTAGAAACAGACAACCGATATGTTCTATTTTCTTATCTTTTTAAAGAATTTTTAAATTATATATATATATGTGTGTTTGTGTGTACATATGAATACAAAGAACCCCTGCCCCCAGAGCTAGAGTTACAAGCAATTGTGAGTCACCCAACAAGGATGCTGGGAACTAAACTTGGGTCCTTCACAAGAGCAGTATATTTTAACCACTGAGCTGTTTCTCTGGTCTCAAGAAAAAGAAATACAGTTTCTCTTTAAAGTTTTATTGCAAAAATAAGTTTAAAAGCTGGAGTAGGGAAGAAGAGCTAAAGAGGTCAGCAAATTGGACTTTGACAAGTTATAAATGTGAAAACGGATCTTGACATTGAATGGCAGGTCTAGAGTTTTTCAAGAATCGAGCAGGCTGGCTCATAGGGAAGACCCTCTATGTACTTATTTCCTAAGCCTACCCTCCTCTCCCCAAACAACATATGGCCTCCTGGTTCCAAGCCCAGACACAATGATTATGCAGGCCACGGCATTCTCCGACATTCTCTAACATTCCAGATACAATATTTACAACACCCATGAAAATCTGAGAACTTCTCAAATATTTGCATGTGTCAAGTATCAAGTGGGCTGCTGCCCTGGATGCAGTGCATCTGCAGACTGAGGTAAGTGCTGGCCAAAAAGAAGTTACATGGGGAAACCTGTCAAAGTCAGAAAAAACACCTATGTACCACTAAGATTGGAACAATTCTGTCAGCATAAAACACACACACACACACACACACACACACACACACACACACAGTATGTCCATTTCCAAGGTGATTTTGCAATTTGCCTAATGTAAGTCAGGACAGTTCCTGACCTAGCCCAACTCACTTGTCACACAGTAGTCCAGTTTAGATTTCCACAGCAACTGTTTTGTGCTAAGAGTTTTATGTACATATTCTCCTGGACAGTTTTTGGTAGAGGACTTTTATTTTTATCCTAGTTTATGTTTCATTTACCTGATTCATAAACATATATATCAGTTGTGTAATTATTGTATATTGCATGCATATGAAAAAGAAAATCCGTGTTCTTATGTAACCATATGTGGTTAGTAGTTTCCAGAATTTCATGGCTGAGCACCCAGCTCGGTAACAGGCCATGTGTGCATCCTACCCACTGCAAACTCAGATGACGAGTCTGTAAAGGCTCAGATGGTTGTGAAACTTTGCTTTTTCTTCCATTGTTATTTCACAGTTAAGCACACATGGCCAAATGCATATGTTCTTTTCATTCTCAGCTTTAACTGATACCTGTCTTCTGGTTAAAACAGTGTTGCCAAATTTAACTCACCATAGTTTTATGGAGATGCACTGTGTTGAGAGTAATGCTTTGGAGGTTTTCTAGTGGTTTCCTTTCATAGTTCACAATAGTTAGAAGAAAGGAATTAATGAATGTCAGAGTTAGAGAAAAAGACAATTATACCTGGATCCAGAAGTGATCAGGGGTTTCCTATCACAGGATGGTGCTGAACATGCTAAACTATAATATGAGGAAAATATCCATAATATTTTCTGGCCTTTTCTTATAAAAATTAAATTAAAGGTTGATGTACATTTGTTTAACTTATAAATAATAATTTCTTTATACTCTCATAATAAGTACACAGAAAGAAAGTTCAATTCAAGGTCTTCAGTGGATCATTTTATATGACTGTAGATTCCAATGAGAATGGAAATAATTTCATAAACTCATTTTTAACTTTAAAATATTTCTGGTTTTACAATTGTTCTCTCAGTTAAAAGTAAAAGATTTTAGGGGCTGGAGAGATGGCTCAGAGGTTAAGAGCATTGCCTGCTCTTCCAAAGGTCCTGAGTTCAATTCCCAGCAACCACATGGTGGCTCACAACCATCTGTAATGGGGTCTGGTACCCTCTTCTGGCCTGCAGGCCTACACACAGACAGAATGTTGTATATGTAATAAATAAATAAATATAAAAAAAGAAAAGTCTTCAGTTTAAAAAAAAAGTAAAAGATTTTAAATAATGTTTTAACATAATAGCAAAGTCTGAGTGTGCAATACAGAAGCAAGATAGAACTACTTGAAACTTACAAAAAATAGAACACCACAACCAATATGATGGGAGAGAAATACAACTCAGAAGTGATGGGCTCACAGTTTGAAGAGATGAAAGGCAGAAAGGCAGGAAGACTATTTAAAGAAGTTGAATTTAAATGTAAAACTTTTCTAAAGATGGCAATTTGAGAACACATAAACTTCAAGCACAACCATAGACGATCACAGACAGACCTTCTTGATTCCAGGCCAAGTTTAATACCTGCTCTATTGATTATAGTGCCACACAAATTGATCAGGAAGGTCATTAGCATGGGAGGACAAGTGAACAGCTAGCATGTATTTTTCCATCTGAATGCCAGCTCCTCAGTGGCAATGACTACATCACCAGCATCACTGAGAAAAAGTGCAGACGTGATGCTGACTAGCACTTCTAGGCTCAGTAAAGTTGAAATTACCTAATAACCAATCCTAAATCAGGAGCTCTCAACAATTGAAGGTGGGCAGCTGCGGTGATTAACAACCCAACTCTGAATCCCAGGAATCCTTGTGATGTATGTGACTTTCTTCCAGTTTGGGGACCACTTTAACCAAATGAACCTACTGGCCATTTCTATCACTATGTATGTAGCAGCAAAACAAATTCAGAGAAAGGAGAGAGGTAATTTAAGTAAGTTAAATATTAAAGAAGTTCAGGCTTAGGTTAATAAAAGTTTTCAAGCACTTCTGATGATCCCAATCCCTACTATGTGCTGGGGCTAGTCATATTTTTATCTGTATTTCAACAAATTTAGGAAAGTGAGGATAAGAAAGGCTAAAATCATGTCCAAGATCACATGGCTTGTAATTGGTTGAGGCATGACTCTAAGCCAGTTGGTCTGATCACCAAGTCTCTATCCAGCAAATCACAGGTGCTTTTTAAAAGAAAGAAAACCACAGATAAAATCCAGTTACCAGCTACTTTATACATAGTTCTCAAGAAGTACTTCTGGGTTTTTAAAATTTTAAATACTTTATTGGTAGATACAATATTAATAATAGGTAAGGTACACTTAGGAAAATTATAATTTAATATTAAGATCTTATAAACATAAATGGAGGGGACTGAATGTACATGAACTAATTTGAAAATACTCCAGAAAATGTTACAACTAGAAATTTAATTTCAAACTTAAAAGTTTTGTCAAATAATTCTATGAATTTAAACTGTAAGTTAGAAAAAAGAATTAAGTGGAGGACTGTATGAATTACACAACCTAGCCTTTAAGGGCACATTTTAAAGAGGTTTATATTATTGAAGAAACCACTTCTAAAATCACTTATTTCAATAAAATTGGCTTATGTACCAATACCCTACAGCTAGAGAACAGGTTAGGATTCTTAATTGCTCAGAGGAAAAAAAGGTCAAAAAAGTTAAAGTTGAAGGATAAGCTAAAATCACCAAAACCTCAAAAAAAAAAACCCAAAAAAAGAAAGAATGAAAATACACAAGTAAACTAATTCTTTTTTTTTTAAATTTCATAAATTGGAGAATGACCTTTATTGTGATCCAGATCTGACCAGACTTTGACATTGATCCACATCTGTGTTTCCTAACATTTTAAAATCAATATATCTATTACTTTATTAAACAAACTATAGAAAGTCAATCAGATGAATAAAATCTCCTTGGTTAATGGAAGTATACAGGAAGAAAACTGGCACATTGAATAAGCTTTTATAAGCTATTAGCAACTCCATTTGATAATCCAACTCCGCTAATCAAGAAGAATCCTAATTAATGGAGTATTGGCAGATTGTTTCCAGTTTAAACAATCTCAAGCACTCTTTGACTGTATGAAGACAATGCAATTTTCCATCACACTGACACATGCACAGAACGTTTGTGGATTTCCTTTTAAAATGTTGGCAGGTTCTTTCTGCCTAACTAATGTGCTGGATTCCTGAAAGAACTCAGTTGTCATGCAGAGTTACTGTTTATTTTTTATGTTCCATGGCAAAGAAAATTTACCTAATCTCATTTTGGCAACCATAACATATAAAACCTTGTTTGTCTCATAACTTGTTTGCTCTTAGCTTCCTAGCATCCACAACAGATCTGGGCACATAGGTGAGGGCACTTTCAAAAGCTATTTGAATTCTGTCGTGTGAAGTCTTTGGACAACATATCATCCATGCTACGTGACTCCTTCCATGACAGGAGATAGCATTACTATTATCTCAACAACATGAGTGTGAACTCCAGGACGGCCTGGGAAACCTGTGTGTAGGAACTCCACTCATAACTTACCCTCAGTGCCGGTTTCTAAGTAACATCACGGACACAGAGGATAGAATCCACGATTGATAAATAAATCTCCTGTAAGTCCCATGACGTGAGTCTAACTAGTCTGCAAACCTGAGATAAGGATGATGAAATTTTAAAAAAAATAAGTAAATTCAATTAGTTATTTCAAATATGTAGAAATTCATAATAAAATTTGCTTTGTAAATATATGGGTGAATACATAGGTAGACAGATATGGTTTGTATTTAGACTAAACCTACCAATGAACCAGGTTATATAATCTTGGTTCCATGACTCCAGAATTGTCATATATTTTGGAGAGAATTTTTAAATTTAACATTAACAAAATTGTTCTATGAATTCTCATGAAAAGTAATTTTTAATTCAAGGAATTTTCAGACTATATAGATTTCTTCCTTTTAGAAAAAACAGATTAATAGTTTTACTCAGTAGTTAACTAAACAACAGGAAGCTGCCCATCCAAATATAGTGAGCATCAAAATGCCTATATTTTATAGCATTATAGTAGTATAAGCTTTAAGTTTGATGTTAAGTACATAATGAAAATATAAACACATAAATAAACATGACATTTATGTTTGCTCCTGAAGATTCTAAACTCATAGGCATATATAATGAGCAAATAATAAAGTTCTTTATACAGAGAGAGAATAGTCAAATGTCCCATCTAACATAAAGAAGGTAAAGCAAATTTTTTCATAATGCCAGTGAAAAATGGTACCAACTATATGCAGGTGTGGGCAGTTCAAGGGAGCGAGAGCTAATGGCTTCTGAACAGATGCTTTATAACATCATCTCTCCTAATGTACATAACAGCCCTAAAATATTCACACACCAATATTACTCCAAAGATTTTTATAACAAATTGCTTGTAAATTGGTGGCTACATTATTAAATGTCTTACTAACCCCAAAAGTATCTCCCACAATATGACTAGAATAGCATGAAAGGAAGCAGCCTGTCCTCCAGAATTGATACCCGCCTGAGCCCTAATTACATTTTCAAGTTCAAACCTCATGAGTTTTAACCTCTCAGACACTTCTAATTGTCTTAATGATAAGGCAACCAAGGGTCTGTATAAAATACAAGGAATAGTTGGTGTAAAAGCACCGATGGCTTTAAACCAGGTAAAATTGCTTCGAGCAAACAAGCAAACAGAATAGTGAGGAAATATACTAAATATGCTTTGAAAAAGGAACAATGGCTCTGCCAGGCCTGGCAGCATGGCTCCACAAGATCCTGGAGTTATGCCTTTACTGGCTTACCTCACATTATGAAGTTCATAGTAAGAAAGGATGTGTAAGAGGCAGTGGGATCAAAATTTTTAAATGAAAAAAGTCTAGATTATTAAAACATGTTTTAACTGAGAATTAATTAATTAAGAATTTAATTAATTGAATTGAATTAATTAAGAAACTAGCCAGATATGGTGGTCCACATCTTTAATCCTAGCACTCGGGAGGCAGAGGTAGGTAGATCTCTGAGTTTGAACCCAGCTTGGTCTACAGAGTAAATTCCAGGACAAACAAGCCTATACAGAGAAACCCTGTCTGTAAAAGAAAACAAACAAACAAGAATTTTGAAAACAAATGACTGAATCACCGCAACCCAATGTCACAAAATACAGGCTCAGCACCTTTGAAGTTTCTTTTCTTTTCCTTCATTCTAGAACAATTTCAATTAAATTGTTAACTATTAACATTTGGGGAAAACTTGGTTTTCTGACATCCTTTTTAAAGCTAAGAACCAGTCATGTCAGAGTAGAAAAGGGCAGAAACTAAAAATGAGCACTCATGTTTTCTGTGTGGCAGGGAGATAATCAGGCTAAACACTGACCCAAGAAACCCACACTGCAGGAGTTTGGGGCCAAATGTATTCTAGATGATAAAGTGTACTTTGGATTCAGGAAAAAGCACTTCCAAGTTTTAATTATCTTTGCATCAAACCAAACATATGGGCAAGCAAAATATCAGCCATGGTTGTGGTCATGTGTAAACATGCAAGCCCATTCATGAGCTAAGTCCAAGCATGTGTGCAGCTGTTGGTCTGAGTTCTGCATGCGAACGAGAGCACAGGTGAGCCAGCTGACTCCCACTAGCCCCACACCGCCACTCCTCCAAATCAGCTGCACAATTGCTGTAGCTTAGATCCCTCAGGAAAAATCAAGACAAGTTTTTTCTTGACACCTCAAGAAATATAAAGCAGAGGTCATCAGCAAGATGAGGTGATGTAGTCATTTATCTTGCCATTAAAAATCAAAGCCACAGTAACCTACCACGGTACTCTCTTTTCCAATAAAAAGAAATACACAGTAAGTAATTTTGAGTATGAAGTGACTTATTTTAGCCTACTTTCCTGCTGAATCAATAAACTGATAAAACAACCTATCAGTAAACTGACTTGCCTAAATAGGTATCAAATGAGATCACGTGGAAACTGTAGCTTGCAATACAGTAAGACAGGAAGGGTGACACTGTTTTAGCTAATTTCTTCATGGAAATCAACCAGACACAATAATAATCCAAGGACTGAAAAAGACTGGGACATCCTTTGAAAGCCAGGATATTATCTACAATCACCATTTTGCATTATAGATATCATAAAAACGGTAATGTGTTTAAGCTAAATGTCGTTAATCCACAATGCATACATCACAAACATCAAATAATGCCTAATAGTATGTACAATTTTGTCATTTAAAAAACTATTTTTAATGGTTGATATTGTCATCCCCACCAAATTTATCAATGATGGGCCACACAGGGAGTACATATGCCGCACTCCAAGAGCACGTAGCCAGACTTTGAACTCTAACACAAAACTATTTGCCTTTCTCATTCAAAGTACACAAGTTGTATAGACACACATGCTGATAGTATATGCTGAAGAGGCAAGGGCAGGAGGGTCACGAGCTCTAATTCAAAATACACTGTTCTTTCTTTTTCCCCTGTTTTTTCTTTTTCATGTGAGCATGTAGATTTGCTTATGTGGGGCACAATGTGTATGTGTACAAGTGTACACTCATAAGTAGTGTACACCCCATACACAATGTGTGGAGGCTTGAGGCTGGTGCCAGGGGTCATTCTCAATTGCTCTCTCCCTCACTCATTGAGGCAGGTATCTCAGATGAATCCGGAGCTAGCCAGTTTGCCTGAGGGATCACCAGCCTCTGCCTTTCAAATGTTGGAATCACAAGATGGGAGCCACACTGCCCAGCATTTATGTGGGCTCTGGGGATATAAACTCTAGCCTCACTCTTGTGCAATGAGCACTTAACCACCGAGACATCTCTCCAGTCCCCAAATACATTCTTTTAGATTGGTATCTGAGAACATTTTCCTCATCTTGAAATTTTTGGAGCTCTCATTAGCATCAAAGCACCATCAGACTGTTTTATGTTTTGTTTTTCTTTTCTGAAGTCCCAGACAGCCCCCATATGTAGCAGCGTGGAGAGCCACGGAAGGAAGTGTGAGTGTGGCTGTGTGCATAGTGAGCTTGTGCCTGCGCCCATCTCCACTGCAGCTCAGGCTGTCAGACACCTGAGCAGCCAGGGCACAGGAACTTATGCAAAGCAAAGCACTTCCCCAGCACTCGCTACTGCTCCTCATGCTGGTTTTGTCACCGGCTGGGGATCGTTTCTAAAATCAATCTTATCTATTCAAAACTAATTGCAAAGTCTTTTTTGAAAAGCATGATTATCCAGTCACAGACTCATAAAATCACTGTTGGAAAGAATCAAGGGATCATTGAACCCCACATTTTATAAGTAAGGAAGCTAAAAGCACGAAAGGGAGGGAGGCATAGCTGTAGCTGATGTCATGTAGTTAATTAGCTTCTGGAGTCAGGAATGGAACCAGGCGTCCTGTGTATCACTGGGAATTGAACCCCGAGCCTGTGCACGCCCGTGAACTTGGACCAAGCTTTTTTCCCAGCCCTTAGAATCAGACATCTTGAGTCTCAGAACAGAGTTCTTTCCGCTGTAACATGTTTCTTAAATTAAATAATTCACTTTGATTTCTCATTAGTTGACTTTGTTAACCATTTTCCTGCCTAAAGAAGTAACATGAATTCTTTACTTATTTTAGCAGATTTGAATTTCCAAAGTATACCATACAATCTATCAATGAAATGCCAATCAAATTATCGAAGCAATCATTGGGGTGGGGAGAACATGTCAACGATACCACGGCTTTCCGTCTAGACTCCAGAGTCTTAAAGCCAGCATGAAAGTCTTCCCATAATGTTGGTTTGGAGAGGCTAACAATAGTTTGGGTGGAATGAATATAACAGAATCAGATACCTAAAATATACATATAAAACATTTTTATAAAATTGCTATTTTTCATTTTCATTTTCACTGTATTGACATTTGCCCTGACGGTACAAAAGTAATGGTAGGTGAAACTGCCATGACTTTAGCATGAACCAAGGCACCAGCACTGCCCTCTGCTAGCATGCACTGATGCCTGGGAGCGCATACTCACATTTTATCAACAGGTTGACTTCACTTAAAGTTTCTTGATAAAGCAGCAAAATAAATTAATTTTTAAAGTTAAATTTGGAGTAAACTTTATAAAATAATGTGCATAACCAAATGAGAAATAAGAAATATTTCTGCTACATGCCAAAATATAGCACGTTGTCTTGAGGAAAAGCACTTGTATGATGCTCTGAGACCTGAACTGAGTGCTTTTCCTAGAGAAAACTACATTTGATTGAGAAAATGAATGATAGATAAAGTATGGTTATTCAGATTCGCATCTTTGAAAAGGATTTTGAAATAAAATAAATTAAATGCACTTTTGGAAAATAAAGGATTTTAAAACTTAGATCCACAATTCCTGGTCTTTGTGGTTTAGAACAAGCTATTTGTATGTTTCTAGAACATTGGCTTTCCTTTATATGAGATTTGGAATCTCTACCAAGAGGAACTGTGGTGAAATCATGCTAGATGCTTTTTTTTTTTTTTTTTTTGAGATAGGGTTTCTCTGTAGCTTTGGAGCCTGTCCTGGAACTAGCTCTTGTAGCCCAGGCTGGTCTCAAACTCACAGAGATCCACCTGCCTCTGCCTCCTGAATGCCCGGACTAAAGGCGTGCGCCACCACCACCCGGCTGCGAGTACCTTTCTATCCATGCTGAATGTAAAGTTCTCAGAGGGAAACTGATGACAGAAACTTGCCTCTATCCAGCTGAAAAACTCAGAGACAAGGTCTGTGCTGGAGAAAGCAATCTGAACTCTAGCTGTCCAGAGTTTGAGACACTGAAGAAGACATAATGATGCTTTCAAACCCAAATGACTCTCTTTATTTAAAATAATATCCTTCTATTTTCTTGAAGAAAAATAAATCTAAATCATAATTTGACCAATTCCTCTTTAACGTCCTCATAAGTATGAACTAAACTCAGTTGTCACCTGAATGTTGCTGGAGATGGTTGGCTTTTACAGAAAGGCCTACATGTTAGCCATCTTTACATTCCTAACACCTAGCACTGGAGAACTGCTTTATAAGGGTTTGTCATAGAACTGGAGAGATGGCTTGGTGGGTAAGAATACTTGCTGTACATGCATGAAAACTTGAATGGGGATCCCAGCACCCATGTAAAAGCCCAGGGCATGACCAGGTTTATGCTCTGTAACCCCTGCACTGTCAGAGGCAGAAACAGGAGAATCAATGAGTCCCCAGCCTAGCTCCAGTTTAGTTCCATGCTTTTTCTCAAGGGAAGAAAGTGGGGAGCAATAGAGCAGGATAGCCAACAACTACTCTGGCTTCTACATGTGTACCTACACACACATGTGCACACATACCCTGCCCCCCCAAAAACACACTGAAAAGAATGTTGACCAGACTAGTGGAACTGGTGAAAATATAAAGAATGAAAATGCACGGGAAATTATAGACTGTCCCTAAAGTTCTGGCTGCAGTGCAGTTCTAATGAGAATTGCTTGCTTCTACAAAAAGAACCTCCTCAACTGACAGTAGACTCGGTGTTCCTACTCTTCCTGTGACAGGAAGTCAGGGGGAGGACAATAGCCACACTTCTAAGGACAGTGTGAGGAGGCTAGGCAACTCTCAAAGCTGCTATGAAGCAGACAACATGGGGGGGGGGGGCAGTGAGAGCCACTTGTAGCTCTGACACTGAGTCGTAACAAATCACATTTAACTGGTTGTTTCCTCTGCTCTAGAAGCGCAGCCTCCTTCTACTTAAAACAACAACAAACAAGAACTATTTAATGGACTTGATGTATGGTAAATGTTTATCAATCCAACACATTTCATATTGCTGCCACACTAGTTTATTCGAAAGTCTACAGGGTTGTTTTATGTTTTAAATTATATAAATTAGATACTAGAGATGCAATTTTTGCAGTTTTTGTTTAATATTTCCAAACTTGTACATATGGTTTCTGTAGTTCTTTCCCTGTGTCTGTGGTTTGACTGCGATTAAAAGCTACACTAGAAGAACATTCTCATGAGTATACAGGAGTTTCTTCGGCACAGAAGTGTGCCAGCACAGAAGCCCCTCCTCGGTATTGCTAGGTGTCCAGCAACTGTGCTGACAGCAGCTTCCTGCAAGCACTCGCTCCCTACACTGATTGCTAGTCTGAGATGAAACGGTGTCTGTCTGCCACTTTGTCTTTTCCTTTTCTTCAGATAACTCTTTACATGAGGTGTCTATTTCATGTTGAACCAGTTTGGATCTAGAAAAAGATGTTGGTCATATTTATTCTGGTTCCAAGGTCTTACGTGTTCATGTCTGTGGAGAATTTTCACCAAAGACAAAAAGCAGTACTCTGAGCAAAGGAATTTTGAGTTTTCTTCTAGAAATCAGGAAGTGCAGTAGTGGCTCTCTGGACATCCTCCTTGTTATAAGTCTCCTCAGTGTAGTCCTGGGCTTTAGTAGCCTGAACTAGCTTCATTACTAGACCCCAAATCTAAGCTAAGTGACTGCACACCAGCATGAAGAAGGATAGGAAGAAGTTCCATGTGTTAAATGTCTCCATCCAATGTTATGAAGGAAAGTTGGCAGAGTTTGGGAGATCCAAGTAAAGGGTAGATACCTATAAAAAAAAAAAAAGCTGTCTGTCGCTGAGTTCCATTGACTTTGAAGGGAAACACTGGTACTCTGCACTCAATTCCTCATTAAAGTTCTCCTTAGATGTCTAGTCTCTTCTCTCTTCCCTTTCATTCTGGATACTTTCACATCTAACATGTACTTAAACACACAAAATTAGAAACAGATACAATGACCAATGCATACCTTAAAGCCACACTGAAGCTGGAAGCTGTCCAGTTGACACTTTGGTTTTTTTTAAAACTGAGATGCAAGAACGGACTTTCCTGTCAGTTACTAGTGGAGATAACTTAGAATAGTAAAAGTGTGCTCCCCCACACACTCACACAGCCTCATGTCTGGTTACAATCCATTCCAATGAGAATGAAATACATCTTCGTAGTGAAGAAAGAAAACAATATTGCAACAGTGTGTAAGTAGATAAATGCAAATTAGGAACACCAGTTTCAAAATCAGCCTCACATATTAAAACTCTTCTAACAAAACTTGTTTCCAGAAACCTCATTAAATTTGACAGACTATTTCTTGTTGACACCTTTAAAGTCTATTGTCACAGAGATGACTTGTTAAGGATACTTATACCTACATTTTGATAGTACTAGATGGTCTTTTATGACTTTCATACTTTACAACAATATTGTCCAACAGAACTTTCTAGGTAGAAGAGATTTTCTGTTCTTTGCTAGTTAATATGACAGCCTCTGAACAGGTACAGTGATTAAGCACTTAAAATGTGGTAGAGGAACTAAATTTTAATTCTGGTGACTTTCCATTAACTTGAATTTATTAAATAGTTATATATTGCTAGTAGTCCATATTGGTTAGCAGATCTAGAGCTATCTCAAAATCCTTTCCATTTATCAAAGCCTAAACACCGGTTTCTAACTACACAAAGTAAGCAACCAGAATTGGGAAATCTCACCCCAAGATCAAATACTACCAACAATGAGCAATTTCTCTCCTTTTAGTGTTGGAATTCTACACATATGCTGCCGTTGGGCCTGTGTCTTATGGCCTGGATCCCATTTTCACCGCTGTTATCTAACCTATGGCTTCCCAGGTAACTTAGCTTTGTGTTCTGTATTCTGCTGATCTGTGTCCTTGGGCATCTCTGCTTGGTCCTGCAGGATGACTCAGCTGTATTAACCTTGAGCCCAGGCTCCTAAACTCTCTTTCTCCATAAGGAGATGCAGTTTCCACTGGAGTGATATTTCATTTGTATTTTAATAAATAAATCTTGCCTGAAGTTCAGCAAGTACAACAGCCACACTGACCAGCTTTACAGACCAGGCAGTGGTGACACACACCTTTAATCCCAATAGCCACACTAGTTTGTCATAGAAGCCAGGTGGTAGTGGTACATGCCTTTAATCCCAAAACTAGAGAGAGATATAAAACGGGAGGAGACAGCTCTCACATACAGACTCATTCTGAGATTCCTGGAGGCAGGATTGCCTATTCAGACTGAGGTAGAGGTAAAAGCCAGTGGCTAGCTCTTTTGCTTTTCTGACTTTCGTGTTGAACCCCAATTTCTGTCTCTGGATTTTTATGAATTGTGCTCCATTCCACTTCCAGACCATGACTAGGCATCAAGTCCATGGTTCTAAATTCATGCCTGGTTTTGCTTTCTCATCTCCTCAAAGCTGTAACTCCTTGAATGGAAACTGTTGTACACAATTTGATGACATGATTCTTAAAATAATACTGTTATATTTACTACAACAATCTTCTGTAGCCCTCAAACCCAAAACACTGGTCACTCCGAGAGTGGCAGCAATCCTGTTGTTTGGGTGAGCAAAAAAGGGCTAAAGCTGACTTCTGCTATATCTTCACAGAGAGCAGAAAATTACACTAACAGCATCTGGTGTGACAGGAAGATTTTTGAGCAGAACCACACAGGGTCATTGTTGCAGAGAGATGGCAATCTTCTCCAACTGCTTCTCATAGTTTTAACTTAATAATTAACTGGAGTACAATCTGTTATTAAAACTCTATTCATGGTTCATAAGGTTTTGCAGTAAACACAGAAGTCTGCATGCCATTGTGCTAGAAGTGTAAAAGGCCCAGAAGGCTTACTAGCAGCCAGTGTCTGCAGCTTATGTTCTACTGTTGTCTAGGTAACTACCCCTGCATCCTTCACTGCAGAGCAGCACATCGGCTAACCCAGAAAACCAGCGTATACTATAGCACAATAACCACGCAAAGAGACAGCGTGGGTCTACACTACAGTTAATAGCAAACTAGAGAAACCAAGGTACAGTTCCACTAAATTACAACCAAGAACCTCCAACTTGGAGAATTGAAACTAGCAGAAAAGAGGAGATTTGCACTTACAGGATTATAAATGGAAAAATTAAAAGATATAAAAGAATAGAAATGATGACCAAATTTTTGAAACAAGGAAATGCACAGTTCCTATTGTGATGTCATAGCCGGGACAGTAGTAATTGGTGCCTGTTGTTTAGCTTGCCCTCTCTGTTCCTCTGTCTGGTTCAAACACTAGTTCAAAGGAGTTGAGAAACTCATGAAGAAGTGTGACCCAGTGGTGTCCGGGTGGCCCAGAAGGGGCCAGAATGCAGCAGCTGTAATCCCAGCAGCTCAGAAAGGACAGTAGCTTAGCAGCATAGAGTCCTTGATTCAAACCTTGGCCACTCTTATTATCTTGGTGTCTGGAGAAAGGGTCTCTTTATTCCTGAACTCTTCTTCCTCTTCAATAAAAGAAGAGCGATGATGCCTTAACTTGAGGATTGTTTGAGATAAAATGCACAAAGCATTATTAAGCATTTGCTTAATAAATGTTAGTTCTTGTTATTGTCATACTTTCTGCTCTTGGTTTTAAGAAAGTCTTTAAAACAAAGAATTCTTGGGTCTGGAGAGATGGCCCAGCAGTTAAGAGTTCTTGCTGCATTTGTTGAAGACCTGGTCTGATTCCCAGCACCCACCTGGCAACTGACATCCATCTGCCACTCCAGTTTCACGGGATCCAATGCCCTCCTTGGGGACTGCACACATGTAATGCGCAAACATATATACAGTTAAACATTCATATATATAAATAATGCAAACCCCACAATAAGCAGTCAAGGTGGATCTTTAAGTTGACTGAAATTCTGTAAATATGTTCCTTCTTGAAAAACAGAAAAATGAGTAAAATGAATTCTCAAGATCTCATCTTTGCTATGAGATTTATGTTCAATAAGAAAAGTTTCGTTCTGGTTGGCAAGATGGCTTAGCAGATAAAGGTGCTTGCCATTAAGGCTGACAACTCAAGTTCAGCCCTACGGACCCACGTGGTAGAAGGACAAAACAGACTACCACAAGTTGTCCTCTGCCTTACTCAAGGGCAGCATGGTGAGTGCCCACATACATACATGCCTCTAGTTTTCTTCATGAAACAGAATATATAATGCAGAAGGCCTCCTCAGAGTCTTTCCTGGTACTTTACAGGAAAAAGAATCAATCATGTTACTTCCTCTAGTATTTGTTTGAAGCTTACCAGTCACTTCTTATGCATTAATTCTGAGGCCATCTCACTTGAGAGTCTGTAAAGAATGCTCCCTCGGGTCACAGAGGTCTCTTCCCCTCTTTCCTGACATCCAAACTGAATTTACATAGAGACCTGGAACAAGTAACAAGCCTAGGAGAAGAAGGCTTGTTTCACACCCACCTGGGAGGGCAGCGAAACCTGACAGCCACAGCAGACAGATACACAGTGCGTAGCCACCATGCTACCAGGCAAGAGCCCAATGGCACAATTGTGCCTGAAAAAAATAAAAGGGCTCCTTTTCAGTAAGCAGTAGAAAAGAAATCCAGGGCTCTCGGTGGATCCCAAAGCCTGTGTTTAAGCAAAACCACAGCGTGGCTGTGCCTATTTTGTTTTCTTTAGCTTTCTTAAAAAACTTCTATTTATGTGTTCTTGATGTTACCAACTTAAAGTCTGGCCCTCAGTAGGTTTCCCCACGTTCAGCCACAGACGTGTGTAAAGCACTCTGTGAGCTTCACTGTCTTGCAGCCTTAGCACCAGGGCTGCGTCCTGGTAAAACAAGATGCTTTGGGAAAAGGCATAGAAGCTGAAAGGTGCTGCAAATTAAAGTCAAAGTGGTAAAACCCTGCTTCTTCACAAGATAGCCAAAGATATATCTCAAAACACTCCCGGACTAGAACGTAAGTCACAGTCTCTAGTTGAGACTGATGAAGAGCCAGGACTGAAAATGTCCTAAGTTAATAACAATATGCAGGATTCTTTTAAAATCTCCCTCCTATTGGTAACCACACTGCTTCTAACAGACCTTAAAATGAGTCTACTCCCAATAGAAAACTGAGATTTCTCTCCAATCATCTCAACTTCTGACTTGATTTGAAAAATGTGGTCAGAGCCGGGAGCCATGCGCACGTGTGGATTTGATTCCATCTGCACTCCTGCCCTAATTCTTGTGGCTTGGACCTCCTCCAGATGCTCTGCCTTACTCTGTGGTTTGTAGTTGAGATCCCTTCTCCTGATTCATTGCATTCTCCTGATTGACAAACAGATTTAGATATGAAAACAAACAGTTACCTGCCTGTAATTGGTTTCTAACAGCTGTGCTGTTGTAGGCTTTTAAACCACAGTGAAGTTGCCGCCCAGATATGCTTCCTGCTCAGTTCAGGGGAGGGTAGGGGGTGGAGGGGCTGGAGTTTTACTTGTATTCTACCATTTAGGAGCCTTGACTATTCACCAAGATAATCCATGACTTAGATGTATCTATAATCTATTTACTCTATAAACTGAAATATATGTATAATTTTATATTTCACAAATTGAATTTAAGTGAGCATACACTGGATTTTAATTTTCTAGGCTGGTGGGCCTTTTGATTGATCAAATGCAAAATAATCTTCAAAAGAAAAGAGTTACCTGCTGTTATATGCACCACTTTACTGATAGGTTAAAATATTATACCAAAATTAATTACCTAATAATAGTTTTCCTTATAACACCAACTGAATTACACAAAGCACATCAGACTAGTTACAAGAACAACTTTCATGCTACCAACAACTGTAACTTCCTCTGAATTCCAGAGTAAGAGAGTGGGGCCAAGCATTTTAAAATTCCTGTGGAAATCAAATGTATTTTAAGTATCAGCTTTGATTATTTAATCAGACAACTTGCATTTTGCCCTGGCTAATTTTGAAGGCTGATAATATTTTACTCATAAAATAATTGCACACCTGTTGTGATGGGAGCCCGGTTAAACAAATGTGAGCAGCAACACAACTCTTTGCTTTAACTGCAGAACACAGATCTCTTATTATTGTGTGAAGAAACCTATTTTTAAAGGCATGGAATGGATCTCATTTAGATCCGATCTCTTCTATAGAGAGATGTTAAAGAATATCATAAAAGCACACACAACAAATAGCTGAGAGGAAACACTGGATGAGTCTACTGAACCAGATGCCTGTGGAATTCCACCTGTCATCAAAAACCTGTCTTCATCTGCCTCACTCCCTCTCCTGGCCAAACCATCTTAATGATGTTGAGCCATTTCTGTGAAGCGTGTACTTTCTTTCCAGTTTATGATCAAAGGAGAAAATAAAATGTGGGTCGACAGAAACTCTGCCCCTCTCGCACTTTTCTTATTTTCAGACCCTTTCAGCATTAGGGGTCTTTTTCAGTACCCAAATTCTTTGAGCTTTAAAAAAAAAAAAAGTCTGGGCAATCATGAAGAGAGTCAAACTTGGACTTTTTCTCTGTGGTTTCTGTCATTTTGAACAGACTTCCTAAAAGCTACCAACTTGTGTCTATTTAGTCCATTTCTTGGTGTAATCAATACCAAAGTGCTGGAAAGAGGCTCAAGGAAAAATAATTTATCTGAAGTTAAACTAGCTAAAACGTGCATTCAGTTATAACATCTCCACTGACTCCGAAGACAGGTGGTGCAGCCAGTGGTCCACCCCCTTGAAGGCTGTGTTCAAAGAGGGGTTTATTTTACGTTACTAAACTTGGAGAGTGCATCCTTTACAATGTAGGGCTTATGCTGACTTTATCCTGGCTAATGCAACATATATTTACCACCAGGGTTCAGAAAGTGAGTGAATTTTTAAAAGTGACCTAAATTCTCAGAGTTTTCTTTTTCAATAGTTTAATGTAGACATTTAGATTGAAGGGGAATCACAAATAAACGAATAATTGCATCAAATTCCCCGAGTGCATTAAATATGCACTCAGTGGTAATTACCAACATTGGTAACAAATTTAAAATGTAGAGAATAATGTACAATTTATGCTCAGTGCATAGTCCTTATTCATAAGAACAGCATTTGGACAAAAATACACACATTTTATTATGTGGTCTGCCTGTTTTTTGCTTTTTTTTTTTCATTCAGACAAATGACCTAAATGCTAGGATGGTAGGAGGTCCAGAAGCGCATGCCAGGGATGTAACCATGCCCCACCCTGAGAATTTGCTCAAGAGCTAACTCTAAACTAAGGCAATATCTAGGGTGCACCCTGGCTCCTTTACTGTGCTAAACACAGAGCACTGGTAGGCCCCAGAAGAACAAGAGACTAAAAATGTTCCAGGACTTTTTCTTCCAAAAATTAGTCATGTATAAATATTACCACAAATGTATATTTTAAACCTCTGTAATTTATTCAAATGAAAAAGGCTGAGGTGAAATACAGCAAATGAATGTTAGTATATTTAAATTTTTTTCTAGTTTGTATTTACTAAAATCTCTATATAAGTGCTAAGATAAGTGTATACATAGTAAATTTCATCTACCACAGTTACTTTCAAAACAAATTAAGCCAATACAGGAGAGGTAGCTCCAACAATAATCTCAGAACTCAGGAGGTTGAAGCAGGAGGATTGCCATGAGTTCTAGGCCTAGCCTGAGCTACAGGGTAATATTTATTCCCAAAACAAAAACAAACAGCAAACCTTATGCAAACTATGTATCAGAATTGTTAACTGTGGAATCCTATTTTAACAACAACAAAAAAAACAGTTACATTGAAAGTCACTTAAATTTTCGAGTAAGACAATTTGACCTTGCTTAAACACAATAGTTTAATAATACTACAAAAGACTTGAGAGGTCTGTGATATCTAACTTGCCTATTGTCACAAGATGGAAATAAAGCTGGACTAATGTGTACAGACCTAACTTATCTGAAAGTACTTTAATTATCAACAACATGATTTTTGGTTGAGCAAACATTAACAACATACTCTGTGTTGTAAATTTGACAGATTTATACGATAATGTCAGTTTCTTGGCCTATGAGATCTCCTCTCAGACTTACACTTGCTGGCTCCTTTCCTATAAAATCACTTGTGATATAAGAGGTAGTAACCAAATACCCTTCTTCCTGTTCCCACTGGAAACCAACCAGAAACTTCTTTTTTTACAATTCTATATGAACTAATGAATACATATACTTGCCTCTATATTCCTGTCACCACTAAATGTTCCAGACATCCCAGCCCTCTTGAAGTCGACCAATCATTTCAGATAAGTTGCACTCTCTACATGGCTGATTCTACCTCCATGGAATCATCAAAATGCAGAGTAAGTAAAACTTAAATTGATGTCTTGGAAGACATATTACACTCAATTCTTCTCACTTTTATGAAGATGGAAAACTGTGACGATGTTGTGAAATGATCATGCCAACCTCTGAGAGCGAGTGGTTTTGTTCAGTTTGACTAGACGTGCCATCCCACTTGCAGATCCTTCTTGTACAATGATCTCTGTGAGTGAGTCCTACTCATCACAGAGAATGTATGGGTGAATGTATGGGTGTTAATGGCTATGTTCTGGGTTTGTATACTAATTTTGAAATAAAAAAAAAACAAGTTTCTGTTTAAAGAATCTTACCTACTGTGGTAGAGAACTCCACCCCGCCCCACCCCTATCAGCCTATATCTGATATACACTATTAAAACTCCAGTGTGTTTCACTAATTCCACCAGGAGAACTACAGATGTCCTGCTAGCTACCATTTCCTGGTAAGCTATCTGAAGGCTTCCAGGAAATTGCTAATGACCTTCATTACACTGAAAATCTAGGCTGCAATTAGTGAAGTTTTTCTCCTCCATACTGTTGCGATGTTTATTTTCATCACAGCAACCAGGGAGAAAAAGGTAAGGTGTGTTGTTTTCACGTTATATCAAAACGTATCCCTTTTAATTTTGCTATATCCCTGATGGAGTAATGCATATTAGTGTAATCATAATTGCACAAGAATCCTTTAGTTCTTTTTACTTCTTCCTAATTTTGCCTCCTTTCTGCCTCTGGTATGTAGCTCTTGCTAAAATTAGCCTTTTAAAAATGGAATCACTGGGAATATTTTATAATTGGAGACTATTTTTACATTTAAGAATCTTTCATAATTAAAACTTTTGAAACCAGATAAGATTTTAAAGTTTCGTGTTCTAATTATAATAATTAACTACAAGAGAGAAGTTTCCGATTCTTATTCATTGAATTTAAAATATGATTATGTGGTCAATGCAGTAACAATAAAGAACAATTTTAGCCAGTGTTATATTTATAAGCAGAACCTGCTATTAAACTTTAGTATTTTCTTTTATGTAAACATTGATTTTGTTAATTAGATTCAACTGATCTCACCCCAACATATCGATTTCTTTTAATCCCAACAGTTAACAATGAGTCTAATGTATCATAATACTTTAGACCTTAATAATATAGTATGAATATTTGCCGGTAGCTTTTGTTAGAATTTTAATTAAGAAGACCTTGCGTCTCCAACTTCCAGTGGAGGGGGGAGGTTTTAATTGCTTGCATGTATATCACACAGACTTCAAAAAAAGGAAAAGATGTTTATAGCAGAGTACAAAGGAGAGCTCTGAAATGTCTACACTCATGCAAAGCGGTGTAATTAGAAACCGTGGGTGCTGCTGGATTCAAATGTGTATGTGTTCAGAAGGGGCTGCTTTGTGCATTTGTTGCTGGCTAAAGGAATCCAGGAGTTCTCCTGTAATTACTTGCTATTGATTACAAGACGTCCAAAAGACTTTGTGAAATTGGCTAAACATGTTATTTGGAGCAGAATACTAAGTTTCTGCTGTAGTAATTTACCATGTGGTTTAGAGCAGTGACTTTCTGGACTGATCTGGAGAAACGCAAGTCGGATTGTGTAGCAGACAAAAAGCCTCCAGCTCTAATTTTTGGAGTGTCTGTGATTTTTGATGTGACTCTGAAGTCCTACACTACAGGGGCATGTACAAGAGGGACTGGATCAGTCAACGGCACCATCTCATAAAACCAGGAGGTAAGAAGACAGCATTCCTGAACTCACAAGTTAGCATCTAAAGCAACTCGGTGCATTAAAAAAAATCAATTTAGAAGTTTCAGATACATGGAATCTAAACAAGCACTGGCATGCTATTATTGGAATAGTTTTTTTTTAAAAAAAAATCACCAAATGAATAACCTTTGGTAGGTTTATTGGCAAGGTGGCACAAGATTCGCATTTAAGTGTTCCTGTTTTGTTTTGTTTCTAGGATTTATTAATTTTCATAAATATATGTGAGAGCCAGCTTATATGTAGGAGTATCATGTGCATGCCTGGTATCTGTAGAAGCCTTGGAGCAGGCAGTCATAAGCCACCATAAGTGCTGGGAATTGACCCTGGGTCCCCTGCAAGAGCACCAATATTCTTAACCACTGAGCCATCTCTCTAGGTCTGTCTCTTGTTTTTTGAAGTCTCCCCAGAAGAAGAAGAGATTGCCATAAATTTATGAGTAGAAATTCAGGAAAACTCATTTATAAATAAATATGCAAAGTATACAGTAGTAGTTCCTGCCCAGCCAAGCGAGTCCTATGATTGCTTACAGCAGAAAACGGTGGGCAGCAATGCTCCTGGAACAGAGGATTAGGCAAACAAAACAAAACAGAAAAGGCCCAGGTAGGGAGCAAGTACCCACGCACTCTAGTGTAGTTCAGGTCCTTAAGAGACTAAACAAAACAGGAGGTACTGGACATGTCAGTCGGCGACTGTGGTGCCGAACACTGCTTCTGTGGGAACTGGAAGATCCATTCTGACCCTGCCTAAGCTACTTCTAGAACACCCTACCCTGTTTGACCTTTAAGACCCATTGTGTCCTGAAATTAAACCACAACTCTGCATACCTGTCCTTCCATGGAGGGTTGTTACTGGCATCAAAACGGAAATGAATCCAGGCCCTGGGAAGCACTTCACAGGGCTGTTAGAATGAAGTTCCTTTGTGGTCCCTGCTGTACTTTACTTATGTGCTGTCTCTGGTTTTGGGAACAGTCTCACAGCATAGTCCAGGCTCACCTTGAACTCACAATTTAATTCAAGATGGCCTCAAACCCACAATCCTCCTGCCTCAGCCTTGTGAGTTCTAGAATTACAGTCCTGACCCCATACCCAGATTACCTTTATGTTTTTACTTCAGTAGTTGCTACAAGCACAGTTGTGGTAGTTTATATTATATGTGGCATATAGTTTCTAACTTTAAATCTTTTAAAAACAGCCCTGACAAAAGAACAGGGCAGCATCTCTGCTCTTCAGCATGAATGTTGAGAACTGAAGTTGGCTAAAGTCAAATCCCTCAGACACAGAAGTGAATACTACACATGATTGTACTTCAGTAATAGCTTTGAAAAAACACTGGAACCATTTACAGAAATGCCACTTAAAAATGTATTCTCAGTCATTTTTCCATCAGAAAAAAATACTACTTCATTTTTCTAAGCTATAGGCGGCCATACCTTGTATGCATTTACCTTATACCTAAATGTATATAGTAAAACATTTACTCATAATTAATACTAGAAAGGAATCATTCTTTTCCTTATTTCCTTCATAGTGCATCATCTTTTGGTGTCTCTTATCATCTGGGTGTTTGACAAACACAAGCACAGTTCAGTCTGTGCTAACACAAACAACTGTTTGCCTGGCACAGCTCCCAAGAAGTGCCTTCACACGAAGCACGAGATGCCATGAGAAGCACGAGAGGCTGATCCCTCCTTCCTGTCACAATAAATGTTTGGGGCTTTTCTCCATGAGACCGCTGCTATTAAACTCGCCCAAGTTGCCACATTTTATCCCCAAGTATTACGGTAACTGCAAAGGAGGTGGCTGCAGAAATGCAGCAGTGCACAATGCTGTGAAGTCTCCTCTTGGCATATTTAAAGGGTGCTTGGGGAGTATGTCAGGCGTTCTTACCATACTGAGAAAAACAGAACTCTTTGAGGTAATGTTCTTATCAATTGGCTTGGCTGCAAACCACCCAACCAGAATGTATGTGTAATAGAAACAAACTGTTATCTGCCTTAAATATAAACAATAAAAGCAGTGGCTGGAGAGATGACTCAGTGGTTTTAAGAACACTTGCTGCTCTTCCAGAGGACTCAAGTTTGGTTCCCTGTATCCATGCATAACAGCTCCCAAACACCTATAACTCCACTCAATTTGATCTGACCCCTCTAGGTTCCTCAGGGACCTTCATTCCTGTGCATATAGACACATGGGCACATACATACACTTAACTAAAAATAATAAAATAAGCCACTAAAGAAGCAAAAAAAAAACCACTAGTCAACACAGACTCAATGGCAGCTCACACTAACTCAGTGTTTCTCAGATTTCAGCTGTAGTTTGACCACTATTTACTATCCCCTGATTTTAGCAGCCTTGTGGTGCTTCATTTGGATAGTATTACATGAAGCAATTTTTAAAGTGAAATCTTTAAAAGAAATTACTGTTTCTTAGTTGTATAGAAATATTAAGCTCTCTGGATTGAAGGCTCATTTTTCAATACTCTTTTATCCATTCTATGATTTCTCAATTATCCCACCAGGATTGATGGTGACTATTCCCTCCTTTCAATAACTTTGTTACACTGTATGACTTGTTTGTTTGCTTGTTTGTTTAAGACAAGGTTTCTCTGTAGCTTTGGAGTCTGTCCTGGAACTCACCCTATAGACCAGGCTGGCCTCGAACTCACAGAGATCTGCCTGCCTCTGCCTCTGCCTCCTGAATGCTGGGATTAAAAGCATGTGCCACCACACCCAGCTACACTGTATGACTTTAAAACTTATGGAAAATATTTAAAGACAAATTAGTTAGCAAATCACATAATTATTAAACATTCATAAAATGACAAAAATTCTAAAAGCACACAGTCATGGTCACATAAAGGTATTTATAGAAACATACCCACAATCAAGTCCTTTATTATTAAGTTTAAAAGTTTTAAAAGAAGCATTTAATGTGGGAAGTTAGGGTATATAAAAACAAACAAAAGTATGAATAAAATAAAGAATGAAGAAACAGTAAAAATAAAAGCAAGATGACATGACTGGTGTGCTGAAGAGGAGTAGTACCAAGACACAAGCCCTAACATTGCATCTTTAAGGGAGAGGGGAAGTAATAGAAAACCTCCTGCCAGGAGAAAGTGAAAGACGAGGAAAAACAAATTTGCAAAAGTAAAATTCAGATATATAACAGAAAACACGCAGGAGACCTGAAATAGCAGGTGCTATATATTAAATCTATGTTAATACATTTGAAAATCTCACAAACTTTATGATTTTATAAAAAAATACTTTATGACAAAACTGACCTAAAAAAGTATGAAGCTCTGGTATTTTTCTGAATATATTATTCAAATTACAAGAAATAAAAAATATATATAATCTACTTGATATTTTAAATTATCTAGAAAGGCAAGAAAAGGCCAATTCTATGTTGAACTCTGGAAGTAATATGTTATATAATATGTGTATATGTATATCATATATTCTATTACATATATGCTATATAATACAAATAAAAAAAGTCACAAATTAACACAATTTATGAGAGATACATCCTGCAGGACATTCGGAGGAGACTATGCCACAATTAACCTGGATTTATTTCACAATAAAGTTAAAGCCCCCAAACCAGCAACGTATTCCACAAAGCACGGCACAATTCCTCACAGAGACACCTAAGACACTAGAACTAGAACTATATTGTCAGTGATCAAGAGCAACTGGTGCAGGCGTGGTGGGGCATGTCTGTCCTATCAGCACAAGGGAGCTAGAGGCAGGCGAGGCCAGGGCATCCTTGGCTATTATAATTTCAGGACCAGCCTGAACTTCATGAGATGGTATTTCAAAAATAAATTAGTTTATTTTAATACAAAGTTTAAAATACTAAAACCAACCCTCTAAATTAAAAACTATGCCAAAATACCTGCTGCTGACCCCATTGCTCAGTACTGTTCTCAGCAATCTAGGCAAGGTGGTGCAAGGATGAGGAGACAAGGAGTCATTCTTGTCAGCTGCAACATGATTGGGCCTAGTAAGCCCCAAAAGGGAAATTAAGGAGTGCGCCAGTAAAATTAATCTGTGAAACTTAGTATAATCTCTAACTACAGGATCAGAAATATCTCAAATATGGATAAAACTAAAGGAAATGTACAGAATTAAAGCCAAAGCTTTCCTGAGGACATAAGAACTGATTAGGGGGATTGAGAGGTAGCTCCTTGGTTAAGAGCATTATAGTAGACATCTGGGTTCTGTTCCCAGTACCTTCATGGTGGTTCACAACTGCCTGTTCCAGGGGAATTTAATGCCCTCTTCTGGACACAGTGGGCACTTCATGAACATACTTGCAGGCAACACAGACATACACACACACACACATACACACACACACACAAATATAAAGAATCTTCAAAAAAGAATTGAATAAATTGTTCTCAATAAAAATATGCAATTTTATAAATATGTCTGATCACCCAATAGTTTTATATAAAGGTAATTTTAAGACATTTTGGAATATTAATTAATACACTGATATAAAACAACCCAAGATAAACTTTAGTAAAGATTGAAAATATGTTGGATAAAAGTTATGATAAATATGAAATATGCTATATCAACAATTATTGAAGTACTAGTAAAAGTTTGTATAAATGGTTCCAAATGTATAATTAAGTGTAAGGAGAAATCCTATTCCCAGTCAAGAGGGGTCTGAGTATTCAGTCGGAGTGTATAATGTTATTCTATAACTGCTTAAAACAACTATAAATCTAGTTGACATAACACATCAAAATATAGTCAGGAGGGAAAAAAAGTTAAATGCTTCTACACAGAACTAATTGAAAGAAAATATGGCAAAATCGTATCTAATCTCAAGAGTGGGAGAAGCCTGCACAAACCAACTGCAACAGAGTCACGCATGCAAAGGGGAAGAAAGACAGGCATGTGTGCACCAGGGTGTGATGCTATGGAATACACCCCAGAGTTCTCAAGTTCTGACAGTCCGGCATGCTCTGGACAAGCCCTTTAGAAGGAAATGAGCAACTTAGTGTTGAATAAAAGGCTTGGTTGACTTAGAGAAGCGGTAATTTGAATGCTTTGATTTAACTGTTGCTGGGAGAACACACCACTTCTTTTTTTGGTTCTGTGTGTGACTTGGGCAGCTGCAGTTTGTACATATTTATTTGTAAAAAACAGAAAAAAAGCACACAATAAAACAAAGGCATTCTTTAATTCTGCCTAAATCCTGTGGCACAAGCTTTCTGTTTCAGCTTTCATCTATTCCCTAAGTTTTGTATAAGGTTAGTACATCCCCTATGAGCTGCTACTTCTTAGTATAGGTTTCATCTGGATAGACAATCTTTAAAAATCATTTTTGGCAAACACGTGGCACAAAATGAGGTGTAAGGAGAAATCCTATTCCCAGTCAAGAGGGGTCTGAGTGTGTTTCACTTTTGAGAATTAAAAATTTTGAGCACCCAAAACTTTTGCTATTTTTTTTGGCTTTTTAAACTCAACTAGAATTAAATATAAATAAAAGTGAAAGGTACGGGGAAACACACCCTGAAGTGTATAAAAAGCCAGAGGTCCTCATCACAGAGATAATAAAATGTTAGCTTCCGTGCTGCTAGGAGAAAGCAAGACCCCAGCACTCATGTTGGCAAACGCTTGCCTTTGCATAAGCCATTTCTGTCCTCACTGTTCTAAAACCAATGACTCTGGAAAGAGAAGAAAACACAAAATGACGTGTGAAGTCACACAGCCCGTGTTATTGCAGCTGGATGGAGAATATGTCACTAATGACTTTTCTTTCTACCCATCAGTTATGTTGAGATTCCTTTTTTTTTTTTCCAAAATAGCAAATGGCCTTTATGAGTACAAAGCAGAAGCAGTAAAATTCAAAATAATATTCTGTTTTCACTTGATTCTGACACTCTGTTAGTTAATGGAATGAGTTATTAATTACCCATCATGACAGGACAACTGTTCTCTGCATTGGAGTTCAAAGGGACAGAGATCTACCAGCTTTCTGTGATAAATTAAAAATAACGTTTTTGTGAGATATCTACTACCAAATGGTTGTCTTAACAGAGCTAAACAGCCCAAATTTGTTTGCTAAATCCAGAGAACTAATGTGATTGAGTCTCTGAAGTGTCCCTGCTAACTGAGTGTGGAGATCCCTGAAGTGTCCCTGCAAACTGAGTGTGGAAATCTCTGAAGTGTCCCTGCTAACTGAGTGTGGAGATCTGGGAGATGGCTGACAGCATTAATAGGTGGCCTGGCTTCCTCTCACGACATGGAAGTGTAAGAATGTGACACTTCTTTGTGAGTCCACAAGAAGAGCTGGGTTAGGCCAGAAGCACAGACTTCTTCACTCACAGGTAATGCAATGCTGAAACATACTGTACTCCTTCATCTCCTAATATTTCAAAAGGATTATATACAGGCAGGGGTGAAGCTATAGGACTTCCTAGCACCTTGTCTCATTCCTGTCTAGTTCAGTTCCCAGAACCACAACAATAAACAAATTAAAAGACAAAGATATTCTTGGAGTCAAAGTGCAGGAAGTGCTAAATTCCAGAACTCTCTTTGCTATGAGTGCAATCCCCAATCTATGGGCACATCAACAGTGATCAGCAACATACTGTGCTCTGAGTACTCTGCTGAGTGCCAAGTGCTACAGTGGTGAGAACTTCACTTGTGCCAACTCTTCCAAGGAGCTTATAGGTAGGTGCTCTTATCACCTCCGCAGAGACAGGGAGTACAAAACGTAGAAAACATCAGTGCTTTGGCCAAAACTACTCAGGCATAATGAGAGGCTGGATGGGAACCAAGATAAATAGGTCTTAGAAATCAGTCATAAAATGCAATGTAGGGTATATTCCATCTGCTTCTGTTGGGATTGTATAGATAGCCTCTTTCCAGCAAGAGAAATTCACACAAATAACTTTAATCTGTAAATTGAGCTACTATTATGAGTCTAAGAGAAAGCCAGGTATTTCTAAGCCACTCTGCATTCTCTGACGAGACTTTCCCTCTATCATGTCTGTCAAGTAAATTCACAAGGCAGTCTGTACACTGATGTCAGGGAGACCAAAGGTCCATAGTGCACACCTTAGAGCAAAGACATCCAGGAGGGTGTCACTCTTGCATGGATAACCTAGTTTAGAAGTCAGAGCTTAGGGTCCCGGCACAAAGGCCTGCAGCTGCAGGGGGTACATGAAGTAATATCTGCACATTTGGTACTTTTTATATTTTACCTTTGATTTCTCCAAGAAGGTCACTCGTATTTAGTCTTTCCATTTTTTCCTTCCAATCTTTTGAAAGTAGTTTTTCCATGCAGGAGGAATCTATTAAAATACAAAGGTTAAGTATTAAAGTTGTATACTACAGACCCAGAGAGCTAGACATTGGAGCATCTGGCTCGGTGGGAAACAAAGAAAAGCTGTTTCTGTTGCTGTATGTCTAATTCTACCATTACTCTAATCATAAAACACCATGGCTGAGGTAAACTATCGCCCCAGGGTGACAGTGCTTGTAACCCATGCTTATCCATATAAATCTAGAGATATTTAATCAATGTTTGTCATTTATCGGACTGATAAAACAGAACAAAGGCTCTCCCTTACAGGTTTAAATTTATATGATATTTCTTTTAACTCAGGTTATATTTTAAAAGTCTAAGCAAAATTTATATGCTGTACAAGGGACAATGGTAAATCGTTAAGGAAGAAGAGGCCAATTAACCTGTAACCACTTAGTCCTTAAAAAAGAAATCCAACTTCTGCAAAACTAAAAAATAGACAAGTAAATGAAATCAAGATGCTTTTTGTACCCTCATAGTGAAAACTACTAAAACTTTTATATAGAAATGACACATGTGTTCATTAAAGAAAACACCTGTTTAAATAGCATCTGCTCTAGGGCGTGTTAGAATACTGTTCTAGACTACAGGGAGCAATTACATCTGTTTTCATAAAGACTCATAAGATTACAGAAATATAAACATGAGAATGCCCTAATAATGATCTCTTTTTCCTACATGCACTATTTCCTTCTCTGGATTCAGATGGATTTACAAGCAGGCCTCCAGCTTACAACTGTCTACATGTACTTTTCCAGATCCAACTCTTAACAAAATAGGCCATGTTTCCAGGGAATGCAGGCAGGTTTGAAAACTCCCATTAAACTTTAGCATTCCAAGTGTCAAAGTTCTGATAATTTTCATTTTAAATTATATTTAAAATGGTTTCTCCAGTTCCAAATGCTTTTTCTCCCCCATATCAGCACCTATCTCTTGAGTATTTTCTCTTTTGTATTTTCCCCCCTCTAGCTTCCAAATCGGCCTTGAATTTTTCAGATTGACAGTTAGGTCATGATGGCTCTAAAGGGCTTTAGAGGCTAGATAAACTTTGGGAAAAGCAGGAATCCTTGCTTAAGAGATGAGAAGAGCTTCACATGATTAGAAAGTCTTGCTGAAAACAATTAACATTTGTTTGTGACAAGATAAATCAATTAGAAATTGGATGGAATCCAGAACCTAGTGTCATTAAAGGACTGATATTGTCATAGAGCCCCACGCCCTTTCTACATAGACATTCCACTAAGAAAATGCCATCCGCCTCTTCCCTGACTTCTCTCCATTTCACAGTCATAAATGAGGTATGTAGTCTGCTCAATACCTATATTTTTTCTAGTATTAAAACTGAGTTTATAGGATTAACAAGGCTTCAAATCTTCAAAGGAATGCCCGCCAGACATTTTTGTTTCTCCAGTCAATTTGGGATTTCTGAGCAAGATGATGATAACATTAGATAACAGATGAGAAAGATCAATAAAGGGCCTTAAATTTTATACTCTACTAGGCTTGCTATATTTTCACCCATTCTTGTATGTCTTATCATTGCACTATACTGGTACCCACCAGCACAGATGCAGGAGTCCAAAACATTTGGTTAAGTTAGAGTTGAGATGATATACCCATCAGACAAAACCCCAATACATCAAGGATGGATACAAAGTCAGGTCAAGTGGACACATACACACTAAATGTAAAGCATGTCTCTACTTTCTATAAATAGATTTGAAATACCCCAGAGGTCCAAGTAAAGAATGCTGATGCTCCATGAGAGACAAACATAGCTCTATGGACAACAACAACAACATAAATTCAATCAGCTTCACACAGGAGCTACACATTCCCAGACTCCAAAGCATTTGACATTCTACTAAAACATCCTTTCTTGTTAATGCTGAAATCCAGCTATACCAGCTCCTGCTTCAGTAGAAAAGGGTGAAGGAAAGAAGAAAACAGACTTTGTATGTCTACAAAGGGAACACTATATAAATGAGTCCTTACATACACAAAAAGAACAAAACAGTGTCTTCATACAATAGTCACAGTGATTCTAATGGGATTAAATAAAAAGCAAATGTCCCCTGAATAGTTTACAGTTCTGTCACAAAACAAATATGTTTTATTTTATTAATTGGAAAATAACTTTCCACTCAAAGAGACAATGACAATAAATTTTAATATCTAAGTTTGATGGTTAAAACTTCTGTGACTAAACTATCTGAACTACAGAACCAAATGACTCTTCAAGATGAGGAGAAAGGATCACAATATTACAGTACACATTGTAGTATCCCTACAATATAGACACAATAAAGATGGGCATAACTTACAGGACCCCAAATTTGTATAGCATGTTCTCTGAGGCTAGAGTTCACCCCTCCTACCATGAGAGAGTCTAATTCCATCAACCAACACCTACTCAATGAAACACAGGGCCTTGGGTTATTTTGCCTATTATTTTACGGATTATGGGGATTTGATTCTAACTATTCTCTATCTGAAGCAAAGGCATAAAGATTTCACACCTCTAGACTTGTACTCAGGTATATAGTTTTGGGTAGGCTGTGGTTTGAGGGGTGAGGATGGGGTTTTTGCCTGCTTGTTTATTGTTTCAAATTTAACAATTTACCTTTCAGAAAACTTACTTTAAACTTTTTCTATCAAAAGAAAGATATGTGTCAAGAATGATTTTATTTACAATGTGCCATACATAGATTGCCAAACATGGTTCTGCTTCTTAGAAACTGAGGCTTTAGGCTAAGTAAAGAATATGATTTGCCATGGTGTGCTAATGCTCAGAACAAATTTAATGGAATAAGAAATAAATGCTCACGGTGGGATTATCTCCTAATCTGTAGACTGATATTTTGGAATCATTTTCAGTTACTATACATATGGAGTGTATATATATATATATATATGAATGACTTCAGGAGTTGTAACAATGATAAAGGTTTATCTTCTGTGTCAAGAAGAGTAAATAAATCATATTTAAAGCAAAGGAAGAAGACAGAATAATGGAAAATGCTTTGGAATACTTTGAAACAGTTTATCTGTGAGTAAACATTATTCCTTTCAATTCTGTGTCATATTGGAAGTCAGAGGGCAAAAATATCACAAACATGACACAAAAAATATGTTTCAAATATTTTAGTGTAGAATCAAATGCTTCAGTCCCTATGTTCACATTTCTTCTTTCTCTAGTGATGCTTCAGACAATAGTAAAGGCATCCCTTTATTTTACCATGGAATCAGAAGCTTCAGATGCAATCACTTTCTCGCATTCATAACCACTGGTAATTGATCTGAAGAGCTCATGCCTTTAGTTTCCAGCCAAAATGCTTGCATTTTCGTTAGGGACATACAGATGCTGTTATCAGTTACTGTACTTTTTTCACAGTGGCAAGAGCGCCATGATACAGTGGGATAAAGTTGGAGCTTGGAGAGCCTGAAGAGCACTCTTAAATTTTAATTAAAACCCTCCAAGCTCACTAAAAATAATTAGACACTAAAATCTGCCAGTTTTATTTTGAAATCACTATAACATACAAAGCAATGCTCTGTGATGACTGTCCCTATACACACACACACACACACACACACACACACACACACACACACACACACAATGAAACAACTGACTTTCCAAATAAGAACAAGGGGTATAAATAGAGTATGTTTTCAAGCAAGCTCTTCATGCCGGGAGCTGACAGAAAAGCCCACAGAGTGTGTTTTTCAGACTGAACCAAACAAACCTAGAAATAACTTCCCGAGCCCAGTGTGCAGATCTCCAACCAACTCCACAGAAAATCCAGTGTGGAAAGAACAGTGTGCACTGTATCACTGAGCTTTTCTGATCCAAGAGCCAAACCTTTAACCTCTTAAATGTTTCTGCTATCTTAAAATATCTCATACAATGCTATACTCCATCCTATTTTTAGGCAAGTAGCAAGAGAAAGCATGCCTTTCCCATACAGCAGGGCAGCGGTCTAAACATCAACACAGATGCTCTGCCAGGAAGAACTGGGCTTCTCAAGCACTTGATCATTAAGGAATGCACCAACTGTTTTGGATAATCTCGTGCCAGCCCCCTTGTGCTCCACACTCCCCTGTGGGAGTGGCCAATCTTGTCCTACTCCTAATTCTTCATTTTCCTCCTCCACAGCATACCCTCTATCCAAAAAGATGAGAAGTAAGGCATTTATGCCTAGCAATGAGAAAGCAGGCTCACTTCCCCAAACAGACCAAAACTTTAAAACAATTAACCCTCCCCTCTTCTTTCAGATAAATTGCTAAGTATAAAATGCAATCTGTTCCCTTTGTTTACTCAATAAGAACAATTTGTAAATGACTCAAGGATAAAATTCAGAAAATGTTGTGCTAAATTAGAACCATTATAAACATGCTAATGACTCAATACTCGAGTAAAACATGCATGATCGGTGTGAAGGGAGAGATTTCATTCCTGTAAAATTCTGTTGTGCTGCCTTAAAATGATTTGGTCATTAAATCAGATATAGTCCTTCCAGGAAATATGCTAATTCCACAGACACTTTACTGAACAATGTGCTGTGAGTGTGGGGTGTGCTTGCGGGCGGGGGCGCATAGGGGAACAACTAGGTGTTGGAAATGCTGCTAGGATGTTCAGAGGAAAACAGAGGCCCCACATCTAAAACCTGCCAGACTCACATGCAGGCATTTTCATGTCAGGGGTGATCTTTTCTCCAGGTACTATTTTTATCCACCAGACCTTCTTTAGGCCACCGTGACAACTGGCACTAAGCACACATTCATGAAAATCACACTGTTCTATATGAGCAGGCAGAAGGCATCTTTCTCCTCTGCTCACCTAGACTGATAGCACCTAAAACATGAACACAAGAATCATTAGCAACGCAGTGCCTCTCATCTGTTCATCAAAGCATAACCACTCTGGTGCCAACACAGGAAAGAAAGGACGCACTCATGGTAAATCCCAGCTCGCAGCCTGGCACTGGAGATAGAGCACTCATTTTGGAAATGAGGAAAAATGGAGTGAAGATGAGGAAGCCACTGGCATTGCTAACTTCAGATGGTGACAGCTCAGGCATGCGTCAGTGCTTGCTTTACTGAAGACTATTTAAATCTCTGTTTAAACATCAGTTTTATGGTCTGTACAATGCAGTAGCCAGCCATGGAAAGGGAATGGTTTTGCACTTACTAATAGTTGCTTAAGATGTGGATAGAAACACGAGCCCTTTGGACAGGGGTGAAAACAATACAGGACATGCCAGGGCAAAGCAGAGGTGTCCAGCAGCCTGTCTCCTACACATGATGCCTGGCTAGTCTTTCGGACCCTCCACTTTGCTTTTTCCACAGTGCTTCATATGAAATGAACTAAAAGCTTTCCTTTCTTGAATACCATCCACTAAATACTCAGTACAAAGTTCATTTAAAAAAAAAAAGGCCTTGAACTCAACAGGTCATTTCTTCCAAGACAGGTTTTGTTTTCCTGAGTGAGAACCACATGTGCAGCCTTGGGCCTTGTTTCTCTACTGTTAACCCTTGACATGAGACCCTCAGGTGCTCCAGATTTACCATAATAGAAATGTCTGTTAGAAACTGTACATACCCATATTTACTAAAATATATCCTATCAATGACATTTTCCCCTCAGTTACTGCTGCTCCTGTTGTTTATATTCATTACCTATTTTACTATGTCAGATTCACATATAACTCATTTTACAAAACAATATCAGATTATGGATATAAATTATTTTGTGTGTCCATTTGTTTATTTGTTTGCTTTAGACAAGATCTGTATATCCCAGTCTGGCCCAGCCTAGAACTCACTATGTAGCCCAGAATGATCCTCCAGCTGTATATAAAGTGCTAGGGATCTAATCCAAAGTTTTGCACACACTGCCAACTGAGTTATATCCCCAAAACCCTTTATTCCTTCTTTTGAGAAATGTTTTTTTAATTCTATGATTCTGGGTATATGTGTATCCCTGTGTATGGGGGTTACATATAGAAGCCAAAGGAAGACAGATATGTTCCTCAGTTGACCTCCATATATTTTTAAGCAGTGTCTCTCACTGAACTTAAGAGCTCACAATTCTTTTAGAGTGGTTGGCCATCGAGTCCCAAGGGTCCTCTTGCCTCTGCCTCCCCAATATTTATGCCATGCTCTGCATGATTTCTCATTTGATTCTGAGAATCAAACTGAGGTCCTCGCCTACTGAGCAATCTCTCCAGCACTCTGAATGCTCCTGCTGTCTTGTAGCTGCCAACCACAGACCTACATTCTCTGCTTTCTATTGGTCCTCCTGACCACACAAAGAATTTGACCCATCATAATGTTCTGCTGGGACTATTGAAAGCCATTCTCATGCTCAGGTCAGGAACTAAAATGTGTGAACCTGAGATTTTTGTGGACAACACAGACAGGCCCTTAGAGCACGACTAAGAAAAACCCAGAGACAGATAATGGGGTCCAAGCTGAAAGATCCGAGAAGCAAAGCAGTCAACCACTAGACAATTCTTACCTCTATGAAATCTTCAGACTGAAAAGAGAGTGAATTCCTGTCTCCATCTCGCCATATATATATATATATATATATATATATATATATATGTATGTATATAACAACAGAGTGAAAAAAAGACACATCGGAGCTCAATAGACTTCCAGTTTCTAAGTATCATACAAACAACTTCCTACTGAACTGTAATCAAGATAAAGTGTAATATAACCTTTAATCAATGGCATCCCTTTAGATCTATTTTATTATGTATTGGCAACCCATGAAAGAACAATGTAATAGGAGGTTATACTATCCAGTGGGTTTCATGTCCCTTCATTATTGGCCCTAGTTGATGCCTCCTATCTGTAATTCTTGGTTTTGCCATGTTTAGGTGAGTCCTCAAAAGTTGTCTCACACCCTTCTGCATGCATGGTGCTTTCTCAACCATCCTCTCATATGTCCTCCTGACCAAAATGTCTCCCTCTTCTTAGTAAACACACACACATGCCACCTACTATTCTGATTGCCTATACTGACTTACCACTTCAAATATCAACTCTCTTTTTCTAGATAGAAAAATAATACTTGCTAAGCTTCTATTATCTCATTAATCTCCCACTTAATTTAACTCTGAGCTTTACAATTCCTGTATCTATTACTACCACTATTTATCAATTTTCACCATTGTATGACTAACATATGGTCAAGTTCACTCTATTTTACATATCACTAAGTTGTCTGAGGGCAAGAAATTACTCTAACACCACTCGGTATTTCTCCAAATTTGATTAACTCCAGACTCTAAAAATTCTTTGATGTGATTTTTAAAAATAATTTTTATTGCACACTAAGTAATTACAGAAATAGCTTTATTGACATTTGTATTATTGATCTTTTTCTTGGGTTTTTATGTTTCTACATGTTTATATTAATCAATATCATATTATATATATACGTGGAAACAATTTATACATATGTCAAGTCTGTCAGAATATATATCATAAATATTTTACCTTCTTTACATTGTGCCTAACTTACACTATAAAATGCTTTTTGATGAGCTACAGATTTTTTATTATTATCTAGTATTTCTAAGTCCTATAATATGTTGTCTACACTAAGACCTGAAAGGTTTTTCTCCTGTTTCCTTGTAAAAGTTTTCTAGTTCTGCTGACCTCTATGCCTCTCCTTGAGGATTAGACTTCATGGTACTGGAAAGCTCTGTGCAAACTTCCAAAGGAGGGAAGCACCCAACAGTACTATTCAGCTATGATGTCTATGAACCGCATCAATGACCAGCATGGCATGATAACCCTAAGGGTACAGTAGTGGCATGCATATCTTGGCAGTAATCAACAGCTCTCTAATTGAGCTAAAGACGTGCTCAATAAGAGGGATCTCATACCTGGTACTGGGAACCAAGCCAGCTATCCAGAGACAGTAAAGTCATAGATCTTGGAGGAGAACCCACAACACCATGTTACTAATCCCGTATAATCACTACCTATATCATAAATATTGGTCCTTATACCCACAGATAAGTGCAGTCCTCACCCCTCATCAAGGAAACTTCTCTTTGCAACAGACAGAGATCATTACAGAAAGCTACAACCAAGCAAAATCAGAGGTCTGAAGCCCAGTCTCAGTGAATATATCTCTAAAACAACCTCCATCCTGAGGCTCTGGGAACACTGCAGAGGAGGCAGCAGAAAGATAAGAGACAGAGGATCAGGGAATTTGCTGTGTCTCCTAGAAACTTCAAAAGCTACACCCATAAAGTCTCACCAACATGACTGCCTAACTGACCTGAGCAAGGAGAATAGACATGTGAAAGTGAACGGGAAAAACCATTGGGCCTCAACCCTACACAAAGAACTATAGGCACCTAAAGAATACTGCGAGTGGAAGAAATAGTCCTCTAGGGAAGAGCGCACCAATTGGTTAACCAATACCAAATGGTCAGCCCTGAAAACACACACACACACACGCACGCACGCACACACACACACGCACACACACACGCACGCACGCATCGCAATTGAAAGTAAAAAGAAAAGAAGCCTTGGATTTTAAAAAGAGCAATTTGGATTAATCGGAAGGTGTAGAGGTAGGAAAGAGAAAGGGGAAATGATGTAATTATATTATAATCTCAAAAACAAAAGAAATAAAAAATTTTATAATTCTAGTTTTATATATAGAATGAAGTTTATTTGTTTTGTGTGTTTTATGAGTGAAAAAAAATCAAACTTTGTTTCATGTGTGTGTCCAGTTGTTTCAACATTATTTGTTTGAAGACGGTCTTTTTCCTTCTTAACTGATCTGGGTAGGGCTTTGAGAGTCTGGAGTGGCCACTGCTGGATTTCTGCCTATTCTACTGATGCTTCTTTGGCTTTCCATGATTTTGCTTTTCTAGCACTGTGACACCTTGAGCTCACATGGAATGAGTGCATGCTCTTGGCTGTACTTGGTCCTTAGCAGCTTTAAATATGTTTTCGGATTGCCTTACTTACAAAACAAAAGGTTTGGTGAGATTATTCGGAGATGTATAGGTCAATTTTAAACCATATTTATCGCTTAATGTGTGTACACAAAGTTTCGCATTTCTTTCCAGCATTGCCCTAGCTGGTCTGTACATTCTTATTAGAGTAATTTTCCATTATCATCTAGTTAAATATGTTTTGTAGCTGCATATGATATTTCTCCTCTAATCCATGGCTGATTTAGAATATGTGGTTTAATTGCTGTTTGGGAAATTTTTTATTTTGCTTTTGTTATCAATTTCTAATCTATTCCCATGTAACCAGAGAATCTACTCTTTATAAATTGAATCCTTTAGTTTATACAGAGACTTGCTTGTAGCACAACTTAAACTTTATACAAAATGCTCCAAATTCACTTAAAAGGCAGAATAATGCAGAAGTTTGCATGTACTATGTGTTGTCACCATCAATTACGTCCAAGCAATTCACAGTTTTGTTCTTAATTCCCTGGATTTTCCAACAATAACTGAACTGTGGGTGTGCCTTTTGTTTCAGTCCCCTCGATTTATTTTGAACCTACATTCTGAGGAGCACATAGAGATGGAGCAGAAACACCATCTGACACTTGCTGTTTCTGCTCCATGGGACTGGAGGCTTACATTCTTAAACACATTTAGAATTGTCAATAAGTATTTTTTCAAAGCTTCGTCAGCTGTCTCCCTCAGGAACTCCAGCCACCTGCAGGACTCACCATCAGCCCCACTGGCTCTGCGGTCCATTCATTGCCATGCCATTTTTCTATTCCTTGTTCTTGTTCTCTGGTTTGGATAGTTTCTACTGTAGAGTCTTACGTTTAATTCTTTCTTAACCTGCACTTGTTTGCAGTTATGTTCTCTAAGTACTGCTTTGCTCAGCTCTTGGGTATGTAAATGTTCTGTGTTCTGGTTTGCATTTCTCCCTTCACTGCTGGCATTCCTGCAGTTTCCTGTTTTCTACTTTCTGAAGACACTTGAAGGGGACTCTGACTGCTTGTACTGGAGTGGGGGTCAACCCAGGACCAGTTATTCCTGTGTGGCCAAAACCAAAAGTAGAATATATTTTTTTATAAATGACATTGTAACACAGAAATAAAACAATGTTGACAATGACAGATAAGTATAACAATTCATAGTTAATATGAAGAACTTTATGTTAATAAATTGAAAATTTTAGATAAAATACAAAATTTATTGGAAATGCATATACCAAGATAGAAAACTGGTCACTGAAGTGACTCCAGGCTCAAATTGCCAGACTGGTGAATTTTTCCAAACAGTCAAGGAAGAAATATGAATAATCTCATACAAACACTTCCTGAGCATGTAAAACCAAACACTAGCCAACTAATAAGATCAACAATTCTGATCAAAACGTTTATGATAAAATAATTCATAGGTGAATCTCCTTTATAATCTAAATACAAAAAAAAAACCATAACAGGAATCTGCAAGATGCCTCACAAGTAAAGGGCCTTTGTCACCGAGCCCGATGTCCTGAGTTGATCCTGAGAACCCACCTAGTTAAAGTAGAGAACCAGCGCCAGCAGGCTCTCTTCTGACCTGCATGTACACACACACACACACACACACACACACACACACACACTGTGGCACTCATGTGTCCACACATACATACACACAAACACACACATAATAAATATTTTATAGATAATTTATAAATAAGTAAGTAAAATGGGAATGAACATTTTAAGTCATTTACACCCACAAAAAATGTTGCCAAGTATAACTACTGAAAACAGAACAAGAAGGATTTATTCTAGGACTGTAATGTTCCATAAAGATTCAGATGCTGTGTAGTTGTGCAGTACTGTAATAAAGGTAAAGAGCCATCTGGTTGTTCTGTTGGGTATAGATAAAGCAATTTATAATGCTTAATCCCCACTAACGGTGTAACTTAAATACTCTGTCATCTAAGAACAGGAGGGACTTGTAGCAAGTGTGATTATTAAAGGCAAAACATGGATAGCTACACTTATTCTTCAGTTCTCTGTTATCCTGGGAGTTCTACTTAGCCAGAGAGATGAGGGAAGGGGGAGAGATACAGTACAGGATATATAGACAACTCCCAACTTCCAATCCAAATCAACAGAGTGAAAGTCAACAACTCAACCTAGATCATTTAGAGAAATGAGATCATGTAAAAAAAAAAAAAACAAAACTGCTGTCCCTGAATGGGAAGTGCAGAAGTCAGACACACAGAACCACAACTCACACACAAGCACGAAGAACCACAACTCACACAGACAGAAAGACACACAGAACCACAACTCACACACACAGACAGACATACAGAACTACAACTCACACACAGGCACGAAGAACCACAACTCACACACACATACAGACACACAGAACCACAACTCACACACACAGACAGACACACAGAGCCACAACTCACACACACACAGACACACAGAACCACAACTCACACACACAGACAGACACACAGAGCCACAACTCACACACAAAGACAGGCACGAAGAACCACAACACACACACACAGACAGACACACAGAACCACAACTCACACATACAGAAACACACATAACCACAACTTACACACATAGACAGGCACAAAGAACCACAACACATACACACAGATAGACAGACACACAGAACCACAACTCACACAAACAGAAACACACAGAACCACAACTTACACACAGATGGACACACAGAAGCACAACTGACACACAGCAATACACAGAACCACAACTCACATACAGACAGACAACTCACACACACACACACGGAACCACAACTCACACACACAGACAGACACACAGAGCCACAACTCACACACAAAGACAGGCACGAAGAACCACAACACACACACACACAGACAGACACACAGAACCACAACTCACACATACAGAAACACACATAACCACAAGTTACACACATAGACAGGCACAAAGAACCACAACACATACACACAGATAGACAGACACACAGAACCACAACTCACACAAACAGAAACACACAGAACCACAACTTACACATAGATGGACACACAGAAGCACAACTGACACACAGCAATACACAGAACCACAACTCACATACAGACAGACAACTCACACACACACACACGGAACCACAACTCACACACACAGATACGCAGAACCACAACTCACACAGAGACACACAACTCATACTCCCAGAGATACAGCACAAGAACCACAACTCACACACACAGACACACAGAACCACAATTCATACACACACAGACATACAGAACCACACTCACATGCAGATACACAGAACCACAACCTACAATACAAGAGGAAACAAACACAGCTCACAACACAGATGGGCTCACAATAATCAACAACTCATAATGGGGCAAACATAAACAAAACTCACAAGAAATGCAAAGAACACCTAGAATGATACATGGGTATTTGCCATTTTTATGTTTTCACATGTGTGCTTTAGTGTTTTCTGCATGTCCTCTTTCTATGGTTTGGTCTTTGACATTAAATTATCAATAATTAGTGTTTGGATACTCTGTTTCTCAGTATTATTTTCCCCTTTTTCTATTCTGTTTTGAAAGTTTCTACCAATATGCTCTCAAGCTCAGAGATATTCCAAGTACCTATGTCGTCTGCTAAGGAGCCACCAAATACATTGTTCTGTATTGTTTTCATCTTTAGTCTTTCAATTCTTGGAGTTTCTGTCTTCTTCCTCTGCAGGTTTTCTCCTTTCTCCATTAAACCGTTTTTGTTTGTTTGCTTGCTTGCTTGTTTTTTATTTTCTATACAGGGTTCCTCTGTAGCTTTGGAGCCTGTCCTGGAACTAGCTCTTATAGACCAGGCTGGCCTCAAACTCACAGAGATCCGCCTGCCTCTGCCTCCCGAGTGCTGGGAATAAAAGCGTGTGCCACCACCATCAGGCTTTCCATTAAAACTTTTAACAGGTCTGCAGGGTCCTTGGCCAGCAAGTGGCCCTGATCCAGTACCAGTAGATCCATCCGGAGGGCATCGGAGCATCTGCGGGCATCTACCAAGCCCACCCTTTTGTCTGCGGGGATCCTTGGCAAGCGGGTGGCCCTGATCCAGTGCCGGTGGATCCATCCAGAGTGGTGAGGGTGTCCCTGCCCGACCGGATGCCCCAGGAGGGGAGTAAAGGTGCCCTCCATACCCCTAGGCTTTCTGGCCATTCAGCGGGGCTTGTCCCTGGCTACTGGCTTTCTCTGCATATCCCACCCCAACTTGCCCCAGCACCCCTTCCCAGCTGCAGGGTCCTAGGATCCCCCAACTCAGCCTGCTCTGGGGCTGAGGCTCTGGAGACACAGTGGTGAGTGCAAGGCTGCAGGGGTTTCTTTGTTCCATGGAGCATCGGAGCATCTGCGGGCATCTACCAAGCGCTCCCTTTTGTCTGCGAGGTCCTTGGCCAGCAAGTGGCCCTGATCTAGTACCAGTAGATCCATCCGGAGTGGGTCCTAAGATCCACCACCACAGTCTACTTCAGGGAGAAGAGGATCTGAGAGCCAACTCCAGTGCTGAGGGAAACTAAGAGAGGGCAGAACAAGAAAAATCCCCAAGTGCACAGTTTGCCACAACAAAAAATCAGACCAAGCTGCCGAGACTCTCCTGACGGTATTTGAAGGAAGAGATGGGCAGGCGACAATGCAAGAATTCCTCCAACAACCTGAAAAGCAACATGATAACGCCAGAATCCAGTGAATATGCAACAGGAAGACTTGAACAACCTAATCCAGAAGAAGTAGAAGAAATTGACTTTAAATGTAACATTATGAAAGTGATAGAGACCATTAAAGAGGATGAGGAAAAACTCCTTTAAAGAAATGGATGAGAAGACTAACAAAAAGTTAGAAGAAATGAATAAATCCCTCAAAGATACCCTAGAAAACCAAGAAAAAACAATCAAAGAGGTAATGGAAACAGTTCAAGAGTTGAAAACTGAAATGGAGGCAATGAAGAAAACACAAACCGAGGGATGGCTGGATATGGAAAATCTGGGTAAATGAACAGGAACTACAGAGACAAGTATAACCAGCAGAATACAAAAGATAGAAGAAAGACTCTGAGACACTGAGGATACGATAGAGAAAATAAACTCATTGATCAAAGAAAACAACAAATCCAACAAATTCTTAACTCAAAACATCCAGGAAATCCAGGACACCATGAAAAGACCAAATCTAAGAATAATAGGGGTAGAAGAAGGAGAAGAATTACAGCTCAAAGGCCCAGAAAATATATTCAACAAAATTATAGAAGAAAACTTTCCCAAACTAAAGAAGGATATTCCTATGAAGGTACAAGAAGCATACAGAACACTGAATAGACTGGATCAAAAAAAAAATCCCTCACCAAGTAATAATCAAATCACAAAACATACAGAATAAAGAATGAATATTAAGAACTGCAAAGGAAAAAGGTCAAGTAACATATAAAGGTAAACTTATCAGAATTACACCTGACTGCTCTATGGAAACCATGAAAGCCAGAAGGTCTTGGATAGATGTGCTGCAGACGATAAGAGACCATGGATGCAAGCCCAACTACTATACCCAGCAAAGCTTTCTTTCACCATCAATGGAGAAAGCAAGATATTCCAGGATTAAAAAAAAAATTTAAGCAATACATAGCCACAAAGCCAGCCTCACAGAAAGTACTAGAAGGAAAATCACAACTAAAGGAAGCAAACAACACCCATAATAACACAGACATCTAACAACCCTCCACCAGCAAACTCAAAGAAGAGAAACACACAAACTCTGCCACCAAAATAAAAAGTAATAACCGGAGTTAACAACCACTGGTCATTAATATCACTTAATATCAATGGACTCAATGAACCTATAAAAAGGCACAGGTTAAGAGAATGGATATGAACACAGGATCCAACATTCTGCTGTTTACAGGAAACACACCTCAACTACAAAGACAGACACTACCTCAGAGTAAAGGGTTGGGAAAAGGTTTTTCAATCAAACAGCACTAAGAAACAAGCGGGTGTGGCTATACTAATATCTAACAAAATCGACTTCAAACTAAAATCAATCAGAAGAGATGGAGATGGACACTTTATACTCATAATGGGAAAAATTCATCAGGATGAAGTCTCAATCCTGAATATCTATGCCTCTAATATAAAAGCACCCACATATGTAAAAGAAACATTACTAGAACTCAAAGCACGCAGCAAACCCCACACACTAAAGGTAGGAGATTTTAACACTCCTCTCTCACCAATGGACAGGTCAACCAGACAGAAAATTAACAGAGAAATAAGAGAACTAACAGAGGTAATGAATCAAATGGACTTAATAGACATCTAAAGAACATTCCACCCAAACAGGAAAGAATATACCTTATTCTCAGCATCTCATGGAACCTTCTCAAAAATTGATCACATACTTGGTAACAGAGCAAACATCCACAGATACAAAAAAAAATGGAGTAACCACCTGCGTCTTATCAGACCACCATGGAATAAAGTTAGAATTTAACAACAATTCCACCCCCAGAAAGCCTACAAACTCATGGAAACTGAACAGTCAACTTCTGAACCACTCCTGGGTCAAGGAAGAAATAAAGAAAGAAATTAAAGTCTTCCTTGAATTCAATGAAAATAAAGAAATAACATACCCAAACCTATGGGACACTATGAAAGCAGTGCTAAGAGGAAAGTTCATAGCACTTAGTGACCACATAAAGAAAATGGAGAAAGCACACATTAGTGACTTAACAGCCAACCTGAAAGCTCTAGAAAAAAAAAGAAGCAGACTCACCCAGGAGGGGTAGAAGACTGGAAATAATCAAACTGAGGGCTGAAATCAACAAAATAGAGACACAGAAAACAATCCAAAGAATCAATGAAACAAAGAGCTGGTTCCTTGAGAAAATCAACAAGATCAACAAACCCCTATCAAAACAAATCAAAAGGCAGAGAGAGAACACTCAAATTAACAAGATCAGAAATGAAAAGGGGGACATAACAACAGACACTGAGGAAATTCAGAGAATCATTAGGTCTTAATACAAAAGCCTGTATACCACAAAATTGGAAAATGTAAAAGAAATGGACATTTTTTTAGAAAAATACCATATACCAAAATTAAATCAAGACCAGGTGAACAATTTAAATAGACCTATAAGTCGCAGGGAAATAGAAGCTGTCATCAAAAATCTTCCAACCAAAAAAAGCCCAGGACCAGATGGTTTTAATGCAGAATTCTACCAGAACTTCCAAGAAGAGCTAATACCTATACTCCTTAATGTATTTCACATAATAGAAACAGAAGAGTCATTGCCAAACTCTTTTTATGAAGCTACAGTTACCCTGATACCAAAACCACACAAAGACGCAGCCAATAAAGAGAATTACAGACCAATCTCACTCATAAACATCGATGCAAAAATTCTCAATAAAATACTGGCAAACCGAATCCAAGAACACATCAAAAAAATCATCCATTATGATCAAGTAGGCTTCATCCCAGAGATGCAGGGCTGGTTCAACTTGTGAAAATCTATCAATTTAATCCATCATATAAATAAACTGAAAGGAAAAAAACCATATGACCATTTCATTAGATGCTGAAAAAGCGTTTGACAAAATTCAACACCCCTTTATGATAAAGGTCTTGGAGAGATTACGAATACAAGGATCATATCTAAATATAATCAAAGCAATATACAGCAAGCCGGCAGCTAACATCAAATTAAATGGAGAGAAACTCAAAGCAATTCCACTAAAATCAGGAACAAGACAAGGCTGTCCACTCTCACCATATCTCTTCAATATAGTACTTGAAGTTGTAGCAGTAGCTATAAGACAACATAAGGAGATCAAGGGGATTTGAATTAGAAAGGAAGAAGTCAAACTTTCGTTATTTGCAGATGATATGATAGTGTACATACGTGACCCCAAAAACTCTACCAAAGAACTCCTACAGCTGATAAATACCTTCAGTGATGTGGCAGGATACAAGATCAACTCAAAGAAATCAGTAGCCCTCCTATACACAAAGGATAAAGAAGCAGAGAGGGAAATCAGAGAAACATCACTTTTCAAGAAAGCCAAAAATAGCATAAAGTATCTTCCAGTAACACTAACCAAGGAAGTGAAAAATCAATTTGACAAGAACTTTAAGGCCTTGAAGAAAGAAATTGAAGAGGATACCAGAAAATGGAAGGATCTCCCATGCTCCTGGATTGGTAGGATCAATGTAATAAAAATGGCAATTCTACCAAAGGCAATCTATAGATTCAATGCAATCCCCATCAAAATCCCAACAAAATTCTTCATAGACCTTGAGAGAACAATAACTAACTTTATATGGAAAAATAAAAATCCCAGGATAGCCAAAACAATCCTACACAATAAAGGAACTTCTAGAGGCATTACCATCCCTGACTTCAAACTCTTATTACAGAGCTACAGTATTGAAGACAGCTTGGTATTGGCACAAAATCAGAGATATTGACCAATGGAATCAAATTGAAGACCTGGATATTAATCCACAAACCTATGAACACCTCATATTTGACAAAGAAGCTAAAATTATACAATGGAAGAAAGAAAGCATTTTTAACAAATGGTGCTGGCATAACTGGATGTCAACCTGTAGGAGAATGAAAATAGATCCTTATCTATCACCATGCACAAAAATCAAGTCCAAATGGATTAAAGACCTCAATATAAATCTGACCACACTGAACCTGATAGAAGAGAAAGTGGGAAGTAGCCTGCAATGCATGGGGACAGGAGACCACTTCCTATGTATAACCCCAGTGGCACAGACAATAAGAGCAACAATGAATAAATAGGACCTCCTGAAACTGAGAAGCTTCTGTAAAGCAAAGGACACAGTCATTAAGACAAAAAGGCATCCTGCTGAATGGGAGATCTTCACCAACCCCACATCAGACAAAGGTCTGATCTCCAAAATATATAAAGAACTCAAGAAACTAGACATTAAAATTCTAAATAACCCAATTTTAAAAATGGGGTAATGATCTGAACAGAGAATTCTCAACAGAAGTTCAAATGGCCAAAAGATACTTAAGGTCATGTTCAACTTCCTTAGTGATCAGGGAAATGCAAATCAAAACAACTTTGAGATACCATCTTACACCTGTCAGAATGGCCAAAATCAAAAACAACAATGATAGCCTATGCTGGAGAGGATGTGGAGTAAGGGGAACATTCATCCATTGCTGGTGGGAATGCAAACTTGTGCAACCACTTTGGAGATCAGTGTGGCAGTTTCTCAGGAAATTGGGAATCAACCTACCTCAGGATCCAGCAATACCACTCTTGGGAATATACCCAAGAGATGCCCAATCATACTGCAAAAGCATTTGTGCAACTATGTTCATAGCAGCATTATTTGTAATAGCCAGAACCTGGAAACAACCTAGATGCCCCTCAATGGAAGAATGGATAAAGAAAGTGTGGGATATACACACATTAGAGTACTACTCAGCAGTAAAAAACAATGACATCTTGAATTTTGCATGCAAATGGATAGAAATAGAAAACACTATCCTTAATGAGATAACCCAGACCCAAAAAGATGAATATGGTATGTACTCACTCATTAGTGGACTCTAGCCATAAACAAAGGACATTAAGCCTATAGTTCACAAGCCTAGAGAAGACAAATAGCAAGGTCAACCCAAAGAAAAACATATAGATCCTCCTGGAAATTGGAAACAAACAAGATCAGTGGGCAAAAGTTGGGAGCATGGGGGTGGGGCTAGGGACAGGGGTGGGGTTGGGGGAAGGGAGAGGGGGAAGGAAAAGGGAGAAGGGAAAGACTGGGAAGAACTTGGGGGAGTGGGAGGTTGGAGATGGAGTTAGGGTGTATATTGGAGCAGGGAAGAAGATATCTACATTAAGGGAGCCATTTTAGGGGTGGCAAGAGACTAGGCTCTAGAGGAGATCCCAGATGTCCACGGGGATGTCCCCAGCTAGGTTCTTGGGCAGCAGAGGAGAGGGTGCCTGAACTGGCCTTGTCCCATAGTCACACTGATGAATATCGTGAATATCACCATAGAAATTTGTCCGATGGATGGAGATAGAGACAGAGATCCACATCCACACCAGAACAAATGGACTGAGCTCCTAAGGTCCAGTTGAAGAGCAGAAGGAGAGAGAAGATGAGCAAGGAAGTCAGGACTGCGAAGGTTTGGTCCACCCACTGAGACAGTGTGCCTGATCTAATGGGAGCTCACCAAATCCAGCTGGACCAGGACTGAATGAGCATGTGATCAAACCGGACTCTCTGAATGTGGCTACCAATGGGGGCAGACTGAGAAGCCATTGATAATGGCACTGGGACCTGTCTCTTCTGCATGTATTGGCTTTTTGGGTTTCTAGTCTATTTGGATGCACACCTTCCTAGGCTGGGATGGAGGAGGGAAGACCTTGCACTTCCCACAGGGTAGGGTACCCTGCCCTCTCTTAAGGATGGAGGGGGAGGGAGGAGGATTAGTGGGGGAGAGGGAGGGGAATGGGAGAAGGGGAGGAAGTGTAAAATTTTGAATGGAAAGATTTAAAAAAAGGTGAAAACAAAAACGATTCTGGATGCCACATGGGATGGCCATTCAACTATGGTCAGAGATGAGAAACAGGCTTGAGAGTTAAGGGTTCATTGTTTCCCATCTTCATCCCAAGAAACACTCAAATGGTGCCTCTGTCTTTAGAAGGCTTAGACATTAATTAAACTTTGAGTTGCAAAAATAAAAAAAAAAACCTTTTAACACATTAAGTGTACTTTAAAACCACATTGATCTTCCAATTCTGAACAACTCTCTCTTGAAGATGCTCTTGGCCATGCTGTCTTATCCCAGCAACAGGAAGTAACTGACACGTCATTCCACCCCCATGGTGGAAACTCTCCATAAGGGAGAGGCCACATGCTAATCACTTGATAAAGACCCTACTTCACCACCACTGTACTGAAGCTAAAACTGAGGAATACATCCAAACCACACCACCAAGCAAGCAAGAAATAAGAAAAATCATTTAGAATTCTGTAGCCTGTAAAGTTCAACAAAGAAGTGGAAAAGGAAGAATTTTCTCAAACAAAAGCTGCTTTACAAGAAAAGTGAAAGCGGCTCTTCAGAAAGAAGCAGATTGTGCTGATCAGTGTCTCAAAGGTAGGAAAGAGACCAGTGCAAATCACTGGAAACAAAAGTGATGCCTGTACTGGTCTTAGGCTCAGTTGACCCAATTAACTCAAAACAATAGCAATGTGAGTTCAACCACATGCTTATAAAAGATGTACGCTCTTCAACACATATTCGATTTCTAATGGTGGCTGTGTCTGAGTGAAAAGTGTGATGGCAACAGTAGGAAGGTTGGACAGAAAGACGTAAAGACAAAGGTTATTATAAGGTTTTTGTTCTGCGTGTGAACTCAGGCAGTTGCTGGAACAATGACTTGGATTTGTTGTAAATCTAGACTGCAAACTCTAGGCAATGACTGAAAAATGTTTTCTTAAAGAAACTGTAGCTGAAAGGCTAAGAGAGAAGAAATGGAATCATGTAAAGTTCTAGACGCAAACCACAAAGGAGGGACCAGAGAAATACATGAGAAGGAAGGATAATGACACATGTTGTGATGATGCCATGATAAAACCCATTACTGTGTTTGCAAACCTACAAAATGAATTCAAATAGATCCACAACAGGTATGAAAAGTATAGAAGACAAAGCTGGGAATAAAAACAAATGCAAAGCATAGACAACAGCACCACATAGGTACACACCAACCCAACTATGAGGAAAACATACACAATCAAGGGCCTAAATATACAAAGTTAAACGGGTAGAGTGGCCCCTCCCAGAGTGCCCAATTATATTTTATCTAAAAGAAATCACTGTTGATATACAGATATACAGGTCAAGTAATAAGGTAGAAGAAGCTTTGCCAAGCTAACACTGTGAAGATGAAATGGGAGTATCTGTAGTGAATTCAGACTGATGACACTTCAGAGCAGAGGATGTTATCAAGGTTAAGGAGGTCACTGTCCCTAGCAACCCCACAAGACATGACAATCATTGATGTGCATACACCAGCAACCGAACATCCCAACACACTGGGCAAGATTTGCTTGGAGAAATAGATGGATCCACTCTCACAGCTGGAGACTTTAACATCCTTTTGTCATGAAGTAGACAGAGCCAACAGGCATAAAATCAGTAAGGACATGGGTGACCTTAACACCATCAATCAGCTGGACATAATTAGCACCTACAGACTACCTCCCACCCAGCAGAATGGTCTTTAAACTCACAGTGAACAGTCACAAAATCTGAGCATGCTGTGAACTGTAAAACACAACAGACAAATTTAAAAAATGAGAATTGGTACATTTCTCTTAGACCAAAGTGAAATTAAGATAGTAATCTATAGTAGCAAAATATCAAACACATAGATATTAAACAACATGCTTCTGAATACTCCTAGGCCAGTGAAGAAATCTCAAAAGAAATGATGAAAAATTGTTTTAAATAAAAATAGAAATACAGATTATCAAAATTCTTCAAAGGTAGCAAAAGTCATGCTTAGAGGGAAAAGTATAGCATTTATCTAAACTTAGCAAGCTTTCTACCATTAAAAGGAGGGCATATTAATCTCCAAGTAGGAGAAGAAAAGAAATAACAACTAATGTAAATGACACTGAAAACAGACAACTCAGGTGTGGTAACTCTAAACTCATACTTGTCCCAACATTTGAGAGGCAGAGGCAGGAGAATTGCCATGAGTTCAAGGACTTTGAGACCAGTTTGGGCTACAAAATGTGATCCTTCTCAAAGACAAGAGGGAGGGGGAAGAAGAGAGGAGGGGAGAAAAGAGGAGGGAGAGGAAAATAAAGGAAAGGAAAGGAAAGGAAAGGAAAGGAAAGGAAAGGAAAGGAAAGGAAAGGAAAGGAAAGGAAAGGAAAGGAAAGGAAAGGAAAGAAATAGGAATCAACAGACTGAAAGCTACTCCTTTGAAAATACTAGGTAAGTTTCTAGCCAAGCTAAGAAAAAAGGAGAGAGAGAGCACGTGCACTTACAAAATCACTAAGACCATAAATAAAAAGAATGACATTGGTGCAGATCCTACAATGACTAGAGGGAGAATAAAGGAATGTTATTAACCTTCCATAAGCATGCATATATTTCTAGTCCTAGCTAAAGTAGGATACGATAACTAAATAAAGACACAATCTGCTAAAACTTCAGAAAGCAATGAGAGAATTTGAAGGCCTATATCTATATTCGTTGAAGAGCCCAAACTGAATGTACCAGATGCCAGTGAATTCTACCACACCTTTCAGGAAGAAATGACACCAATTCTACACCATTTCTCCTCTCAGAAGGTAGAAAAACAGAAAAAAAGTCTCCTAGCTCATTGTATAGGGCAGCATTTCCCAAATGCCAAAACCAAACCAAGATATTCTAAGAAAACTGTAACCCAAAACATTATCAACTCAAATCCAACAATGCTTAAAAGAAATCATATACAACAGTCAAGTGAGATTTGTCCAAGATATGCAAAGGTGATTCAAGATTCAAAAACAATCATTTCAAATCATGCCAGCAGGTCAAAGAAGAGAAAACCACATGATCAAATCAAGAGATAAAGAAAAGTCATGTGAAAAAGATTTACATACCTATTCCTGCTAAAATAGACAAGAATCAACATCTTAAATAGCATCTAAAAATGAAATACAGCTAATACCACACCTTAAGAGTTGTAGGACTCAAACCTGTCCCAGGGAGATTAGGAACAAGCCATAAATGCCCCTTCTCATTGCTGCTCTTCAGTGCCAGCCTGCAGGTCCTAGTCAATGAATGTGACAACAAAGGAAAGTAGAGGACAGACAGTTTTGATAATGTAATAAACTGATCATCTATGTAGAAAATACCAAAATACTAACCAAAGCATAAAATCAGCATGCGTTTTCATTAAGTGGTTACAACAAAGCTGAGGAATACAAGATTAATAAACAAAAAATCAAGCATATTCCTATCAGTAGCCAGTGGGATCTGACATTTAAAACACATTGCAGTTTGCATTAGTATCACCATAAAATGCAGTATTTAGGTATGAATCTAATAAAGTATGACAAAATTTTATATAAGAACAGCAATAAGACTCTAATAAAAATAATAAAGAGTAAATAAAGTAGACTCCTGCCATTTTTAGAGACTGAGGGACTCAATATCACCAATATGTTGAGTTCTTCTAATCTGGTCTGTAGATTGAGTGCAGTCCCAATTAAAATTCCAACCAACTATTTCAAGAGCATCAACAAGGTAAATTTAAAGTTTTCATGGAGACACAGAAGAGCCTGTAACCAACTTGTAGCTGAAAGAGAGCTCAGTCAGAGGACTGGCACTAAGTCAACTTCTGGTCTTAGTAAATTACAGTAAATAAGACCATTTGCTACCAGAAAAAAAAATCTATGAATGGAGCAAAACAGAGAACAAAAATCGGCCCATTTAAATCTGATCACTGATCTTTGATAGAGGCATAATGGAATGGAGAAAAGAAATATCTTCCCAATAAATGGAGCTGTGACAACTGGACATCCACACACAAATAAGAAATCTAAACACAAAGCTCACACTTGTGATAGAATGTAACTAGGAATAGATGGCAGTCCTCAGTGCAACACACAAAACAACTAAGCTCATAGAAGCCAGCATGGGAACCATAGACCTACATGACTGTCTTGTGATGATGACTTTGTAGTCAGGGTACCAAAGACACAATCCAAAATCAATGACAAAGTTGAACTTTTGAAAGATAAATGTTCGTCTTCAAGACTGAAAGACTGCTGCTCTGTCAAAAACAGTTAAGAGAAACTGAAAATAAGTTACGGAGTGGAAGAATTATTTGCTAAATACATTTGATAAAGGCATGTTATCAGAAACACAAAGAACTTTAAGCTGACAATAAGAAAACAGACAATACAATTTAAAGTGCCAAAATTCCCTAAACAGACAGCACAGAAAGACACGGATGGTAAGCATGTGGGAGGATGAGCAGTACCTTTGTCACTGGGGCATGAGATGAGTACTTCACACCTATTAGAATGGCCAAAACTGAGACCATGGCACAAAATACCAGCAAGATGTGGCACAGTGTATAATAGTATAGCCAGTGGGGGTAATATGTGGCAGTTAGTCTCCAAACTAAACATTCTCTAATAGCACAATTTGTGGGTTTTTTCCCCATACAAACAGAAAACTTAGACATGCACCAAAACCTACGTGTAAATGGTTACAGCAGCTTTACTCAAATTTCCCAAACTAGGCACCAGTCAAGCTCCCATTTGACCTGTGAAAGGGTAATATGTGGTGGATCCAGACAATGGAATATTATTCAACACTAAAAATAACTGAGCTATCAAATCATGACAATACATGGAGGGAACTTCAATGTATACCATAATGCCAAGTGAAAGAAGCCAGTCTGAAAAGACTGCATACTATTTCTTAATACAAGACATCCTAGAAAAGGGGAACTATGCCAATGAGTGAGTGCTAGGGGCTGCCTGGGAAGGGAGGACCAGACAGCAGGACTGGGGACTGTCAGGACAGCAGAACCAGACACAGTGACAGACACACCATCGAACCCCCAGATGGACAAAGGGAACTTTTGTGGACTGAGGAAACTGGGGAGTCCACAATGTTGACACAGGTCCACTAGCTCTAACAGATGGCTGTAAGTTAACAGCTGGAGCAGCTGCAAGTATGACAGGAAAAAAGGCTAAATAAGCATGTCCCATACTACCCATTCAACTGCTGTGAAATGTGCTTATAAGTTTAAGAAAGTACAGTAGAAAATAAATAAAATACATTACTATTTTATCGTGTACAAGGAAATAAATGTAAGCCTGAAATAAACTATGAGAATTAATAAGTATATTAACAAGATAATTGACTATGTGGCTAATATAAAATACATTACTATATGTTTAAAAATAGAGAAAATATAAAAGCAATGAATTTATAAAATATGCAGAACCTTTACATATACATATAGTAAAAACCCAATAAAATAAATTTCTTAAATTCCAAACAAATAGAAGGATGTTGTGCTCAGATTTTGAAAGTCATAATATGTCAAGATATAAGCCCTGCCCAAACGGATCTAAAGGTGCTTATTTAAATCCCAAAACCCTTTTTCTAGAAATTAACAATTATAAAAATTGTATTTCAGCAGAGGGGTTTACAAAGAGTCAAGAATATTTTGAATAAGAAGAAAATTTCAGAGTGGACTATCACACAGGTATGTCATAAATCTAATTATTCAATGTTGGGTGTTCAGCAATGATAACCAACACATATGGAATGTTAAATAGTGAAAAAATGAAACAAGCTCCCTTCAACAAAGATACACTGTCAAGCAACAAGAAGACCCAGGTAGGACAGTACCGTCTGCATGAAGGTTAAGGATAGGCACATGAGTCTATGTACCGACTGTCTTGCCGAGGTTATGGTAGGGAGGAAGAATGAGGGAGTCTCTGGAATATTAGAATATACTACATCTTGCTACAAGTGGTGTGTGCATACATATGAGAGAATATAGGTATGCACAAATTTATTGAAAACCACTTGAGCAGCACCTCATAACTAATCAATTATTACTGTCTTTGGGTAAATTCTTATGGATTGTGTGTTTATACTATGAATGGTATTGAATAGCATTTTGAAAAGTTACTAATGAAGTGAAATGTTTAACTTAGCAGTTGTCTGAGAATACTTAACAGCAAGATATGACAATGTCCAACACAAAGAGTTTTTCTGGTATCTGGCTATGGGCAAGTCCAATTCCTCATCCAATGAGGAAAATCATAATGAGCTAGCAAATGGCTCAGTTGGTAAAAACACTTGCCAATATAAATACTGGAGTTTGATCCCTGAAGCAATGTCCACAAGCAGTCCTCCACACACACAGTGGGACATGCACACCTTTATACACACATTCACATATAAACACATTAAATGGATAAATTAATTAATGCTTTAAACTTATATCATAATAAAATTATAATATAATAGGCCATAGTACTTGAACAGAACATATTCTTTCCTTGGTCCAGAGAGAGGGACAAATGTCAAGTCACTGTGAGCTTATCCTGCTTCTAAGGGAGGGGAATGGAATAATCCATGACAGACAGGTAAAAGCTTCTCCAACCTTTGATTTCAAGTCCTCAAACGTTTACCTTGGAGTAAAGTCTGAATTCTTAGTGTTGCTTCAGAGACTTCCATGTTCCAGAAGGAGCTCTTCTCTCCACCCGTCCTTAGCACTCCCTATTCCATCCATTCCACTACATCTCTCACAGAAGGTCTCTCAGTGTCTCAAAGACCACTTGTCACCACCTAAGTGTCCTCTTGCCTGGGACTTTCATGTGTACTCTTCTCAGCACACTCTAGACTGCTGATTTAGTGACAATCTGACATTCAGGTCTGAGCCAGTGAGATGGCTCAGTGGCTCAAAGCACTTGCCACCAAGCCTGATGACTGGACCCCACATGATGGAAACAGAGAACTGGCCCATAAGCTATCCTCTGACCTCCAGATGCACACTGTGGCATGCACATACACACACAATAAATGTAATTTTTAAAATCAAAATCATTTCCCCAGGGGTGCCTCTGACAGACTCCAATAGGGTAGAAGGCTGCCTACATCGTGACTTCTAACACACTACTGTAATTACTTCACCAGTGAGCTCCTCTAGCAGTTGGGAGGCTCTGTCAGGCCAGCAAGCCCATCCAGCTGCTCGCAAGCACTCCCTCACTGTTCAGACAACAAAAAGGACATAACTGAAGTCTCACACCTAGAGTTAGTTAAAATGAATGAAGGACAGTGGAATTTGAACCCCAGATCCCCCAGGGGACCCACTGGATGGGCAGAGAGTATTCCATATACTTTAGTTTTGCTTGCCATTGATGTGAGCCAGACTGGCCTTGAGCTTGTCACTTGCCTGCTTATGCCTCTCTAAGGATAGGATTCTGTACGACCCTACCTAGTTGCAGACTTTCTGAAATTTCTTGCTCTTTGCTCTGTCATAGATTTGAGTTGTTTTGTTGGATATGGAAAGGATGCCACAGATCCCACACGCTCAGCCACTGTAGGAGAGGCCCAGGGAAGAACCCTAGATGGGGAGCAAATGTGTGACATTGTATTTCATAAGATACTCTCCACTAAAGTTTTCTGCAGTTTTTTTTTCTTAATAACCAAATGCTCCCTATTATATGAGAAAATGACCTACACATGAAGAGGAGCTCACAAATTCCCAGCAGGGTGAGGCTGTCCATTAGTTCTTCAAAGAATCCCTTCTCTCAGAGCTAAGACAATAAATTAAGTAATCATCAAGATTATAAAAGCTTCTGTCTGAACATGATTTTTTTTCAATTTTAACCTGGCTTAGTTTTCAACATTTACATTTTGAATTAAAGGAGAACCAAAGCTAAAATTATGTTTTTGTAAAGGAAGAATGTTAAAGCCACAAAAAGCCCTACTGAACTCTAAATAAATTCCCCTTTCTTTTTCTTTTGAGAGAGAACAGGAAGAATGACAAAAAATTCTCAACTGACTATTGTCCTCTGAGGATGCCAAACACTGACCAGTTCTCTTGATCACACAGAGCACAAAGGCCCTTTCAACAGTTCCCTGCACAGCTTGAAGATGGACTACATGTGCCTCTTAATCCTCTATTCAAACTTGGCAACAGTTAGAGGTGTCAAAGAGAATCCGGCTACATGCTAAGTTAGACGCTGGTAATTCTGTATGGCTGCGAGTTTGTGTGTGCATCAGATATGAGTACTGCAAAATTTCTAACCACAGAAGCCACACATCCAGCACATGAACAAGTGAACCGCTAAGTCATGCAACTGTCAAGATTCAAAGGCTGTGCACATTACTGGTCTAAATGTATATAAGAAAAGACAGTAAAATATACAGACTCATGCTACATAGTCACCACCAGGATGGGCAGAGAACATTCTTCTGTTGTCAACGGTAGAAGCCTAGGCTAACATGTGATATCACTGAATAAGCAAAAACCTGAAGAATAGGTCTCAAAGTGCACTCTAAAAGCAAAGATGATGTCTCAGAGTGTAAGGTCTGTAAACCATTGACCACAGCCACAAACTAGTGAAATGTGTACAGAAAAGAACAGCAACCATGGCCACAGGACCTGTTCTGTCATGGATTTCACAGGCTCTGGGGTCTATAAATGGACAGTCATTACTAGCAGATCTGTTAGCCAGATAACAGAATGCTTTTTACATACAAAGCCCTATAAGTGCTTAAAGGAAAATAACAGGCATTGCCTTAGCTGCAATAAATGACCCTTGTCAATCAGCACAGGAAAAAACTGCAGTAGCATCCCAGGGTAGGATCAATGGTGCATTAAGATCAGAGCACTGAGAGGAGTTCTGAGGTAGGAATTATAAATGACAAAATAATTGGTTGTGGACAAAGACATTTCTGTGGGCTGTGTGATGCCTCTGTGCCTGGAAAGCTGCAAACTCCACTCAGATCTCGCCTCTTCTCACACCTCACACAAATGCTGTCAAGCAATCTGCTGACAGGTGGCTTTACTCCCTTGAAGTCACCTAACGCACTCTTTGTAAAAGGTTCTCAGACTCCAAAGCTTACATATTTACAAGTAAACTAAGAGTTCTATGATCAGGGTTCTATTTCAAGTGGCTTCTATGGAGAATAACAACAGTAACAAAAATATTAATAATAATTGTCAAGGTGATGATAAACTTGAAAGAGCGTTAGACAAGAGTTAAATAGACTAAGAAGAATAGCCTTAATTTCATCTCAATTTATAGTTCCCAGGGAGCCCTTGGGTTCTTCTAGATATAACTTCTGTAGCACAATACTGAGTCCTAATCACTCCTACTGCTTCCTGACCAAAACAAAATCTCAGGAGTAATTACACTCATCTTATTATGGTTTCATGGTGTGAATGAAATAGAACACATTCTGTGCCTCTTATTCCAAACTTTCATGGGGAATGAGTGGGAGACTCTGAGCAAAATGTTTGCTATGCCTTCAAGCAGCCCATTCAACAGGCAGGGAAGAAGAAATGGTGCGTGAGTGCCTGGTGCTTTATCAATTTCTCAGTTATCAGCTCCTGGACACTTGGCCTTTCCAAAATTACTAAATATCAGAACAGGTTTAAGTAACTGCCAACAGTCTTAGAATCTTCTTAATGTTCATTGGGAAAACATGTTTTTCAACATAAAAACTATGACCAAGGTTTCTTGCTTTTTTATTTTGAACACACACACAGTGTTGAGATCCTCTGCCCATTCTTTACCTAGTTTCAAATGTTAAGCAATCTTAAAATAATATCTTTATTATAATTCTGTCTCTTAAGAGTGTGTTCCTAAGTGGTTCCTTTCTTTAACCTTGGGCTATATAATCCAAATACGCACTAACCCAAAGTTATTGAGGTCAGTTTGAATGACCCACACTCTAACCATGCTTTCACTGCAGCTATGTTATTTGCAGTATAGTGGCTTTTCTAATTGTTCTTTCCATTCATTTAGGCTCTTTATGCCTATTTGCTTGTTGTGTAGAATGAATAGCATAGTTCCAGCATACACAGTGATACAAAACTGTGTTAAGCTACAGAAGGCTTTCATACCTTGTCTTGCCCAGCAGTCTCACCTCCCTGGCCATCCCCTTTAATCTGTTCCACCATAACCATCTCTCCTATTCCACTTGTGCCCATTGTCTACAGGTATCCACTCCTTTCATTTTCTATTTTATATTTGCTGTTTCTCACTATGGGATTGAACAGATAATCCTTGCTTGTACACAAAATAGTGTTTCTTAAATCTCTCTCTCTCTCTCTCTCTCTCTCTCTCTCTCTCTCTGTGTGTGTGTGTGTGTGTGTGTGTGTGTGTTTTCCAGGATATATTTATATTATACTAGTAATAACTCCAAGTGAGTTTAGTCTTTTTAACCTTTTATACAGCTACATGGTATTCCATTCCGTATAACATGGTGACTATTTAGGCTGCCCCCCTTGACATTAACGTCACAGGGACCCACTTTATGGACATTCTTGAGTCATGTCAGGGTATCTCTAGAGTAAATTATGGAAGGGTACTGATAGATCACAAGAAAGTGTATGTGTAACATTGAGATACACTGTTGCTGGGAGCTGGTCAGATATTAGCTGGCTTGAGTGTCTTTGGGGATGAAGCTCTCCCTTATAACCAGGAGCTTGGAAAAGCAGGAACTGGAACCATAGGATTAAGGTTATTGATTAGCACCATATCTGAGGGTTTCTCTAGCACTAGTTGGGGAGAAGCCACTCTGAATTGCACCAACAGTTCTAAAACTACTATCTAGCTGGAGGCATTCTGGTAGAGAACAAAGATACACCACTGCCCCATCCCTGAAGAGTTGATCCAAACAGGCCTGTCAATCACTTGGGCAGGGAAGTGTCCCTTAGAGAAAGTTGGAAGTTAGAAAGTTAGAAAATCTAGAAACAGATTTTAGAATTTAGAAACAGTGCAAAGCCTGCCTAACTTGTAAGTCTGTGTGAGGTCCCCTTGGCCATTGCCACTGTCAGCCTTGAGAGAGCTGCATTTCACTCAATAGACTCTTCTCGTCTCCCATGCCACACTCTCTGTCTCATCTGAACTCTTTCCCCGAGATCACAAGGACTGGGGAGCCAAGGGGAGGCCAGAGCCAGATGCTAGAAACACTGTGAATTTCAATGCCAAAGAATTGTGCCAATTTTCATTCTCCTCAAAGAGCACCCTTTTCTTCACGGGCTAACCAAAAGAATGTGTCTCATGGTTTTAATTGTAAATAATTTGATACATTTGACTATTATTTCATTTTGTATGGGTGCCTCATCTATTTCACTTTTGAGTAGATAGGCACAGAAGTTATTTTGCTTCCTGAATTATGTTCAAAGTGGAAAAAAGTTATGAATAAGATTTCACAGATAAGATATCTTATGACTGAGAATAGTATTCCCTAAGATATTCAGGACAAATGATTGAGCCCTAAAGTTGGTCTAGCTTACTGCCCGGCAGAGACAGGAAGTAAGCCCAGGCAAAGGCTACCTACTTTCCTGAGAAGATAGTACTGCAGGTTCCTGGAGACGGAGATGGTTAGAGTTTCCAGCACAAAGTAAGGGAGAAGGGGAATCACACAGAGAAAAAGCTAGCCATTGGCCATCTGCAGTATTACACTGAATACAAACAGAATCATGCACAAAAGAACACTAGAGACGACTGAGATGAGAAGAAACACTCACAATTACTAACCTGGGACAGTCCCCACACTCAGTTTTCAAGGTACGAAACATCAGCACTCATGGACATCTCATAACATACTTGAAGGGTTTGTCTCCATGGTGGGTAAATCTACTTACTCTAGGCCAAGCAAATGCTACCTTGTCTTATTGAGAAAAATTAAAAATAAGACCTAAAAAGATCAAAGCGCTTCCAAGTGACTGAACATCATACTGGAATGAGGATGAAGAATATTGATAGTAAATGCCTGTAACGTAAAACTATGCCTAGATAAACACCACACAATGGTGCAGAAAGAATTCCAGTGAAATTCACATCTTAGGGATAGAGGAACATTGCTCCCTTATTACACAAGGACACGCTAATCACACTGCTTATACCTTGAAACAGAGAAGGCTGACAAGCTAGCAGCATCCCCTGGAAACACAGTCAGAGGAGAGCCAATTCTCTACTGAAAACAAGAAAGGTAAAAAGACTATTATGCAGCATTTTTTACATTGTAAAAGAAAAAGATAAAATGATCTACCTAAAACCTTATACCCAACAAAAATGTTTCCCAGAAGCAAAAATGAAATGAGATGTTTTTGACTACACAAAACTGATGGAATTAGTTGCAGTAGATATCTACGCAAAGAAATGTTCAAGGGAATTCTTCAAATAGAAGAAAATTATAATGGGGGATCTGAATGTACACAGTGAAATTTAGGGTGCCAGGAATAGATAATTTAACACACACACACACACTTACACCTCAAAGTGTGATACTTAGTCTTCCTTGTGGGTCTAACTGAATGAAGACTCACATTGGAAAAGACACTGTTGGGCACTGGACACATCCATCTGTGGGGTTATTTCCAGGAAGGTTCACCTGAGAAGGAGAGGTCTATCCAGCATGGGGGTAGGGCTGTCCCATGGGCTAGAAGCCTGGACTGAACAAAAGCAGAGAGGGGAGAAGCCCGATGAGCAGTGGCCCCTACTGCTCTGGGCTTCCTGACCTCAGCTGTAAAGGTGCCCCTCTCTTCTTGATGGGCTGGACCCTCAAACTGGAGACACAATAAACTTTCCTCAAGCTGCTCCTCATCAGGTAAAGAGAAAAGCAATGAATACACCATGTATTGTAGGACTTTTACAATTGGTATAATTTTAAAATGTACAATATCAGGGAAAACTATACAAAAGGAGATTGAAGAATTCTGTATGGTTCCTGCACTAGTATGTGAATAGTTTGACAGCTTGGGGAAAACCTATAATTAAGTTAAAGACCTGCATGTTCATCACAACACAAAGACATCATTAATAATCCAACAAAGGATGGAAATAGAATTATTTTCAAGTCTGTTAAAAGAAAACAGAAAAGGGAGGATAAAATAATGAGCGTTGCATTTAGAAAACAAATGTCAAAACGGGTGATTCCATGTGACCACAAACCTACATACATCACCACAATTAAAAATAAAGAAGGAGATGGCTCAGCAAGTAGAAGTACTTGCTGCACAAGTCTGAAGACTGAGTTCTATTCCCAGAATCCATGTCAGAAAGTCAGATGTGGCAGTGGGATCCCAATACTCTTATGGGAGACAGGAAAGAGAACCGCCCAGAATCTTGAGGACAGTAGCCTGGAAGTCAGGTTATCAGAAGTAAGAGACTCAATAAGGGACAGAGAGAAAGAGAGAGAGAGAGAATACTAAGTAATAAATAATAATCTTTTTTAAAAGAAAAAGAAACTGTGTCAGATGGCTTTTTTTGCTGACTATAAGATATCCACATGAAAATGTAAAAGACAAATAAAAATTAAATTAAGAGTAAGGTTATGGAGATATCTACACATCTTTACTAAGATTAATTTATTAGATAAAGTCGAGTTTAGAGCAAAGGGTACTGGTAGATAAAGACAGGCATTTCCTGACAAAGGTATGAAAGATACAGGATATGACAAACAATGCATAAATGATAGGATGGAGAACTGACACTTTTAAATGCTTGCACACCTAATAACACAGCCTCAACAGTGGAGCATCAACTGACCAATGTGTAAGAGCAAAGGGAAAATCCACAATTAAAAGTCAGAGACATCTAGCCTCATTTTTCAAGAATGGATAATAGGAGCTCTTCGCTATCTTTGTTATTATATTTATATATGTATGTATGCGTGAAGACAGGGCATATGTGTGCCATGGCCAGTGGAGATGAGAAGCTGGAGTCAATTTGCCGGAAGTTGTCACCTTGTACCACATGGGTCCTAGGGATCAAACTTGGGTCCTCAGGCTTGGCAGCAAGCAATACATACTGAGCTATCTCATGGGCCTTCTACATAGTTTTAAGAGATATCTTTTATACTTGTGTTTGAATAATCTATCCTGTCTTTCTTGCTCTATCATGTTGCTCTATCATATCATACCTTTCACCATCACATTTTTATTTAACAAAAAAAAATTAGACACATATACTGCATTATATTCTCCCAAAACAAAGGGGGTGGATTTATGATTATCAAGACATAGCAAAATTATATCAGACACTCTAGTGTATGGCTCAACATATGGAAGTATAACGGCAACACAAATTGGAGTCAGCAAGTTATTTTTAAGAAAGACACAAAGTTAGGGGGCAGATAGATCGGGTGCATCTAGGAGAAGGTAGAGAAAGGAGTTACAGGTAAATGTGATCAAAATACATTATATGACGTCCAAAAAGAATTAATAAAAATATTAAGAAAAACTAGGCCACACATTTTGCTTCCCCAAGTACTAATTAAATAAAACAATGGTTTGGGTTTGTTTTGTTTCTGTTTCTGTTTTCTCACCAAGAACATGCAAACAAAGTAAAACAACTAACATAACATGTCAAAACTTGTGACCAAGAAAGAAACAGGGGTGATGTAGATGAGTCAGCAAAATGCTAAGAACTCTCATTAATCATCACAGATCTGGAAAACAATCAAGTGAGCTCTGGTGGCCTTTCATAAAATGAAGTGAACTAGTGGGGAAGAGAGGGGAGAAAGCCAGAAGATCTTTGACTTACAGACATGATCATTCAGGTCTATACAATAAATGTGGAGAAGAATACCAAGATTGTCCACCTCGAGGAATGGTGGGCCCTCATCAGTTATTACTGGGGGCAGATTGAACTATGATGTTAGGCACAGAATCTCAGAAAAGACAACTCAGCCCAAGTAAGAGTCAGGTCACCTCAGCTGAACTCTCCTGACTTCACTCTGTTCTCACTCAGGGGGAATAATTTTTTTCTGACTTTCAAAAAAGAAAAGCAAAGAAATAGCAAGGAAGAAATATACACAAAAACCCAGGAAAAAAGCAAACCTGAACAAGAATATAATGCTAAAGAAATGTATTATTCATATATGAAGAGAGAAGGTAGACAGATGCAAATGTAAGAACCCCTAAGCCTTTGTCAGGGGACAGTGCCCTTAAGCCCTCTGCAAGGAAAATTAATTGCTCTAGATCCAGGCAACCAAAGTGAAGCGAAGTCAGAAGAAATGAGATGTATTCAAAGGAGTAGTGATGGGTGGTCTATCCGTGTACCTATGAAATAATACTAATGTGTGGCCACCACAGGCGATGATGTGAAAGTTGTCAGCCCAGACAGAGCAGGAGCAAAGCAAACACAAAGGCAGCATGGCAAGCAGCGGGCAAGCCAGCTAGTTCTGTCAAACACCTAATTGTTCACTGAGCTCCCTCCTGATTTTAAAGATGAAGGGGAATCTTTGACCGAAAATTATTTCTGTGATTGAAATAAACACTTATTTAGAATTCAGCAACTCCTTTAACTCAAGTTTACTTTCTTTTCTATTAAAGTAAAGAAAAACATTTCTGTTCACACTCACGTCCGCAATATGACCCCACATTTACAAGCCTTCCCGTCTAACCTAGTGTTATCATATCTGCCTTGTAGGGATGAAAGTTTCTAAGAGACTGCTTTGACGCTTCTGTTTTCAAACTTTTCTATGTTGAATTTTTACTCCAAAAGATACATATTTCTCATTAAATTATACTTATTTTTTATCAAAATAAACTAAAATAAATATGCCTGAAGACTGACTATGTTTAATTCTGGGTGGTATGAACACAATTGACCATCTGCCTTTTTTGTATTTTTTTTAATTTGTTAAAAATAAACTAAAAATTTTAAGACTTGAGGGGCTATGCTCATCACATTGCCCCAGTCGAAAGCTAATCCCTGGAAACCTAATACAAAGCCCACAGCCATGCTTTGGTTCTCAAGTGTCTTTACACAGTTAACCAAAGACAGCAGAGTCTGCTGAGTCACTCATTGCCTACAAAGCATGCATGAGACTTTCAGCTCTTAGAAACAAATAAGCACCTGGCCCGGCATGAAAACACAATGTGTGCACGTCATCTAGGCAAGGATTGGAAAGCTAAGGCTTACTGTCTAAGTGTCCCCATTATTTTATGGGAAAGGGGAAATAAAAGCTAAAATGTATAAAGTGGCAAAATCTTTAAGTGTTTGAAACATAAGTAAAGGTACTTAAGAGTTTAATATAACATTTTCTATTTTGTATAATCAAGGTTATTAAATAACAGATTTCCCTAAATCCCCTTTATATGTGACACAAACTTTGGATTCTTTGTAACATATGAGCTTATCTCAGAAGAAAACCCCCTCTTCCTTTGAAGAGTTAATGAACCAATTGGTCATTAATATTTTGTTATGAGTTATCTCAGTCAAATGTTGAATCAATTCTCTTTCTCCTATCACCTCAGATCACTTATACAAAGTGTCAGTTTACCAAATTGAAAGGAAGGGAGCATGATTCTAGGGAAGGGGTGCTAAGGACGCACAGCCAGCACAGGAACAGACTTAGAGAAGGGGACAAAGGAACAAAACATGTTTTCTGCTTTCTTTAGAAATCAGTCTGGGTTTTAAATCTCACTTCATATACTGTCTAAACTTGGCTTGAAACAGACAGTCAACATCATCTTAGATCTTGTCCTTCAGACAGTGATGAACATCAATGAACTCATGCTGCACTTCACAACACTTGCGCTCTGGGAAGCTTCTTTCTGCTCATAGTGTTAGTAATTATCCACAGTTGTTAAATGCTTGTGAGATCACACCTGACTGTATCTGATATGCTCTATACTACAGAGAAGTCGAGGAACTTCCTGGATAATAGGCAGCTAATTTTGTGGTAGAAACGACATTTGAATCTGATCTGAGTCTGGACCCTTTGCTCTCAGGCCCTCACTGAGGTTCACCAAGTGTGTTTCTGCTATTTTCCATAAATGTACCAAAATTCTTCTTGAAAATAAACTGAGATACAACTGTTCAGTTTTTTTAAAGTATAAGTAATCCCTGCTTCAGTAATGCTCAAGACTTGGACAGAGAGCAAATGAAATCAAAGGACAGAACCTAGGATGTCTTCCCTGGCAGAGACTTCTAACCCATTCCTAGCCCCTCTCCTCCTCTACTGTCTCCCAGTAGAGAAGCTGGACAGACAAGCCGTTTGCTTTTGTCTCCTTGAGAGCTGCGGCGATCGGTCATATAACCTAATTCTAGCCGAGACAGAGGAAAACGTCTGCAATGAGGCTAATGAACAGACCCCCTTGTCTTGATACTCTCTACCCTTCCCCTGCATATGGGATAATTCATTCACGCACTATTTTCTGTTCCCACTACTGGACTATGGGGCTACTGAGGTAATGGAAGGTCATAAGATTTGTAAGTATGCAAGCCGTGTTCCTAAATTATTAGCCTCCTGTACTAACATCAGTGTCTTTCTTCTCCAGACTGCTTGTTATGTAAAAAAGTTAAATAGCCATTTGTTCTTAATAATATTTTTATTTGTTCTTTGGAAATTTCATCTATTTATACACCATATTTTGATCATATCCATCCACCACCTCCTCCCTCCACTCGCCCTCTGACCTGCCCCTCGTCTCCTCTTACTGTTGCTGCTATTAATATCTCTGAGCAACAATGTGTTGGGTATTTTGTATGGTTTGGTTTTTCTTCTTTTTAGTTATTCATACTTGTAACCTAATACATTCCCAACAGAGAAGTTTATCACTTAATTATGCCATGTGAAGTATGAGTAAGCCAAATTTTCCTCAGGTGCCACACAAATTAAATGAAGTACATCTGAGAAACCCTAAGCTCCTTACACACCATGAACTGTAAGATAGAAAACAGTTTTATCTAAGAGATAAATGTTTGTCATATCTGTCATCACACACACTCTAGGAGGAAATGAAACTAAACACTCATTTTCGTCAAACAATCCATGCTCAAGGGCTGAGTACCTCAGGGGACAGGAGGGCTATGTACTAGGACTGAAATGTGTTCCAGATACTGCACATGTTGAAACCCTGACACCCAGATTCATAGAACACAGGGAAAGATTTGGGGAGTAGTTAGGTGAGGATGAGATCCTAAAGAAGGGTCCCTCAAGATGAGATGAGTGCCTGTAAAATGAGACGCTAGTGGCCTCTTTCTTGTCCCCTCACCCTCATTCCTCCCACCCTTTGCCATGTGAAGACCCAGGAGAATATGGCCACCTGCCAGCCCCAAAGAACCCTCACTAAGAACCTTAATTTTGGACTGCTTAGACTCTGCAACTACAAGAAAAAGAAGTCCTATTGTTTAAGCCATCCAGCTTATGGTATTTTATGCAAGACAGTGGCCCAAAGTGACTGGGAATCTAGGTGATCGGCTCCTCTTGGAAATAAGCAGACAGACAAGGGGTCTGGAGAAATGGCTTGACAGTTAGGAGCACTGGCTGCTCTTCCAAAGGGTTTGGATTCAATTCTCAGCACCTTCATCGTAGCTTACAACAATTTGTAACTCCAGTCCAGATGATCTGACACTCTCCTCTGTGGGCACTGCACATACATGATGCATAGTCATGTAGGCTGGCAAAACATCCATACACATAAAAATAAATAAATAAATATTCAAAAAAGAAAGAAAGAAACAGAAAAGTCAGGCGTGGAGGTTCAGGCATTTAATCACAGCACTAGGGAGGCAGAGGCAGGCAGATCATGTGAGTTTGGTATACATAGTGAGTTCCAGGACAGCCAGGACAACAAGTGAGAACCTGCCTGGAAAAAGGAGAAAAGAAGAGAATCACATTGCTTAATGAAGTTTGCCTTCTCCCACAAGTATTTAACAAAAGATAAATCTTCTTTGTAGATTATCTACCTTCAATTTATCCTCAACCTGTAACTGTTCCAAGACTCCAACATTGCTGGATCGGGTGGGGAAAAGGAATGCTAGTTCATTTGTTTTCCTGTCCTCCCAGCTGCAAGAGGGAGCTGGAAAACTCCCTCAGCAGTCAGTTTTCCTTGCAACTTACTACGCAGCACACAGGGATTCACACTGGGTTTGCAAAGACTCAATGTGGTTTGAAATTTGAGTTCTACCAATTTCTAACTTTGCAGTCTTGATTAGGGCACACATGGAGCTCATGTGTGCTAAAAGCACATTAGCCCGTTGTTGTGTCTGGCATTATGAAATTGTTTGATAAGTATCACAACAACAGCAAAGTATCAGTGAAAGAATTAATTATGAACAGCCCAGAAAAGTCTCCCCAAATCTGATTAAATGTTTAGTCACCCCACCTCAGGCATTAACAAAGATAGAGTTCTGTGTCTGCTACTGCTTAGGCTAGCTGATTTCCAAAATGTCAAAGGATTAAAAAAAATTAAGCAAAGAAAATGTGCAGTTTACTCCAAGTACTTTCCATTTAAATAAAATATCCCAAATGGGATCTAATTATTACCTACCAGAAAGCTTTCAAGTTAAAAACAAATATGTTTCGAATATCTCAACAAGATATAATTGCTTAATGAGTGTGTCCTATAAACACTAATAATTATGACCTACAGTACAACTCCAAATAATACAACCTACTTTTCCCCATAACTGCACTCTCCATCTGATCAAACTATATGCTAGAAGATATTACTCAGAGCTCAGAGCTCAAATGCCAAGGTTTGTAGCAGGCCTTAACTTGCACCTGCAAAAGGATTGGTTAATGCTCCTCTTCCAGCTAAAAACTAAATCAAACATGGAGATCTGAGGATCTGAGGCCTCAGAGTTTCAATACCAAGTTTGGAGAATGAATCAGGAAGGAAAACAAAGAAGATGGAAAGAGGGGAAGGGGAAGAGGGAGAACATGGGGGGAGGGAAGGAGAGGAGAAGGGAGGAGGAGAAACAGGAAAGGAGGAAAGTGAGGGGGAAAGACAGACAAGCAAATAAAAATATATTCACCCATTTGAGCTTGGATAAATATAAAGATTACAAACCATTTTATCAATAAAAATCTAAGATTTTTACAGACGAACAACTGAGAATGTGATAATTAATTAGAATTTAGAATTTAAATTTAATTCTAAATTAAATTAAAAGGAATTAAAAGGAAAGGGAAGTTCAGAGGCCTCCAAAGATGGAAACCTAGACAGAAAATCCTAGCGATCTAAGATTTCACATTCCTGCTCTTAGGCACAAGATCAAGTTTGAATGGTAAATGATGAACCAGTACCAGGAGGCAGCTGTGACCTAAACCCAAGCTACAGAACTTTTCGCGTACCTGTTCTGTGGATGATGCAACGTAGGATTGCGGAACTAGATTGCTACACACCCCCTCTTTTCACTGTGGAAGAATTAATTTCAGTTACAATGGAAAGTCACAACTGAAATATTAGAGATGGCACACCCTAAACCATACAAAGAGACTTAGAGAGCAACAAGTCCAAAGGACAGAAGCTTGCTACTGTAAAACTGAAAACTGAAATAATTTAAATTCTTAAGAAATTTGTTTGAGATTACTTCAGATCTATACAATGCTAATTAGCCTCTCTGAAGTAAGATAATACATTTTAAGAAGTTGGGGGTAAGTAAATGATACCTCTTTCCTTCTTTTACATGCCTTTGGAAATAGTACTGTTCAAGGCTTACTTGTATTCTGATTTGTGACAAGTTTAATTATTGTGCTATGTTCTCTCACATGATATTATTGAAATTTCATCAATGTTGTTTTCTTAATATTAATATTAATATTAATAGATACAGACTTCTTCTTAACCTCAAGAGTGCTATGTTTTGAACTTCCCAGAGAATCAAATTGAAATCTATCTTCTTCAAAATAAGTAACAAATTTCACAATTTAAGTATTTTCAAAAAAGCTTGCATCTCAACTTAATTTTATATTTTTATGCGACTTAGTTTTTGAAAATAGATCAACTTTAATCCATGGGGGAAAACTGCTGGTTTAATTGGTACCTGTTTTAAACATAGAATCATCACTGAGTAATAAAATTCCATACCAACAAGTATATTAACTCTAAAAAAAATCTACACTAGAAGCCATATTCAGATCTGACTTAAATAAAATCAGAAAAGAGTGGAGATGACCAGAAAGATCCAAAAATTGGTTTGCCCACATCATCTGAACATAGTCTCTTCATGAAATACAAATAGCAAAACTTATTAAAAAGTTAGTTGGTTCAAAGAGACAACTTCTTTTTGAATGCTAGACTCGAAAGTCTTAGGGGACACACCACATATGCATTTTAAAAGTTTATGTGAAAGGTAAAGATTTTCTTGGACACGTCAGTTTTGTCAAAAATGCAGATAAAGTATTCCTGATGCCAAAAAAAGGTATCAAATTCATTTCCACCCACAAAAAATTTGGATTCCATCCTTGCTTTATCCAAAACAGAGATTTCTGTGGAAGGAGAAATGCTCAAATTGGTTAGCCCACCAAAATGCTAAAACAAAATACAAAGTTACCATACTTTATTTGAGCTGATTTTTATAGGAACCGTATGGATGACTTTCACTCTCTAGAAAGTGGTTTTTTCTTGAACACACATCAGAACCATTCATCATAACATAATTGCAAGCTGTCAGTCAGGGCCGCACCCTTAGCTTGTGGCAAACCGCCAACACATCTGTCAGAAGCACGAATAAGCTTCCGTGTGTCACTGTAATCCTTTACAAAGGAAACAAGCCCAGTCACCGATTTTACATTCTCCAAATGAAACAATGACTTGCTTAAAACCACAAATGAAATTGTCCTCTTTCTCTATATACCCTGAGCTACTTTCTCACCAAGTTACTGACTACACTGGTACCTCAAGAGAATCACAGATCTACTCTACAAGGAGAATTCTTTATGTATTTGGATATGCTTGTCTAAAAACAAAGAGATGTGCACATTTCATCTGGCTATATGTATGAAGATTCAAATGTCCTGTTTTTAACTGGCTAGAAGGCTGACTCTGTTAGTATTCTATTTTAGTAAGTTCCTTTTCCTTAATCATCATTCTCTGGTTCAAAGGCAATTCAGGGAGAGAAATCAAACCTGTTTCAGAAAGAACAAAATTCGTTCTGGAATTACAGTACTTAGTTCAATTATAATTTATTTGAATCATCCTTATAGTCTGAAAAATCAGCTTCTGGAGAGTAGCAGAGAGGAAAGAGTATGAGATTCCTTATAGCCACCATCAAACAGAGTTAAGTGATGGCTCTTTTATTCATTCCGAAGAAGTTCCAGTATCGGAGACATAAATGCTGTAATGAGACTACAGAACAAACTGACGGTTAACGAATGGGATCTCTCTCTGTCTCTCTCTCTTCCCCCTCCCACATAACTGCTACATCAAAAAGGTTTTTTTATATTTATTATTTGAATGAGATATGTGAGCTACTGTATCAAAGAAACAAGGATCTTCTACCTGTGATACAGAAATCCTCACACACCCATATGCTTTTTATATCATCAACACAGATATACATAGTTTGCCTAATAGGTTTCTCCAGTGATACTAAACCTTACCAGAATTATATGGACAAAATCTCTAAATAGAGTAAAACAAAAGATCTACATATAGTATGTTATTGATGGTTCTCAGCCATCAATAACATGCACAATTTTACTAGATGTTTTGATGTCTATACCAAACACAGACTCCATGTTAATATCTATAATAAAGAATTTAGGTGTGAAGACACTCAGCTGTAATCTCAAGTTCAAGGTTGGACTGGGATACATAGTGAATTCCATCCAGCCCAGCCTACCAGCCTGGCCTACAGAAAGAGACTCTTAAAACAATAACAGCAACAAAAATATAAACAATAATACATAATTCAAATTTCAGAATATGACACTATTAAACTTTGTTTACTGGTACTTAGATGTATTAATTACATGATAATAATATCCCAATATTACAAAAGATTCAGAGGTTAAGTAGCTTTCTCAAGTACACACAGCAACTACAAATGCCTGTCCAAATCCTAAGAAATCCATGTATGTCTCCACTGAGTTATACTCGAATATAAATTAAACATTAACATGCAAGCAAGGTACAGTATCTGAAATGCAAGCATGTTATATGTACTGTTACTACCTATATAAGCTGCATATGTTATAACACATAATAAACTTTAAAATGCACAACATATATTAACTTCCACATACAGCTTGTTCATATCTCACATATAAACTTCCATTCCATCAGTGTTTATATATTAACTCATAAAACATACATGTACCTTCATATTGAAAATGAAACTACTGATTTTGAGAATGCAGGACATATAATAATTGCAAAAAATCATAATTTGAGTTGCTGTATCTCATAATTCATCTAATACTTTAGCTGCAATATGCCAGTAGATTTCTTTCACAATAAAATACAGGCACAAAGCACAAAACTTCTCATATCCATCTCTTCCATGGGGCTGAGGAGACAATTTATACCTCACTGAATTCTCTAAGAGATTAGCAGAGTAATGCTGCAAGTCTTCACCTGAAGAAAGGGCAGCTAGCTGCGTGGGCTTTACTTGTTTTCAATAAACTGGTAGAATTCCAAAATAACCGTGAAGTTTGTTTGAATACATTTACAAGCTTAACTGTAAGGAAATCTCTAGTGAAGTGGCTGCTGAGCCAGGGTTGGTAGGAGATTTTCATGCATATACCAGCTAGCTCTAAGAGACTGGCTGACTAACCCTACTTTTTGATTATCTTATTTTATGCTGGCTCCCTCCCAAAAGGTTAGTTTCTCAGGACACAAACCACCTGTTTATATATTAATACAAAATCTTCCTTTTGTTAAATTCAACACCAATACAATCATTTACTTAGAGACTGCTCTTGATCAATTGCTTCCCACAATGAAATTTTAAGAAGAAAGTCAAGGCAGCAATGCAAACCACCCAAAACACAACCAATGCTAATTAGTGTTTGTGGTTAAAATATTATGGAACATAGATTGCCTTAAAAATAATTATAACAGTTATTTGCTTTAGTATAAAATCCAATTCAGAAAATAATGTGTATAATTACCCCAATTTCCTGACATAAAGTCCAAAATTAAATATATAAAGGATTTTAGCTAAGACTACCACATACTTGCATTCCTTTTTAAGAAAACAGCTGGAAAAGTATATTTCAGTAATAAGAATTTTTGACTTTGTGCAGTTTGTGCAAGTCTACTTTTAAAGATATAATTTATTATTGTTAAAACATTAATTTTTATTTTACTTATTCTAAAAATGTAAATTTTGAGTGTATTTATAGAAAGTATAAGGTAAATAAGAAATGCCAATATATATACCTAAGAAACTATACATTTAATAATTAATTTCTACTTTGTCAGATATTAAAATTTATTAAAATTAATATTTTCACTATTTGAATTCTGATTATTTATGTGTGTGATATATTCTGGCACATATCAAATGTAATTCTATAAATTATAAGAGAATTAGTAGGGTGTGCTGTTCTAAGTCTATAATCCTAATATTTAGAAGGCTGAGACAGGAGAAACCTGAGCTACATAGCAAGTTATGTCTATCCTGGGCTACAAATTAAGACCTTGTCTCAAAAAATAAATAAATAAAAATGAACAAGACAAACAACGAAGTAGAATTAAAATGTATTTAATGTTTCCATACAAAAGTGAGAACCTGGGGAAAAAAAGACAAAGAGGAGCTACACACACAGAGGCCTGAATGGCCACTTGAGTTTGAAGTCAAAATAGGCAGTAGGTAATTAAAATAGAATCAATGCAAGTAATGGGCAATGTTATTATGTTTAAAAAATTGCAAATAAGAAAATATGCCAACTCTTAAAAGTAAGTTGAATTCAAAATTTTAAAACAGAAATATAACACCAAAGTCATTGCATGAGATTGTTAAGGTGTTTTCCAACAAGAATGAACGAGTTTCTATATGAAATAGAAATGTTCAAAATATCATACTTAAAAAACACAATTGTCACAGACAGTGTACTTGAAGAGAGTGTAGCAGTGAATTGTTATCTTTAACCATAACTTATGAAGAAGAACAGAAACACACATACACACCAGCATGGAACCTTTCTGAAAACACAAAAACTGATTGGATTGGTTTTGATTTTATTTCCATTGAAACTAATAAATCTTGCTGAAAATCTTTAAAAATTTTGGCTATATTGTGATTGTGTACTATGCAACAGGACATCAGTCTCTCAAATAAATGGCAAGAACCTATAAAGAAACAAATAAATGGAATTAAACCACAAAGGAACCTACAACAAGAATGACTGTATTTGCCTAAAGTTTCTTGTTTTGCAAAAAGGAAACACAACTAAATGGTAATATTCAGAGTCTCCATTTTTTTAAAAAAACAAAATCCTCTAGCCTACAGAATAGGAAAAGTTCTTTACCAATCCTACATTGGACAGAGTACTGATCTCCAAAATATACAAAGAACTCAAGAAATTGGTCATCAAAAGACCAAACAATCCAGTTAAAAAGTGTAGTATAGACCTAAACAGAGAACTCTCAACAGAGGAATTTAAAATGGCTGAAAGACACTTAAGTAAATGCTTAACATCCTCAGCCATCAGAGAAATGCAAATCAAAACAACTCTGAGATTACATCTTACACCTGTAAGAATGGCCAAGATCAAAACTCTGATGACAACTTATACTGGAGAGGATGTGGGGTAAAGGGAACACTCTTGCTGGTGGGAATGCAAGCTGGTACAGCCCCTTTTTTGATATCAGTATGGTGATTTCTCAAAAAATTGGGAAACAACTCTCCTCAAGACCCAGTAATACCACTTTTGGGTATATACCCAAAGAATACTCAATCATGTCACAAGGACATGTGCTCAACTATGTTCATAGCAGCTTTGTTTGTCATAGCCAGAACCTGGAAACAACCTAAATGCCCCTCAACTGAAGAGTGGATAAGGAAAATGTGGTTCATTTACACAATGGAGTACTACACAGCAGAAAAAATAACAACAGCTTGAATTTTGCAGGGAAATGGATGGAGCTAGAAAACGTCATTTTGAGTGAGGTAACCCACACCCAGAAAGACAAATATCACATGTACTCACTCACAAGTGGTTTTTAAACATAAAGAAAACCAGCCCACAAATCACAGTCCCAGAGAACCTAGACAACAATGGGGACCCTAAAAGAGACATACATATATCTAATCTACATGGAAAGTAGAAAAAGACAAATCTCCTGAGTAAATTGGGAGCATGGGGACCTTGGGAGAGGGTTGAATGGGAGGGGAAGGCAAAAGGGGAGCAGAGAAAATTGTATAGCTCAGTAAAATCAATAAAAAAAAGAAGGAATCAGGAATCTTTGAACTTATGAAAAAGAAAAACTCCCTGAAAAATGTCATATGGGCTTTATAAATATTAGCGTTTAAAAAGTCGTTAACATGGGTAAAATCATCCCTTGTGTATAATCAGTGTTCATCTAGGTTCCTTGTGTGGGGGCTTTCTAAGTCACCTCTGTGTCATAGCCCACCAGAGGAGCATGAAAGGACCAAAAAAGCAGTTAGTAGCCAAATTTCTCCCTATCATATCCATGCCTCATTCATAACCTCCTGAACTGTAAGACATTATTAGTAAAGGCTGATACTTCCCCACACACACAAAAAAATCCCCTAGGTCCATGACACCCTTTTAAATGGCTATAATTTAAAGTCATTAAAGAAGCTCTGATACAATGAAAGAAAATATTACTGCAAAATGTAACTATAAGCAAGTTGAGATCACAATCACATAGAGCTTATAATGCTGGTATGTAAACACTGAGTTCATATTTAATAGGATGAAATGTTCTTGTTTTATGCTAGTATTTAACAAGTAGAGGTATTATTTTCCACCATAAAATCTTAACTCCAAATACCTTTAAAAAATACCTCTCCACCAAGTGTACCAATTTGTCTCTGGTATCTATTGAAGTCAAAACTCCCATTGATCCAATAATCTAATTTTAAACAGCTACTATATTTATAGCATGTGGTCACTACTTTTCATAGAATTTGGATGATCTGATACTATACATACTAAGTTCTTTTTGCTTTAGGAATTACTACATAATTTGACAATATCATTTTCATTTGTCAATAGGCCAAAATATCTGCTAAAAGAGTGTTCTCACAGAATAAAACTAAATGAGTTTTAATTGAATCCAGTTATATTTCCAAACTTACTCACTTCAAATAAAATGGCTTTGTAGATTGAAGGGTCGGTAGCTAGGTCGGAAACAAGGTCCTCCAAACACAGCAGGACTGACACACATATGCACTCAGAGACTGTGGCAGCATGCACAGGGCCTACACCATTCTGGGTGAGATGGAATAGCAGTGTTGAAAGGGGAAACAGGAAAAGCCCCAATTCCTAATCCCGAGAGTATCTCCAGGTGACAAGCTCTCACAATGGGAAAATTAGTTTTCTCCAACAGAGTCTCAGTAGATATACAAACCACTCTTGTTTGTTTAAGACAAGATTTCTCTGTGTAACAGTCCATGCTGGAATTCATTTTATAGACCAGGCTGGCCTCGAACTCACAGAGATCCACCTGCCTCTGCCTCCCAAATCCTGGGATTAAAGGTGTGCACCACCACCACCCAGTTTACAAACCACTCTTAAAGACACATTTGATACCCAGAAGAGGGTCTATACAAAATAAACTAAATGGCGCTTTCAGGACGTCTTTGTCTCAGATGCTTTGTCTGGGCATTATCTTCAATTTTTGTCTTTAATTTTTTCTTTCCCCTCTTCATTACATGTCTTTTGGGTAAATATTATCATTTCCGGTGTTGTGTTTCATGGGATTTCTGTGTGTACAAACATGTGTCCCTGTGTCTATATATTGCTCTTGTTCTTTTCCTTTGAATATTTTCTTCTGTCAGTTTGTTTCATCTTATTCTGGTTTATTGGTATTTTATCATTATTTTTTAGATGTCTGTTTTCTAATGAAGGATAGAAAGAAAGGGTGTGAACTTGTGAGGGTGGGAAGTTGGGAAGGATATGGGAAGAATTCAGGGAGGAAAAATCATAATTAGAATACATTGTATGAAAAATTCTATTTTCAATTAAAAAAGAAGCTGAAGGCTTTGCTCTCCTGTGCCCTTCATTCAGCACTGACCTCTTTACCAATGCCTCTTCTACAGAACTTACCATCTCGTATTACTACAACTCTTTAGAGCCATCCTGTGACTCAGTACTAAACTAGTTTCAGGAAGAAAGGGGGAAATTTTTAAAATGGGGTGCTTTCTGGCTGGGCTTCAGTCCTGTAGGGAACGCTAGACACATAACCAGCACATTCAAAAGCCTGTGGAAGCGCTGCGGTAGGGGCGGCATTGTAGCTATAGAGACTAGGGAACAGCTCCGGTCTACCTCCCACCATGAAAACACCACCTACTACTACTCTCCTTCCTCTTCTAAAAGTTCTGTCTTGCCAAACTTTAGTCATGTGTACCTATAACTATGGTCATTTCAATTTTAAATATCCTGAATTACTTCTAAAAATTGACAAAATTTGCTGTAAACTCTAAACACTCTCCTACCTCTTTATTATTTATGATCATTAATAATAGCTCATATACCTAAAAAGCATATAGCATTTACTATAACTATAAATTAGGCTATAAGTTACACATTTTAAGTGTTTTTAAAAGGTCTTTACTACCTTTCAGAAACATGAAATCTCTACATTTTGACATTATGTATATCCCAACAATGTCTTATGTAATTGTTTCTTAAACTGTCTTTTCTCTTATACCAATTCCTTCTCTTTTTTTCTTATGAAGCTAATACAACCTACAAAAGAGTTGATAGGATTACTATTTTAGAATATTATCAGATTAGTCAATCAAAGGATAACTTCATAAAAGATTATAACTTATACTTTGCTATGGGAATACAGGTTATTGCTAGGTTTGTTTGGTGGAGTGATGCAATTAAGTAATGTTGACTGTCAGATACACCTGCCAGTCCACTTTTAGTGAACACCAAAATCAAAGGAAATCACATTACATTTCAGTTAAAAGACAACGAACATAATGCTAATTTGACAAGTAGACTTTTCTACTGAGCTGAGAAGAAAGGATAATTGATTTAAAGGGGAGGGATAGAGTGTGCTGGTTAGGAACTGGGTTGGGGCCCTGAATCCAGGTAACAAAGCTAAGTGCAGTGCAGATTTGCAATCCCAGCACTGAGGGGCAGATTTATGGTGCTCCCCGGCAGCCGTGCTAGCCACTTGGCAAGCACCAGGCCAGTGAGAGATCCTGGTTCAAAAAACAAGAAAAGGATAGTACCTGAGGAATGACGGCCAAATTGTCCTTTCTACAAATATAATCTACACACATGAGCACACACTCTCACACACCTGCAACTGCATGGCCATGCATGAATGAGCACATTTAAAGTATGGACACACACACATACACATTCACAGATCATAAGGAGAGGTATGTTTAATGTTAGAGTAGTTTGAATGGCTGCCACTGTGCTGTGGAGCTCAGCAAATGTTTCTGAACAAATAAATGAATGATTCTCTCCATATTTTGCTTCTATCATTCAAAGATTCAGCAGTATCCTGAGATATTGCCTGATCCTAAATCAATCAAAACTTACTCAAATTATGTTACCTATACTGAACTGCTAGGGGTGGAAAATGACCAAAATTTTTTATAAATATTTTCAATAGGTGTGGAAAAATTGAGCCGTCTAATGAATCCTTAAAAATAGAAAACGTGCACTTCATTCAACAATCTCAATTTTGTATTGAGCAAGAGCAAATTAAAAGCTGAATCAATTGTTTTGGGTATTCCTTCTAAATGCTTATAATGGATATCTACTATAATCCAACAGAAATGTTAATAGGCTAAACAGGATAGTTATTTTTATGTACAGACATCTGAAACAGAATTGTTGTTATTTATTTAATAATAAAAATTTGTAAAGACTGAAAAAAATAATGTCATAGATTTTTAAAGATTAAGTAGCACAAGGCCAGTCATTGTTGTATTTAGTATGTCTAGAGAGGATTTCTCCAACAAAAGCATGCTCTGGACACAGGGGTCGAAAGTGATTCTCAGAAGGTGCTAGATATAGGTAGCTTAGTGTAATTGCCAATCAACTCAGCTGGGCCTAATGGCAGAGCACACACAGCAGTGTAAGGGAGCTTGAACAGACAGTGGTGTCTTCCCAATGGGCACACCTAACAGCAAGAAATTGTGAGTATACACCAAGACAGAGAGAACACTCAAGCAACACCTATGATCCAACTGCAGGCCAAAGTGCCTCAGTTAAAGTACTATCGCCTGACATATGACTGCCACCGTGTTCAAGAAGGCATTTAGGAGCCACACCAATTGTTATACAGAATTCTACTTTTAAAGACCTGATAGCAGGCATGTTCTGGTAAATTACAAAATGCTTTTATTACACCCTTCTTAGTTTGTGTGCTCTGTGTCTATTTTCAATCTTTCAATTATTGCAGCTCATTATCATGTTTGACACACAAAAATAATGTATGCTGACTAATAGTGGCAGAAATTTGAGTGCATGTACTATTATATTCTAGATGCTTGGCATATTTTGTAATTTACATTTTAAATTAAACTTTAATCAAATAAAAATAGTGAGTTGGGTGAAATATTGGTAACGTTTAAGCTAGATAGAGGGTCCATAAGGCCAAGTACCATCCTCTGATTTTTTTTTTATTTATTTGAAATCTTTCTTAATAAAATTGGGGAGGTTATTTTGTTTAAAAACAGATTGTGATTATTGTGAAAATTTCAAGGAAGAAATATAAAGCTGGCAGTTCTTCAACCAACATGAAAATGTGTCCTCTTTTTTTCATTGGAGTTCATGCAGTTGTGCAGGTGGATCACTGAGATGTAAATATGTTCTTATGAAACCAACCATTTAAGAAAGAAGGACAATAGCGGAGTTTGGAGGCAAAGAAAGATGCACTATTTTGTCTGTGCCACTCTTTCAGACTCTCCTGTTCCTCCTCCCCACCCCCTGCTCACACACACACACACACACACACTCACACACCAAGACTATCCCTGAAGGAACCACCTCCTCCCCTGAAGGCAAATCAACTTCTTTGAGGCTCCTAAGCATCTAAGCCTGTTGCTCCTTACCTGGGGGCTTCTTCACATCTAGCTCTTTCATATAACACCATGCTTATCATGTGCAACATAATACAGGGGACTAAAAAGGGTCCTGAAGCAGCAAGTGACCTGAATTTTCACTCCAGCTCCTTTTTCCTAGGTAATCAATACATTAATCATCAATCCCTTCCTTCTATCTAGGACAACATAAGAATATGTCCCATCTTCCTGTTTCAAACTTGTATGGGATTCAAATGATGCATAAGAAAGATCTTTGAAAACTCTAAAGACTTATATACAATTAAAGCATTATCAACCTAACAAAATAGGATACAGCAATTTCCTGGTACACCCAGCTGTGCAAAATAAGGCTTATGGGAGTGTGTAGGAATCTCAAGTACCAATACTGGGTTCCTAAGTTTCTCACAAACTTCAAAATAGTGAATAAGAAAGAAAACGTGGTTTGTGAGTTGGCTTTAGAATGTCTTTAAGTTGGGGTACATGCAATCTGCACTGCCTGCCTCCAAGTACTTTGCTATCTACCCTTCCAGCTTCAGGCTGCCTTTCCTTCTTCATGGCACACTGGCTATTCATTAACCAGACTTTACCTGAAAAAAAATAAGTAAATAAAAAGGCTTGGTGAAGGGACGGAGGTAGGAGTACAATATGATTTCCCAAGTGTCCAATATCTTTAGAAAAAGTTCCTGGATGCAGAAGAAGGCCATCAAATCACATGCTTTCTTCAAGTCTTTGCTTAAGTCCTAAACATGCCAAGTATTTGAACTGTTAATGCGCTTCCTGTAATAGCCACCTAAATATTCGTGTGACCTCATGCGTCTACTTAGCTATTGGTTTTGTTTTATAAATCTGTCTTCAGTCTCATTCTTATCCTTTCCAATTTTACAACATAATAGTTTATAAGTTTTTTTGTTCATTTACTTGAATACTAGATATGCTAAGTATAAGGGAAAGTGGATATCAAGGTAGAGAAAGCAGACACATTTGAAAGCTAGAGTTCACTTAAAATAATTCCCTCATTTAAAAGCATCCCAAAGAATACTTATGGATGCCTGGGATATGAAAGCCTACATAGGCTTGTCAATGGTATGGCAGGCAGGGAATTTCATAATGACTTGTCTGTCAAAAGTTGCACCCTAGTTTCCCCAGTACCACTGTATGATGGCTTCATAGAGAATTTAGCATATGAAAAAGGGAAGTTCTTGTGTGGAAGGCTTTGTTATCCAGAACAAATCCAAAGATCTATGGTTCTAATGTATCTCATGCTTCTCATTTCTATTAAACAATTTATATTTGACATGAATACATTTAATGCATAATTCCTTACAAATTAAAATTAAAACTAATTTTGACCACTGTTTTTAAATATTCCAATAAACTGATGGGTATAAAAGTCAGATAAAGTATTATAAAGAATTCCTTTTTATAAAGAATTCTGAGTTAAATATCTTCACAATAATGGAATAAACTGAGGGAAAATTTTTAAGTAATAGCATCAAAACAAATTATAAAAGTTTAAACAAAAATTGACCAAGAAATTTATATCAACTGTATAGTTAAAAGCAATGATTTGCCTTACCAAAACCAGTCAGATGATGCTAGGTTAAGATTGCTCTTGCTAGGCGGTTATGGTGCACGCCTTTAATCCCAGCACTCGGGAAGCAGAGGGAAGTAGATCTCTATGAGTTTGAGGTCAGCATGGTCTACAGAGCTAGTTCAAGGACAGTCAAGGACTGTTATATAGAAAAACCAAATAATAAAAGTATTGTTCTTAATCTTTCTAAACAAGGCCACCTAACAATTATTGGAATACAAAATAATTTAATTACAAAGAACTAGAGTTGTGTGAACAAAAACTGAGGCTCAGATATGTGTCTAAACATGCATTCTGAAGTAACTGAAGAGTTTGATCTGTGGGGGATCAGACTTCTTGAGACTGGCATGGGGGAGCGATTCTATTTTCTATTTTTGAGTTTGGGGTGTCTGACTTATATTTGTTAGTTTTAGTGTGGAGATCTTTTATTTTGTGCTTCTTGAGCACAGCCACATTGGAATTTTCATTATCCAAACAGCTAAGTTTTCAACAAGCAGCACATAATGTGTTTGGAAAGAACTGGGGTATCTCACTTTTATCTTTTTAATCAAGAGTCAGATTGCGATGCCTAAAGACATTTCCCTCTTCAACTTAAAGAAATGAAGAAGTCAGATTAGATAAATCACTAGACAGCTGTCACCAAAAACCCTAGGTGTGCCTCTTAGCTTCCTTGAGCCTGGATGCAGTCAAATCAAAGAATGAAAGAGCCCATAAATGGCAAGCCCCTAGAAAACGTTCTGGATATATTGGGGCTTTATTCAGAACCTGTCAATTCTATGCCTGACAAACTGTACTGGACTTAAATTCACATAAGAAATAAAGTCAAGAAGTTGATTGTCTCAAGAGGGAAATGGATTTAGTAGAAGCCTGAAGTCCAGCTGAATACGCTGTAGTGGCTATGCCCCAAAGAACACCATCTTCAAGGAAAGAATCTAATGATGGAAATGGACTCCAAACACTTCCACAATGGTACTTCTGGAAGCTGAAGTCTAATTAGGGTGATTAGATGTAAAGTCTTTTAACAAGCATAATTTTAATAAAGCATAAAATCTGAAATTTCTTCCACATGCAAAGATTTGCTGGGTTCCAACTTCAATTGCCACACTCACTGTACTTGTTTCAGCTACTACCTACAGAATGGAGTGAGTCAACACGGACATGCTGCTTCTTACAGTGGCAGGAAGACCTCCCTCTAGCCCGTGAATCTCCCCTCCTGACGAACATAAGCCAACCACAAGATCTCTCAAAATCAGAGTGAAAGTAAACACCCCAGAGTCGAAGAGAAAATAAAATTGCTTTTCAGTTTTCTGGAAAACTATCTGCATCTGAAACTTGGGAAATGATCCATTTTTATGACACTTTTAATAGTAATATTTGGGATTATTAATATGATAAACTTCTCACCTATTCATCTTTTACTTTAAAAATATGCTCATCTTATGACTAACACCTTGGCATTCAAACAAATGTGATGCTGAGACAGAAAAAATAAAACCTGTATAAATGACAGAGTGTTCAACCATGAACACATTGTCTTTTATGAATATTATAATCACAGAATCAATAAGCCTACAAAGAAAAAACAGGACACAAAACGTGTTTTGTCATTTCTGACGAAGTTATAAAAACAACAGACATTCAATATGCCAAGTGTTCTTCAATCCCTCATAATCATAGCCTTATTGAAGTGAGGACAAAAAGGGTCTAATTGCATAGGAGCAATCTCAATGTAATAGGTTATACACCCAGGCACTGCTGCACAATACAACAAAAACAGCGTTCCCTGTGTATAGCAGAATGTCATCTCTCATTTTCAGGCAATTACCTTCTTTCTTGTCAACAGTTTTAATAACCTCCATCATCTCTAAAAGACTTTTGCTTCAGTTAAATAATTTTCAGCTTTTTAATATGCAAATGTGCTTGTTCATATGCATGGGTGAAGTGGCACTGCTACTTGAAATGTGTCAGTACATTGTGGAGCACCTGCACCTCGGGGAAGCTTGATTTAATTGACACCTAATACTATTCATTATTCCACTTAGTGAGCAACTCCTATTAGTCACCTGTAGGTTTGCCTATAAGCACTGCTTTGGCCACCAATAAAAATATGATATTTCTATAAATAGAATGTCCATATTTAGCAAATGGGGTTCACTACTGTTGAAGCTTTGAGGGGACATAGGGAGATGGTATGGAATCAATAGGTCTTTCAGTGGGCAGTTTATAAATTCATTTCTCTGTAGATTTCTATACACATGAAGACTTCCATTGGTTTGGTAGACACAAAATGCTATGTTTTTTCTGACGTGGTTCAATAAGTAACGTCTTGCTCCATGGAATGAATGACTGGCTGGAAGGATGGGTGGGTAGATGAATATGTGGATGATGGATAGACAAATGAAAAAATAAATAAACAAAACTACCTTCCAAAGTGTACTACGTAACTTGTTTGTTTGCTTGTTTGTTTGTTTTAATCTAGAGCGTATTCTTTATTCTTTTGGTCTCAGCTTATGGTGTATTTAAGGTTGTATTGTTTACCACAATAAACAGCCTCAGTGTGCCACAAAGGTGAAAGACGAAAGCAGATTCTTATAGACAAGCAGCCATTTGTTGGTAGATCTCCTGAAGCAGTCATGACAAAGAGAGTGCTACTGCGGGGCATGTAGAGTGCTTTAAACAACTTCCAAACAGCAGCTCACAGAATTATAACACATATGGGATTTTGTGTATTTGTTGGTATTAATGTAATAAACATGTACTGTAAATGATTACAACTTAAGTCTATTAATCTTCTTGCCTTTATGAAAATGGAAGGATTAGTGTTGAAAAGAATGTGCAGACTTAATAATATTGGGGATGCTGCTTCGCCACATGGTCTGTGACCTTATTGTCCAGGCTACTTTTCTTTCTGGCATCAATGCATTTGTGAGTCCCAGAGGCTTAAACTACAGATGTTTAACATCCTGCTCATGGACAGATCATCTGGGATACAAAGTGAGAAATCTATACTACTTATTAGTATATATTATGAGTCTAACAGAGATTTAATAGCCCATTCAAATAAGATTAGTGGGACCATGGCTCAGAAAAAAAAAAGAGGGGATCTGAACTGAGACACACTCTCAAACCTGTGATGGGGAGACAAAGAAAGAATGAGAAGCACATTTTCATCTGGAATATGTTTTAGAACATCAAAGAAATTGTCACTAATTAATGTTGTTTATATAGTAGCATAAGAAACATTAATTATATCCTTCAATGTAAACCTAAAACCTTTTTATGGAAGGGATTTATAAATAAGGTGGTAACCTGCACTGTGGAAGCTTATCTACAGCATGCTCTGAGTGATAATAAATCATGTTTATGTCTAGAAGTCAAAAAAAAGTGAGGTCATAGTGGGAAAATATTGAATCCTCCTTCCCCCAGGCCCAGTCATTTCTAAGGAATACAGGAGGAAAAGGGAAAGAGAAAGCAGTGGTCAACCAGAACTTTGTTGGTATCCCCCAAAATGTAATCTCCAAACTGAAGAATGGCAGCTGGCAGAACAGCTGGTGAATAGGATTAATGTCAGAAGAAAGAAATAAAACTCAACATATGTCCAAGCCTGCGGTGCTGGGACCAAGCATGATTATACCCCGACGGATAGCCCCAGTACAGCTGGAAAGGGCCGCTGTGCCATGTTTCTCTAGCCCGCAAGGTCATTGCCGAGAAGCGGGGAATTTCTGAGCTAAACTCAACTTCGCCTGCAGAACTCTGTAACTGGGAAGGAGAAGGGCCCGGATTTATAACTGTACCAGTGTGCTGGGCACTTTAACCCTTGGTGCCTGCTTCGCTGTGAAGCAAACCAATGGCAGATTACCACTGAATCTAACAGATTGCACTAAATAAATATAATTTTTAAATCATTTAAACCCCTTAATCTCATCTCAATCATATCAAATATTTAGAGCAAACATATTTCCATCTTTCATTTAGAGTTTAAATAGGTACCAAGGGGGGAAATCTAATTAAACAGATGACAGTAGGTAGGGGTTTTGTAAATTGTCAATACTTCAAAATGAATATTTTTTTTACAGTTATGGCATCACAATTGGCAAAAGAATAATGTGAAGGGGTTGTTTTTCATTGCAGGATTCTCGTGTTCTCATATCGTGTAACACCAGCAAATTCTGCCTCCCTGTGCCACTCCCCTGCTGGAGTGGGCCGATTTTAGCTTTCTGTAATAGTAGATGAAAGACGACATTGAACGTAAGCATCCTAGCTGCAGTACAAAACGGCAACCACGTGGATATGACGGGTGGATGAGAAAGGGCTTTGTTATTTATGGAAACATAGGCAGAACTCAGACTACCCAATTGTTTCTCTCTCCTCAGGAGAATATTAAGCGCTGCTGTGGTTCCTGTGTCCTTCCTGTCTCCATGATGACTGTTTCCAACAGAAACTCAGCTAACGTGAGCTCAGCAAGTAGATTATCAGAGGCCAGAGACCATCTGCCCATATAAAAGCAGCTAGCATGCTCACTGTCTTACTTAAGTAAGGGTGACAATGTTGGGGCCCATAGAGGATTGTGTTATGGACAAGAACAGGGATGCCGTCCTCAGGAGCCCAAAGGCATGCTCCCGGACCTCAAAGGAAACCCCTGCAGAAACCACCCAACAAGCAAAAACCTAACTAAGCAGCTACACTCTTGAGAAGTTTCAGTTCACTTCTCATATTCAGGATTGGTCATAGGGGTGGGTCCTCGAGATGAGAAATGGTCAGGCCCTATAGCACGACATTGCTCTGAGGCTATGGAAACCCCAGCAGGCTTACTTTCTGAACTCAGTGGTAAAATAAGCCATCTCCAACTTGCTTGCTCTGATTTTTACCTCTTTACACATAAACTAGTGATCAGTGACACAAATCACAATAGCCTCACTTAAAAAAATAAAGACAGAAAGTCTAGAAATTAGCAAACACAACAGTCTAATTCTTAAAGGGACTTCAAATAAGCAAGTCATGTTTGTAAATCGAGGCTCAATTCCAGATGAAAATATTCAATGGGCTTTTCAAGTGACATTTTGAGCAATGTTATCAGGATAGAACAATGGTCTATGGTATTACTGGTTTTGCTCAGGAATTATTCTATGCAAATATCTGATCATTTTGTGGACATGTTAGGCTTTACCAGCATCTGGGGGCAGCGGCCTTCAATGATTGCAGACATTCAAACATTCTTATTTTATATGTGGATTTTACTAATTCACATTTTAAGAGCCTCCTCAGTAGTTGGTATTTTTAAAATGTTAATGTGGTGCTGTCTATAACTCCATGAAAAATCAAATTGTCTTACATTAAATGTTTAAAAGTGAAAAAATAGTCATTTCTGCAAAATGCTAATGTTAGAATAGTCTAGGTCAAGTCTGAATAAAGATCTAAATAGAGTTATCAATTCAATGTTCTTATAATGGCTACCATTGTATAAAATACCAAGACTGCAAGCATGGAGTTGTAGTGGCATGCAACGTTGCCTAGATTCTTTACATGTTGAAAAAAAATTGTTTCTATTTATCATTGTAGAATATGGAGAGAAACCCACATAGCTTATTAATGTCTTCTGAATTGTTTAAGAGGATTTTAAGATATGAGTTAAAAGAATTTCATAATCTTAATTTCAATTTCTCCTTTTCATTTAATAGTAGACATTCATTAGGACCCACACACTGTAATAAATTATAATAATTTCAAACAAGAATTAAATTACTAGGTACCTAGTGAAAGAGCCATTTTTCCTTAGGTACCCTGTAATCTAACTGTCAGATTTAAAATCTATTCCCAATCAACTCTTCACAACACTCACATTTATTCATCTATGTTAAATTAATAAAAGGTGTGAATAATACTGACAAAATTGATCATTATTGTTCATGTAGATTTAGAAAATTATAAGGTAATCTAAAATGTAAAAGGAATTGAGAGAAACTATTAAGGTTCTTATAAATAAATTCATCCTATGCTATTTTTTCAAATCAAGACTGAAACTTCTATGAGACTTATTTAAATTGACTACACATGCTATTTGATAAATTGTACATTTTTAGAGTATAAACCACTTTCATTATTTTTGACAAATATCAGTACAAAGACTCTACTATAGACTTAGAGTGTAACAAATACTTTAGGAATAGATGCCAAGAGGATTCCAGAAAGTAACAACCTAATAGTGGACAGGAACAATATAGCTTGCTAAAGAAAAGATACACTCTCAGGGAATATCAGGGAGTTTTCCAAAAACAAATATCAGCCCCTACCTTTGTCCCTAAGTGTAGCAATGTATGTAAGTTCTTACATCAGTCACCAAAGATAAGTACAAATCTAAGCACTAACATGCCGGTAGGACCCCTGTGCAGCCCCGCATGCCCCCCACCCTAGCCTCGCTGACCCTCTCCTCTCTAATGGGCATCCCTGAAGATAGTGGGAAGCATGGTGACATCTGTTCCCATTCACACCGATTTTAATTTACCAACAGAGTTCCGTTATTTTCAGAGCAGACTGCAGAGCACAATGACAGATTTAGGGCCTTGGCTGGGGTTGCATTTCCAGTGTGTCAGCATTTCCTCCTCACTGAGAGTAAACTCCAGGGGGTCACAACAGAGGAATTGCTGAAATCCTAGCTTCAGTGGACACACTTTTCCACCCTTCCTTATTTCATCATAACTGGACCCACCACCATGCTGCCCTGTCTGGTGGCAGGGTGGTGCTGCACAGTAACTGGGTGGAAGTTATCTCATCTTCAGCAAAAGTGGAGGTCCTTCCTGTGAGGTTCTCCACACAAATGTCTCTTCCAGGGCTGGCTGAAATCTACTGCTATAATATGAGAATTTTTATAGCTACACATTCGTAAAGGACTCATTTTTTCAAAACATGTCCACATATCCTGTTTCATAATCAGATCACGGCAACAGTTTTAAGTTACAAATATTCTTCCTAACCTAAGAGTTCCACAGTTACATGATTTTTTTTTTATGGAGTGCTTTTTCGCAGACAATTTAAATACAAGCGAGGAAAGTCACTTGCACCCACACCACGGCAGTTTCCCTGGGTAATTCAGAGTTTTCAAGGCACAATATGAACAGCAACTTGGGAGAAACAATGCCCAAGTTGTGTTGTGATTACTCAGATCTGAGCAGCTGAGCAGGGAAGACGGGCAATGGAATGCTGTGCAGCAATCAGCACTGTTGACTAATCAGAATTTGAGACACTGGAAGGTAATAAGGGTATTATAAAGAATGGCTTATTGAGGGAGCAGCTGTTTATGTGCAGCTCACTAGACTGCCATGGTATGTTTTGGTGAAAATGTTTAACTCCTTTTAAAATGATCATTAGAGAAGAGACGACAGCAAGTACCAAGTGGCAAGTTGGGAGGAATCAAAACACCAAGATTTAACAGCTTTGGGGTGGTTATCTGGGTGCTTGGTCAGAAATGCCTATTCCAAGGAGCTTTGTAAATTAAAAGTCCTTACTGTTCATTCTTGCTTTTCAAAGCTTAGCAGTTAGGCCATCATCATTACTAGGTTGATAGGGGCGCTGAGTGAGGCAGCAATATAATAGGAAAATCCTCAGGGCAGAACAAAAAGAAAGAGGCAGCTGGAAAGAGCCATGGGGCAAACACAAACCAGAGACTGCCTTGGAATTCAGAAATGGGCCCATCGCCTCAATAAACAGAAACAAGGGAGATGCCCATGTCAAACACAGCTTTAAGTTTCAAATGCAGTTTTTGCTCAAAATAAAACTACTAACACTCTCTTCTATTTTGACATCAGAGGAGTAAATAATTTTTAAGACATGAGGGAAGAATGTAAAACAATATTTCCACAAAACAGCAATCACCCCCATTGACTGCCGGTGATACCATGTCCTAGCTTCCTACTCAGGGCTTATTTACAGTTTGTCTTCTTTTCTCTCACCCCAGAAGCAACTGTCTGCTCTTTTTTCCCCCAACTACAACAGGGAAAACAACAAAAATCTATAAAGTATACTATAAAAGTAACAAGCATTTAATTGGTTTATCATAATATAGCATTATGAATACTTCCTTCTGACAAGTGTTCACTAATACTTTAAAGCAGTCAGCGAGCGGTCAAAACTCTGCTATCTTTTGTAACAGTTCACATGTCAAACTGGCAAAGTGCCCACAGTGTAAGGCTGGAAAAAAAAATCTATTTAATGTCTGCCCCACAAGGCGACATGAGGTTTGATTGGCAGAAAGCAGAGAGTGGCTTTTGATCATGTGTCCTAACAAGCAGTTCCAGCTCCTGTCTTCTCAGCTGATGGGCTCCGCATTATTCAAACAGAAGTGACAGACTGCTGTACCACTCCCTGGCTGCAGTCACACGCAGTGGGAGCTAGGCTGGGGACAGCGCCACTGATTAAATATATCACTTTTTCAAGACAAGCAGGTTGTCTGAATCAAAGTTGGACAGAATAGACTCAACACTATTAAAGGGGATATAAAAGTAGGATTGAGTGATGTTCAGCCAGTTTTCACAGCCTCGGGGATTCCCGGGCTGACAGGGGGAATAAGGAAGAGCAGAACTCATAAAACAGGGACAGAAATTAGCTATGACACCTTGCCTATTTTCCCATCACTTCAGGACCAGTGAGTTTCAAAATCCTGGAGTCCCCTTTTCCCTTTTTAACTTTGATTTTTTTTAAAAAAAAAAAAAAAAAAAGGAATTCAGTAGAGGAAGAAAAGCGCATGAAAAACATGATGACGGTAGTTTGTCAATTACTGTCTTAAATGGAATAAAATGCCAGATGCAGGCTTTTGCATCTCATTCCAAAAGACACTAATACAGGTTCTTCTAATGAGGATTCTTATTTTAGAATTTTATTGCATTTATTTACTTGGCATTATACTGTAACTTTCAAATCTTTAGAAATATTAATCATAGACATTTGCAGTTTAAGAATTTACAAGTTTTCTGACTACTAGGGGGTTATGGGAATGCTAGTGATCATATTTAGCCCTACTATATTCTCTGCTATAGTATATATAGTATTTAAACAGGTTCCTGAAATAAGTTTATATACATAAACATCCAAAATGAGGACATGCTCAATACAAAATTTTATTGTCTTCATTTTATGTTTTTTTAATTACTGAATGTAGCTTCTTATAACCTGCAGAGCATTAACAGCTGCCTACGCAGTGTGAAGAAATAAAATCTAAAGTCATTTTCTATTTAGAAAAGTAAAAATAAACACCCAAAGAAATAAAAATTATAACCAACTATCTGGCAATAGAAACTAAAGAAATAAACTAAAATATAAACAATTGCATGAAACAAATTATTTGAAATCAAAATACACAGCCCAGTAAATGGTCAGTTCATGTGTGATTTTGAAGCACTCAAGAGAGTTTAATTTCTTCATACCTCTGCTATGAAAGCCGGCTTTTATTTATTTATGGCTGTTAGTGGCACACGCCAGCTATTTCTTGGAACACCTATGCTCTTGTTATTCACTTTGGCATCACTGTGCATATTTAGCAGCAACCTGCTTGTTAGATATTTAAGATATCATTAAAGGATTAACTATTCCCACCAAGGCGAAGACAGCTTTAATATAGGACGGCAAGGTGCTCAGCAGCACCGTCCAACAACACACAGAAGTAACTGGGGACGGACAGAACCAGCAGAGGCAACTGCTAGACAATGGAAAAATTACAGGAAAAAAATGCTGGGTCAAATGTATAGAACTGCACATTGCTTATTGTATAATTTGGTTAAATTACTTTAAATTTCAAAGTTAATTTAATGCTTGCTAGTATATATTGGTTAAGCCAGGTACTATTTCTCAGAATAATCTTAATACAGACAGTGCTTGATTTATGTTCCTTCTACCGTAGACTGTGCTATACAATTGATCAATTACTTCATATTAATCAAATACGCATTCCATTGAATGAGAAATAAGTTCCATATTGTGCAGCATCTGTACTTGTGTGGTCTCTGAGGGTGAGAAGAACGATAGTGACAAATGCCATCCAAGTTCTCAGGGCACAACCACGCTGGAATCTGGGGTCTTGTGTTAGAAAACTGCCACAAAGAGGATAATTTGACTTCCTGTGTGAACCCAGATTTTTTCTGGAAAAGGGAAGGGTGGGGGACTCTTGATAGGCAAATGCTTCTGAAAACCTGGAATGCAGCAAAATTTTCTCCTCCCAGATACAGATTATATTCCTGCCCTCTACCATTGCCATGTGCATTTTCTAAAGCCTAGTGGGAAAGAAGAGGAGATTGCTAGGATGCGCTGTCACCTGGACTAGGTCCGAGGAAACGAGACTGGCCACAGTACTGCCAGTGAAAACACTCTCCAAAGTACACTTTCCCTGTTCTACAATACAATTGTGAAAGAAGGAAAGAAAATCCATTTGTCCAGAATAAAATTTTCTATTACTCCTGCTTTACCACTTGAGCCTCTCATATTCTGTGCCAGAAAATCCAAAGGAAGAATAAATCCACAAAATGTTCTGCAACAATATTTTTTAGATAGAGAAGGAATACTTTCTTTTTTAAAAAAATCAAAATAATTAATTATTTTAGCCACTATATTATTGCTTACAGTAATACACGGCAATAACATTTACATTGATTGAATTCTGTTTCCTTAATGTGAAATTTGTTTGGGGTTAATTAGCACGGCTGAGGAATAAGCTTAATAATTTTATCTTGTTTACACTGGAGGCAGTGTTCCGAGAGCACTGCTCAGGGAGGAAGTGACATCTAATTCCAGACAAAACATGGCGGTGAGGGCGGCTGCTCACTGTGGGGTGGCAAGTCAGGCCTTCCTCCTTCAGCAAGACTCCCACTACTTGGGAAGTCTAATGGTAGCCAGAGAAAGTTGCCACATTATTTCTCAGACATGCCAAGTTTTTAAAACAAATATGGAGCTGAGCAGGGAAGAAAGAAAAGGGCATATACAAATGAGGAAAGTCTATGATATTAGGCATTTTCACTGTCCCTTTCTAAAGAAAAAGCAGGTCTAATTAGTTGTCTTCCTAAAATGCGTACCTAGCATTTTTATTATGTATTATAACATTTTGCTCAGAGCTGACATTTTTATTCTGACAAGCACTGTCTGGAGAGCTCTCAATAAATAATACATTGACAATTTTCAGTAAATAAGCAGTGGACACAAATCGTTATCCTTACTTACAGCTGGCCCACTCTAATAGTGCTTTTACAAGTGAGGTGACTATTCAGTCTAATGCAATCCTCTCAGTGCTAGAGAAACATTTTCATTCATTACCACGGTCACAAGCACTTAAAGCACTTTTAAGCCCTGTTGCAAAACAGCAGGAATGGCAGAGCGAGTGGGGCTGACGAAAACTCAAGTTCATCATCAGAGAAACCTGAGGCTTTTCACCTAAACACTGTGAAATTCACTTCTGTCCAGGTCACCTCTGCACCTCTAGAGTTGCATGTCTAAGAATACAGAATTGCCTTTGGTAATTAAATGTCTATCTTCTTAATGCTGAGTCCTGTGATGGTGGGCTTTGTTTTCTGTAGTAAGTATAGCTTCATCAACCAGTGCTATTTCTTAAGCACCATAAAGGTCATGTTGTAACCTGTGGTTATATCTTTGAGGAAAGTACAGAAACTGAAATAAAATTGGAATCAAGATGAATACATTTGAAATCAAACAACAACTTTTCTTCTTTGCTTTGACAGTGTGTCTTCCCTGACAAGTCCCTAATACCAGCACTCCAACCAGTCATTAGACCATTAAGGCAGACTCAGGCTTCATTGGTCTTTAAGCTATGACATCAGTTTGACTGTTGAGCTACATGAAAACACAAACCTACAGAACAAGTAATCAAATGGGAAATTCACATCTATACACCTTGACCTAGCTCCCCTGTAGCTAGTATTTTCACCCAGCTACTTAAAACTATGAACAATTATTTGAACACTTTGATTATGGAAGTGTATTACCATGTTTAAAGGTAATTCTATAGTGTGTCATTGTCACAGGCCATGTTATGATACTTTGGTCAAATCCAGATGCATACCACAGAGGTACTAGATGATAATGGAGTTAAAAACTTGTATCACTATATTGAACAGGCTGTCATAATATAGCTCCTTTATCAGGCATCGTAGTGATCCGGGCATAAACAAACCCACTGTCCTACAAGTTCCCAAGAGTCTGTCATTGCCACATGAAGTTGTGTGGAGCACATAACACTGAGAACTATATAAGCACTATGTCATTAGCATACTGTTTTTTCCTCAAGGATATTTTTGACTTATAAAAAGCTTAATATAAAGCAGCATGACAGCTACACAGACAGTATCCTTGTTCATCTTGTATCGACTGCTTCATTTGATAGCACTAATGGGCCAGGTGTAGTGACTGTGACCCATCAAAAATGACTTCACTACAAAAAGAGTTCATTCCATGGCAATGAGAGGCAAGGGACTCCAGAGGGTACTTCTCTTTTAATTTCTTGGATAGTCCCTTGTACATCTGCATGCTGGGTATATTTTTCTATCCACAGAGAGAATACTCAAACTCAATACATCTAAACCCAAACCTTTCCCTGAAACTTCTCATCCTTAGTAGATGGACCATCTCAATAGCCTCAAATCTCCTTTCCAGTTACCTCTCCAACTTCATATACCACAGCCAATTAGCAACGTCAACTATATCTCTAAAAGCTAGTTCGCATATGTCCTCTGCTGGCGCTTTAGCTGTTATCAGTACATGCCTGGGGCATTACAATAGCCTACAACAGACTCTTCCTCACTGTCCTGCCCATTGCCTTTTAGCAACTGATGGTCAGGATGCCAACAAAGTTACTTTTCTTTAAAAAAAAATCCAATCTGTCCCTCATCACCCTACTTAAAAGTTCTCATCTGCTTTCCAGCACCAAATGACCAAGTTCATTCCTTTCAGTATGCCTTCAACCTATTTTTTCTCACATTCACATCTCCTGAATTAGCCACAACACAGTTTTTGAGAAGCTCATTCATACCTCTGACACTTCATGGACATTCCCTCTCTACCATGGGCCCCAATCTATCCCCTGTTCAGGATAATCATCTTACTGTTACTCAAAATTCAACTCAAATCATTTAAGGGCTTTTCTAGCCTGAGACAAAACAACAGTTCCCTTCTGTCCTGCCGGAACACTGACAGCACCCTTCCATTACAGCACGGACAACCTTTACTCAGGTCATGTTTTTCTTTCTAACTATAAGCTACATATATATATATATATATATATATATATATATATATATATATATATATATTCTTAATTTGTTTTCCTTTCCTACTTTTCCACTTTTACCTCTCCCACCTCGGTTCACTACAATAACATTTGAAAAAACTTAATAAATGCCTTACAAAATTATATGATCATGGCCACATGCAGTCAAAGACAGCTATGAATTTGGTCCAAAACAAAATCATAAATTTTCTTTAAAAGTTATGAGATTTTAATAACCTATTTCATAACTTGATTGCACAGTTCTCAAGAATGAACCTTGTGAATGACTATATATTGCAGCACTGAAAGGTTGGACTTGCCTGTAAGTTTGTCTATAAAAAATTCAAATATGATAATGTACTATTACTTACTAGGTCTTACCAGATTTTAATAGGAACCACATTAAATATGCAGGTCATTTGTGGGAGAACTGACATCTTCAACACAGTAAGTTTTCTAGTATATGAATATACTTTTAAATTTAGGTTGTTGCTTTTTATGAACATTTTGCAGTTTCTGCATATGGGTTCTATACAATGTGATGAGTGCATACCAAAAATTTTTACTTTATTGAGAGAAACTGCAATAATTTTTGTTTTTAAATTCAGTTTCAAGCGTTACTACAGCCTAAATGTTTCTTCCCTCCCACGCCCACATAACTAAAATCGAATCCCCAGTGTGCTGATATTAAGAGATAGGATTTGGTGTGTGGGCTGTGAGAGAAGCTAGTGGGCCTATGGAAAAGGCCTATGTGTGCTTGCTTGTCCCTAATGATACATGAAGACACAGCAGCAAGGTGCCAAACTAAGAAGAAGGGAGTATCCCAGACACCAGTTCACCTAGCACCTTGGTCTTGGGATTCCTAGACTCTGGCATGTGAGAAATGGGTCTCTGGTTTTTGTACATTTCCCAGTTTGCAATATTTTGCTATACCAGTCTGTAAGGACTAAGGCATGTCCTTGCTGCTTTAGAGAGCTGTGGTTGATTTCTGTTGATCTTATCCTGTAACTGATGAGTCATCAGCTCCAGACAATTTCTGTTCTAACCATTACTACAGCTGCCATCATTTTGCTGTGTTCTTTTGTTCATGACTCACAGGGGCTTCCTATGTAGCCAATTCTGTCATTTACAGTATGAATCAATAGAGGCAGACAAGCCTTTTCAACATAGGCAGTAACTATCCATTAGCTAAAAACATAAAAGTGAGTTTTGACTTAAATCTCACACCTTATACAAAAGTTACCTCCAAATTATGTATGGACTTAAATGTAAATTATGCTCTATACATCCTTCAGGGAAAAAAGTAGGAGGCAATGTTTAAAATCCATGACTTGGCAAGTTGTTCTAAAAACTTATATCAAAAGTATGATTTATAAAGCAAAGAATTGTTCATCTAGACCTCATTAAGACTCTAAATAGCAGCTGTGTGGGCACATGAAAAGACAAGCTAAAGACTGGGAGAAGGTACTTCCAACCCATATCTCTAATGTAGGCCTGATACTTAGAACAACAAAAAGTGGCCAAACACATAAGAGAAAGAATATCTGATTTTGTACAAAAGAACCAAAGGTCCTGAAAGATGATTCATGACAACAGATGACAAACAGCACATACAATGAATATCACTAGCCATGAAAAATACACATTAACTCACCATGAAATGTAATGACATACCCATAGGATGTCTAAAAGGAAAGTGAGGAAGCCGACTATTGACTAAGATGCAGAGAAACTGAGTCCCTCCGCTGGGACTAGTGGAAAAGCAAAATGGCGCAGTGACTCTACAGCATAATGCAGCAACTTTTTATCAAATTCTAACTGAAACCACTACCTAACTCAGCAACCATTCTGGATATTGACGCTAGAGAAATGGAAATTTGTTTTCAGCCAAAAAGTGATGTTTTATAAGAGTTCATAGAGTTTGTGATATTGCCCCACTGAAACCTGTGCAGATTTACTTGATCTGGGAAATGTGTTGTAAATTCATAATAAGAAAAAAAAACAGGAACTACTTATATTCACAGCAACACTGATGAAGTATTAGAAAAAAATCTAGTCTGGAAAAATGTCCCAGAAGCTATTTTCCACCAGGTAAAATGAGCACACCTTATCCCTGAGGCTGATGCCACAGCAGGCAAAGGGTGGAGCATCAACAATTAGGGAGACAGTAAATTCATATGTTGTCATATGACTGCATGGGAAGACTTAGGACTTCATACACATGTGGTGAACTTAGAACCTTTTGATTATGAGTCTACACAAGGCTGAACTGAGGACTAATGGCTATGGATTCAGAATATAGAAGGCAACTCCAATCCAATGGATGATGGAAAATCACATCATACCAAAATCAGATTGACGGAATGACTTTTAAACAGATCTTATAAACCTAAAAAGAAGGGGGAAATAATGTCATTACAGGAGAAAATTATTTGTTTTTTCTCTATTGATCTGAATGCAGTAGCATTAAAGTTAGAAGTCTAACTCTGAGAGTAGGGTAAATGCAAAGGTAGAGGAGGCAGAAGTAAAAACTGGAGGCAATATTCACTATAATTTAACAAGTTTCATTTGTTTTTTAAATCAATAAACATTTATTAAGAGTTGTAAGTACTGGGAAACAGCCCTGGACCAGTCCTGGTTGACTCTCCATCTAAATGAAATGAGACACAATACAGAAGACAAGGAAGTCACAAGGTAGTGAAGCTATGAAAAGGAAGTACACAAATATGTCCAAGAGGGATTGTGGGGCTGGGAATGGAGCCTAGCTGGCAGAGTTTTTACATAGCATCCATGACGCCCGAATCCAGAGACCCTCCAACACACATACAACATAAAACCAGATGTGATGGCAGACAACTTTAATCCTAGTACTTGGGAAGTGAAGTCAGAAGAATCAGAATCAGTTCAAGGAAAGTTTGAGACCATCCTGAGCTAAATAAGACCCTATTCCTACCCCACCCCAAACAAAAGAAAGAAAGAAAAGGAAAGGAAAAGCAGTGTGATTGTGATCTCCTTTAGACCTGGAGAACAGGATTAAAGGCATATGAGACTTCTCCAAGGAAGTGACTTTTTTTGTTTTGATATTTACTATTCTATTTAATTGTGTGTGGGTGTAAGTGGCACACAAGTCATGACGTATGTGGAGGTTAAAGGACACTCCAAAGGAATCAGTTCTCTCCTTCTACCATATTGGTCCTGGGGGTTGAACTCAGATCATCGGGTTTGGCAGTGAGCTCTTTTATCCACTGAGTCATCCAGGCCTACCCAGAACTGAAATCTGAGTAAACAGAAGCCAGGCACAGGGATCTATAGGCTCATCCTTTTAAAAGGCCGGAATGAGAGCAATCACTCAAGGGTAAAAGTGCTTGCTGGACAAACTTGATGAAGAGAGACCCACATAAAAAGCCAGATGTGGATATGGGGCATGCATCTGTAATCCCAGCATTCCTAAAGAGATGGAAGGCAGAGACAGCAGACCAGCTAGAAGCTGGCTAGCCACTTAGCCTGGAATATGCTGAGCAGAAACAGCAGAAGATACCAGGGCCTCAGAAATAAGGTAGAAGGAGAGGACTCCTAAAAGAAGTTATCCTCTTACCTCCACACATGCACACATGTTCACAGCCACACACACACACACACACACACACAGAGAGAGAGAGAGAGAGAGAGAGAGAGAGAGAGAGAGAGAGAGAGAGAAATTAATTAACTGAAAGTGAATGAATAAATAAAAACATTTAAATAAATTTCATTCTGAAGTGCAATGGAATTTCAGTGCACACAGCTTATTAGCGCCCCCCTCTCTCTCTTGAGACAGGGTTTCTCTTTAGCTTTGGAGCCTGTCCTGGAACTCTCTCTGGAGACCAGGATGGCCTCAAACTCAGAGATCTGCCTGCCTCTGCATCCCAACTGCTGGAATTAAAGGGCGTACCTTAAGACTCCCTTGACTCTTGTTTGCATTCATTAAAAAGTACACATTGGTGTGACTGATTTTGCTGTTGCTGATGCTATGGCATTTCTCAACACAATTCGATGCTTTGTCATAGTTTCATAACTATTTAGTATACTTTCATCGTTTTGTTTTAATAATCTACCTGTATTTACTTGCTTTTAACATATTCATTATCTGTGAGCAGTTGTACAAACCCATAAGCCTCTAACTTTAGCACTCCAAGTGGTAGTAGACGGCCTGCATCCTCTGATTTCATTGTGGAGGACTTGTCTGGACTTGTGTGGGGCACCTCACACATGAACTCTCAAGACATCAACTAAGAAAGTGCATACATTTCAGCGCCACAGATAATTCAGTGCTAAGCTAGGGCCTTGAAGCCATGCTTTGTAAGTACTTCATTGGACAATGTCTTCTTCAGACATCAAAACTGCATAGCTGCTTTTATCTCTCACTTCATAAATATTCCAGGATCAAAAAGAAGAGATAATAACGAACACTTTCAAGAATAAAAGAAAAGGAGTCATGAGATTGGTTGAATTGAGTGATTTATTTCTAAAACAGTTTGGGAGAGATGCATCCTGATTAGTGGACTCTGAAGTTTAGATATGCTATTTTTTGAAAAAAATCATAATGGCATAGAATTTTAGAATTTATCCTTTAATAAATATCTAGGCCAACATCATTTTATAAATTAAAAAAAATAGATTTAAATCAATTAGTTAATTACTTGATACCATGAAGTAAGTTACTAAGGGTCATGAAAGAATGCATATCAAGTCCAGGCCAACATCTGAAAGAATTTCTCTTTTTTTATTTTTACTGGAGTTGTGTACACATGCCTAGTAAATATATATTCACATATATGAGTATGTATATAAACTTGTGGAGATCAGAGGTTGTCTTTGGGCCTCTTTCTCTACCAGTCTTCATTATAAATATTGAAGCAAAGTCTCACTTGAACCCAAAGTTCATAGATTTGGCTAATCTAGCTAGCCAGCATGGGATCCTACCTCCACCTCCAAAGGGCTAGGAGGATAGACAGGCCTCCAACCATCTGGTGCTGTGAATATGAACCACTGAGCCATCTTCCCATCCTCCTGAAAGAATTCTTAAGCCTTTTTAAATGGCTAAGAATTGAACCTAGACTCCTCATGTATGCAATGCAAGCATACAAATGCTGAGTTATATGCCTGGCTCTCTTTTTCCTTTTCTTACATTGAGACAGCACTGTTCAGGATGGTTTTGAACTTACTATGTAACCCAGAATGGCCTTGTACTTGTGACTTTCCTGCCTCAGCCTCCTAAGTAGCTGGAATTACATGTCTATGACACTCAAGAGAGAGGCAAAGATTTCCATCAAACACATCAATTGGCTAGGAAAATGTCTGTTTCAATAGAAATGATAGGATAGAACAATAATCACAGGCTTGTAATTTTTAATTTAAAGTATTTCAAAAAAAATATGAAGGTTGTGAACCCATGATAATTAGAGGTCAGGAGTTAACTCTAATCCTAAACCCACACCATAAGATGGAAACATCAGGAAAGAATATCAAGAGGGGAACAGCGTGTTTCCTAACAAATCCAGTAATAACAGTTCACCAGGAGAACAAGGAATCTGTGTTTGGCCATTGTTGAAAGAACTGAAAACATTCTATTGTGACACAACAAAAAGAAAGCTCAGAAAAGGGCCCCCTGAAGACTCTTGTTGAGTTTCCGGAAATTGTTAGTGATTAATGAAATATATATATATTTCACTAATAAATACATATATATACACTAATGAACATGTCTAAAGCAAAGACTACACAAGTGAAGAGCACACAGGCAATCCTGAAGGCTGCCATTTCCAGCAAGCTAGACCCTGAGCCCATAAGCTTTGTCCCTGTTCATGAGCTAAGCATCAGCTGCCATGTTTAAATGACCCACTTTCTTATCTGTTCATTTCCATTTTCAGGTATGAAGAAAATACTAAATATCAAAACTGTCCCCTACTTATTTCTTGAAACTCCCAAACTAAATGCTGACGGAAATGTAATGGATCTTCAAGAGAAAATGTAAAATCCACAAATGCAAAGGGGAGAGGAGAATGAGGCTGGCTCCAGTAAGCCCTGGGGAGCTGCCTCTTCCCAAACAACAGAATGCCTGGAGCACCTTCAACACCCTCCCAGTTCACTCAGAGACAAACCTGAAACAATTACCCGTGTCTGCTAACATTATTAGTGAGAAGAGCCAGGAAAAAAATCTTTTAAACCTGAGGAGCTAGAAACAGGCCAAGAAATCTACAGTATCTTTTCAAAGAAGAGGCCAAGTAGAGAGAAGTTAAGGAGAGGGTTTAACTGTATAGTTTGCTACCTGGACTGTAAAGGGAGCCACAAAACAGCTGCAGACAGCCACAATTTGTCCAAAAGGGCTGAGGCCTCAGAACACTTTCTCATTCTCTGATTCTTAAAGTTACATTAAGAAGATGACCAATTTTCAAAACTTTGAAAGCAAATACACCTAAACTCAGAAATACACTAAGCATTATTCCTACGCAAAATAGTCCAAAGGATTATCAGGAGGAAATATATTTTAGAAGAAAAACTGAATTTAAATGAAGTCATAGCAGCACTGTTTTGACTACTCAACTCCTTCTTCGCCAAACTGTGAGCAGCGTGTGAAACGTTAGTGTTCACTTGAGATGCTTGAGATGGTACTCTGCAGGGACTTTAGTGAGTAATCAAAGCCCTTCCGTGTGTATGTGTTCATGTACATGTGTATAACATATATGCATACATGTTTGTGGGGGGGTGCATCCATACATGCACAGGAGGCCTAAGATCTAGGGGTGTCTCCCTCAATCACTCTCCACTTATTTTTTGAGATTGTACCTGGAGCTCAGCAATCTGGCAAGCCCACAGGATCCTCCTGTCTACCTCCCAGTACTGGAGAGCTCTTTTAAGTGGGATCTGGGGATCAAACACTCGCCTTCATGCTAGAGAGGCAAGCACTTCACTGATGAAGCCACATCCCTCTGGCTTTTTACTATGTTTTTATACATAAATCTCACAAATGAAAACCAGAAAAGGTTTAGAGATGTTAAGACTTCAACAACCAGTCAAAATAGGGGTAAAACCCTAATATTCATATATTCTGCCTTAAAATTGTTTGATGCTACAGCATGGCCTGAATGTCAGGTGCTCTTATTATTGCACCACAGGATTTCATAGATTGTATTGTTCCTGACAGGAGTCTGAAACCTCATCCAAGGCTCCACCAATCTCCGTGGCTGACAACACTGCATTCCACATTTCACAGCAAGGAAGACTGGTTTCCAGTGGGGAAACTTTAGTATCAGCTTTTCCAGAAGGCCTGAAAGGCCAGCAAAACTGAATTGCTCTTCCAGAACACAAGAACACCAATGCCGCCAAATATTAAATCCCTTAACACCCTGGGACATTTCCTACAGTCTGTGGCACGCAATGAGATTTTTGTAATATTTCTCTTCGATAGTTTCATCAAATAACAATAGTGATGATAGTTGTGATGAGAAAAGGGATATCCAGTCCTCACAACCCAGCTTCATGGAATGAAGGAACTGAAGCACAGAAGAGTTAAGTCACACATGCAAGATCTCATGGCTAGGAGATAACTCTGGCTCCATTTGAGTGCTATCCTGTGTAGCCACAGTATTCCATGTGCCTTAGTGACTCACTAAAGCTTGATTTTAATAGCAACACTATAATTTTGGAGGTTTCAAAGAGAATGACCCCCGTAGGCTCATGTGTTTGAATACTTGGTCCCCTGTTGGTGGGACTGTTTGGGAAGGATTGGGAGGTGTGGCTTTGTTGGAGGAGATGTGTCACCAGGGGGCAGACTAATTAGTAATCTCTGCCTCCTGGTTGTAGATCAAGATGTGAACTCTCAGCCATTCCCTCGCTTCACCATCATGGACTCTAGCCATCTGAAATGGCAAGCTAAATTAAGTGATTGCTTTTATCGCATTGGTCATGGTGTTTTATCACAGCAATAGAAAAGTAATTGTGAAAATAATGATGCACATTTAGGGTTAAAAAAAAAAACAAAGCACAGGAAAATTCAGTGGTGTGTGCTCTGGAGTTCACGTTATAAATGCTGAGTGACCACAAACTCCAGTATCTTGCTTTAGCTCCAGTTCTAACTCCACGTGGCAGTTTGTAGTGTTTTTATGAGTTTCCTGAAACTTGGGCTCAAATCCAGATCTACCCCAATCTAACATATGACTTTCAAAACTGAATTTTCCCATCATTTTAAATACACTAGACAGCACCTTTAGTAAACCGAAATATACCACATATACCCTACACTTCAGTGGGAACACAGACCACATGACTGCTTAGAGATGTAAATAATGACACCAGTGCATCTGTTACACACAGAGACAGACCATCATTCTGGTACTCCTAACAGTTACAGCATCCTTTGAGAATACTGTCTTGCCAGAAACCCAAGCTCACTGCCCTTTGTGTGTAAGCACAGCAAGATGGATCTGTGTGTTTGCATCATCCTGATGGTCTAAGGCACACCATTCAATGGAGCAAATTCATGCTCTAGTCTCTGACCCAGTCATGTCTACGGAACCCTTCATAAGCTGTGTGCTCTCCATGCTCTCCAAAAAGACTTCATCCACTCTGATATTTCTGCCTAATTCCAAGCACCATTGCTTTCCCATGATAACAGTAATTAATACCCAAAGGGGAGTCTTGAAAAGTGCAGAGAGTCAGACACTCGAGGGTTTTCCTGTTGTGTCCCTGTCCCTCACGTGATGCCCAATCTTGACTGCAACCCATCCCAGGGGCCTGGGATCATATACTTAGTAGTGTGGTACACAAGACATGACAGTGACTGGAACTCTATTATTAAAGAGAGATTAAACAGCTGTACATTATGCTGAAGCACTCGCTCTTCCCTCCACAAACAGACGGTCCTGGATTACAAGCAGCACTTGACCGTTTAAATCACGACAGCCACCACATTTAACCAGCTGGGCCATATTCTCCTAGCGCTGCCTGTTGACCTCCTCAGTCGCAGCTGCTCAAATGAAATTCTCATTAGACAACTTATTTTCAGAAGCCAAAGGACTCTCTGATTAAATATATGTATTTAGATATAGAAGTCCTTTTTAAGTATTCATTTTCTGACAACTGTCGCTTATGTTAGGACCCAGTTATGCTGGCAACAAGATGGGTGACACAAGGATAACTAGAATTCATCATTTAATCACAGCTGAAGGATTTTTATCTTGGAAGCATTCTAACCTGACTCTATTAATCAAAGCCTTTCTGTGTGCACTACCCACCAGTAGCAATAGGCTTTTTAAAAAGAAGCTTCTGATTCATTCAGCCCACCCCTGTGTCTATCTTCTCACCCTTTCCCTACGTGCCACCTACCTATTCATCTACTTATGACACTAAATCAAAGTTAAATTCACAAAAGGTGGAACCTCTGTTCATCTTCCCATTGGCTTCACTGTTTTTTGGGGGGGGGGCTTCTGACAGAATGTCATTGTTCATCAGATTCTCTGCAATCTAGTCAAAGCAAAGCTCGGGGAGAACGGTAATACAGTGAACGAAGGCCTCTGCCTGGAACATTGCTGTTTTATCATGTAAGCAATGGTTTCAAATGGACAGGGATAAACTTCATATAGATGAGCTTCTTCACTAAGAGGAATGAGAAGGAAGGTGCTTTTAATTTGATAAAGAATCAAAGCATTCTCTGGGAATAACTCCAGAAAGGTCTTCATTTATCATGTAATCCATACAGGTTGTCAATCAGCTGACCCTAAAATACGACCCTCAAACCATGAAGGAGACATAAGGCAGAGACAGATGACACATGTGAAAAACTCTTACATGCCCCGTAAGTTGGCATGTCTCACCTGAGGGGCTGGACCCGAGTCTTTAAAGAGCCAAAGTCAAGCAGAAGCAGGGATAACTGTTTGACCTCCAGAGACCCATGCTATAATCATTTTAGAATCAGAAATCAAACCTACATTTTAATAATCTTTCTATATTTCTTTGTTCTCCCAGTATATCATTCTATTCTACTACCAGAGGATAACTGGAATTAGTATTCAGGACTGAGTGGGTATAGCACTGACTGTAAGAGTGCCAAGACATGTGTTCACAATCCTGGCACCCATGTAATGATGGACATAGTGGTGGGCATTTATATCCCAGCATGCCTATGTAACCAGAGAGGACGAGATGGTACAGTTCTTGGTAGTTTGTAGGGCAGTTAGCCTGATATACACAGTGACAATGAACAAGAAACGCTACCAGCAATAGGGTGCAAAGTCAGGGCTGACACTTAAAGTTGCCCTCTGACCTTCCCACCACAGTCATTAAGGAAGGTATGTTGTATAAAGACACTTGGATATATGCATACATGCACACACACACACTTAAAAATGTGATTCAAACTAAAAAATTATAAAACTCAATAAAAATTAGAAGCCATGCCTTGCTCCCATTTGCAAACCATATTTGTTCACTTCTTTTACTGACTGTATTACCACTGAGCTCCAGTTGGACATCCTCTTGGTTTTCACACTCATGCATCATCTTCTCAATGCCTCTCCTGATTCCACCTCCATATGCAGCCCTCCTTCCCATTTCTGCTGGCTTAGTTCAGGCACCTACCAGCTCTAGCCTAGAACAATGTCCTTAATGCCTGTCCCTGCTCCCATCCACCCTACACCTAACTGCCAGATGCACTTTCTCTGAGGAAAGTTCCAATCCTTTATCTTCCTGGGATAAAACACTCAGCAGTTCCTCCATTGTTTTCAATATAGTATTACAATTCCTTAGCCCAAACTGCAAAGCCTGTCACCATCTGAACATGGGCTAGTTTTTTCATCTTTATATATCATATGCAAATTCAACTCAAGTTGGAATCTTTATGGATGTTTTAAGTGCAATACCTGTTCCTCAGCCTGAAATGTCTCTCTCATGCATTCCACCTATAGAGACCCTTTCATTCTCCATGACTAGTTAGGAGTTATTCCCCATAGAACCCTCTTTCCTTGTAAACACCCCAAACATTTTATATGTACTGCTTTCATGGAACCTGCCACTGTTAGACTTCAAACTAGGCTTCATTTGATTTATGCTTACACCTTTTCCTAGAATATGAATTGTTTAAAATTAGAGATTACTGTCTTATGCATTGTGAGCATAGCATATCATCTAGCATCAGAGATCTCAACCTTGAGTCCATAGACCCCAAGAGATATGGGCTGACAGAACTCAGATGGAAAGGCAACCTTTCCCCACCTAAGCTCAGTTGGAAATTTTTGTGTGTCCTTAAGTGATGGGTGAAAACAACAGTCTACTGTGGCTATAATGTCATCACACCAACAACAGGCAACTCTCCATCCCACTGTTCTCATTAAAACTGTAGATGTCAGGTATAGCATTGCTAAACTAGAATGGCATTGATGGGTCTTACCTTAAAATTTATCTTACTGTATTAGTGAAGGATCACATTTTGCCTTATCACATTTTAAAAATTATTTGGTAGTTTAATATAACTCACTTCTCTGCAAGTCTATGTATTTTATTTTCTGAGTTTACCATGCCTCTAAGGAAGAAAAAATATAGGCTTCAGTAGACTGTTGGGGAGTCAGAGAAAATAAAACTCTGATAAAGCAGAAGCGTCAGCACAGAGTTCACACACTGTAGGAGGTCCTTCTGTAGCTTTCTGACAGCGCAATCTCTGGTTCTTGCAGGAGACAGAGAATTTGAATGGGGTTTTGTGACTAAAGTGCTACAGCTTGCTTGATGTCAATGTGGACTGCTGCCTGACTGGAACTGTGCACGGCTCAGGGGCACCAAATGGCTCTGAAGCAGGAGCAGCTCCGCCATGCTGAACTGTGCTGATCTCAGGCTGGAACTATCGTAATTATCATAATAACAGCGCAGTTAAGATTTAGACTGGGCAGGAAACAAGTGGTACCGTATTACCCCTACATGGCGCAACTTAAGTTTTTAAGAAGTGCTTAGCATTTTAAGAAGTGCTCCTGGATAGTAAAGAATTACAGATTCACAATTGGACAGATTCAGACATAAAAGACCTCTAAATGGGTCATACTGTTGAATAAAGGTACATAGTAGGCTTAAAAGAGAAAAGAAATAAAGAGTATAGAGAGATGCTTTAAAAAAAAGGTAAAGTCTTTAAAGAGACAGAGTACAGGTAATCATAGATTAAAGGAAGTAAAAAAATATATAAGCGATGTAAAAATGGAAAATTCACAGAATGTCTGGATTATGTATTTTATTGTGTTTTCTTTAAATGTTTTGACTGTGAAGGAGCTAAGTACAGAGAGAATTTTCATTGTATGGGCTGCCAAGCTAAACCAGCATGGATATTATTATAAAGGTATAATGACTTCAAAATTTGGGTCTAAGGATATGATGCTTTGGAAAAGAGGTTCTTCTTTTGTTTTCACAGAGGACGGGAACCTGTGTATTCCTTCCAGACCAATAATATGGTTTCATAGATCATGCCCTCCTGAAAGGTCATTGTGAACACCTTCAGAAAATTACTTCACTCAACTGGTGACTGAGATGAACTTAGTACATAGGAAATACCATGAAAGACCTGATTAACAGCAGCCCCATACAGCACGAAGCAGTTTGGAGAGAGAAAAAATTACATCCATATTCCCAAATATTGTTTATAAATGTTCTTTTACATTTAAAGGGGGATATGATATATATATGAATAATTTGCATTTGTATGGATTTTGCTTTATTGATATAAATTTAAGATCAATCTTGTTATATGTATATTTCTGCTCTTGATTAAGGTATTGTGATTGTGCAGTTCATTTAAAAAATGTAATGTATATTTAGGAAATATAGATTGTTAATGGATAATCATTGATAATAGTCAAGCTTGTAGTCATGTTAGTTAGATTTTCTAGATATATAGAGATATATTTCAGTTAGATAGGCATTCTTCATATCTTTCAAGGACAACAGAATATGGCATTTAATGTTTTAATAATTTAGGGTTTTTCATGACAATCAGACACGTCTGCTCCTGGCAGCACCAATCTACTTCAAGAGGAAGATGGGCATCGAAGAGTTTCCTTATGGAATTTGTTAGCCATTTGGGCAAGAAACTGCTCTTGCCTGGACTGTTGCATAAACTGGACACAAAGAACCTGCAGAGAGAGGACTGCTGAACTTGCCTAAAGGTGAGATGATCCTTTGGGGTTCCTGATTCATAAAAGAGTCTGCGAGACATTCTGCAGGATACAGAAGGAAGTGACTGAACTGTCTTTGAAATTTCCTGCTTCATGGAAATGTCTGCTGGATACTACGGGCCTGTAGGCTGAAGATGGATGCCCCAATGGTACAAAGGAACTTTGGGTGACTCTACAGGCAGCGAGATGTCTCTGTCATTTCTAGAGATTTAGAAGTTGCTTACTTCTTGTTTACTTAGGTAATATTATATCCTTCTGGAGTCTTTGATGGAATTGAAGAATGGATAGTTATAATTATAGTTTTCCTTAGTTATGATAAAAGATAAAGTAGATATAAATATGGTAACTGTAATTCTTGCTTGATAACTGTTTTGTTATATGTAATTTTACTATGTTAAAGTGAAAGCCTTTCTTTTTTCTTTAAACAGAAAAGGGGAAATGGTATAGGAGATCCTTCTGTATTTCTGTTGCTTTCATTGGTTAAATAAAGAAACTGCCTTGGCCTTATGATAGGGCAGGACTTAGATAGGCAGGGAAAAGAGAACATAATGCTGGGAAGAAGACAGAGAGAGAGCCGCCATGAAATCACCAGAGTCAGACATGCTGAAGCTTTCCCAGTAAGCCACGATCTCATGGTAAACACAGATTAATACAAATGGGTTAGTTTAAGATGTGAGAGTTGGCCAAGAAGAGGCTAGTTATAATGGGCCAGGCAGTGTTTTAAATGAATATTTCAGGAGTTAAGCTAGGCGGGCGGGATGGAACTAGGGGCCCTGTGCTGGGTGGCTGGGAGCCGGGAAAGCGGCCCGCTCCTCTTACTACAACACACTAATGATCACGTGTTACCCATAATTGTTCATTGAATCCTCTGGAGCACAGTTGTTCATGTTTTAAATATAGACCATTATGTACCAATTGTCTTATTTCACAATCTAAAAATAAATGGGATAAACATACTAGAAATTATTAACAATTTGGAAAGAAGTAAACAGCTTGCCACCCAATGTTGAAGAGGCAATCAGTGCATATGAGAACACATACATGCACACACACCCACAGGTGACAAAAAAGCCACAATCACACATGGATATATAAAAAGATACATATGGATGTATGCATCAAGCAAACACAAAAACTCTAAAGGTTTGTAAATGAAGAGAAACACCTGTAAAGTTGAACATCCTAACTACCTCAGTGCATTAAAGTACAGTGGAATAATTGACATTTATAATGTGATAATTATCAGAGATGTCTCAAATTCACAGTTTGCAGCTTCTAAGGGACTTTTTTTTTAACCTTTTCACCTGTAGCATATATAAGAGACTTTTATATTCATTGTCTGAGTTAATTCTCAAAATGTTTGAGTTACCATGTCAAACACAGGACCACAGCAACTTTTGAATGCTATGACTTAGAGAAACTAAAGAACTTGAAATTAAGTAGGTGTTAGATAGAGCTGTGGTTCCTAAGCTACTGCAGAGCAACCCTGGGTTGTCAAAAGCATCTATGGACATGCCAATAATCTGGCTGACATGACAAGGACATCAGCAAGACCTTTTAAAATGAGTTCCACAAAGATCAATTAAAGACAAACTTTAAATCTTTACAAGAATAAAATTAAGTTAGGTGGGCACTACCAACTCACCAAATCCTAGTTCCCCTACAGTGTCTCAGAGGTCAAAATTTCACTTACAAGTGAAAACTCCAGGGCTATGTTAGGCCTGAAGTACACAGATAAAGAACACATGCATACAGTCATTGTAATAATCACACAAAGCATTTTGTTGAATAGAGTCTACCGAAGATTCCTGTAGAGAAATTGAGTGCAGGACAGCTATGGCAGGTGCCACATCAAAGCCCCACGCTCGGAGGTCATTAGCACCTCTCCAGTCTATTCCAACATTCAAGGTGAACATAAAATTTAAAATGTGTAGCAGCCATAAAATGGAAGAAAAAAATACATTAGAAAAAAAAGGCTCATTTGGTTTTTAAATGGGACATAGGATCACACACACACACACACACACACACACACACACACACGCACGCACGCCAACTATCTGCCAAAAGGAAATAAGACAGAAAGCACCAAAATTGTTGTTAGGAAAATTCCCTTGCTATATTTTTTCAGCGTGATGGTTAAGATAAGTTCAAATCCTTGGGGTGTTGTTGTAAAAATCAAGCAAAATGCACAGGTTTTGAGAAACCCGGGGCTATCTGCTTAGCACTCCTAATGGACTTCTGTCAGCTGTCACCATAGTAACCTCTGGGTGACTGTTCCTAGCTTGTGGCACTTAGACACTTTGCGCCCTTGGGATTCTGGTCATTTTGCTATGGCTGGAAGAAACGCCCAGAGGGGAAGTCCACATACCCTCTTGTTCCGACCGAGTCATCTCCTCCAGCTTCTTCTGCTTCAGCGTATCCACCACGTCGGCAAGGCTCCCTTTGCGGCGTTCCGGGGTTCCAAAAGTAACACTGCTCATTATCTCGCGCTCCCGACTCCCTTCGTCAGGCTTATGTGGTGAGGTAGACGTATTTCGGAAGGAATATAGGGAACATAACTTATTATTCTCTGACTCCTAGAAAAAATGAAATGAGAGTTTAAAAAAAGTTATTAGTGTATAGGTTTCATTTAAAACCACTCCAAAATATAAATAAATAAAGTCCCTAACTAAAGGAAAGCATGTGATGGTCACTGGATCAAATAAACTATATCAATAAAATAAAGTAATACACTCAGTAAAACAAAACAAAAAAAACTACTCTTCTGCTAAGCAGTGCTGAACTCTAAAGTAGTTAAGTACCAGAGTGACTAAACTCAAATCCCAGGTTCAAGCTGCTTTGGTTTTAAGATAATAAAACAACAAAACTATACATTTTGGCTTTTCATTCACTCATGCTTTGGGTTTATGAAAGTCCAGGTTCAGTGAACCAGTATTAGAATTGATAAAGTTTTTCTCCCCAACTGGGTCTTTTTACCAGCAATACTCTCCCCACAGACCTAACACAAAAAATGTTTTTCTCTCATTTAGAAACAATGGAAGTTGGTTTCCATGGCCAACATTCACTTTCACTAGAAATTAAATAAAACGTCTAAACCTCTGAAAGAGTCAGCGATCTGAATTTTTTGCATGCTTGCTTCAATTGCTTGTCCATAGCCACAGAAGAGCCCATCCACTCCTTAGCTTGCCCCGATGTTCCAGCACGCTGTAGCATGCTTCTCACATGGCATTTTAAAACTGTGTCTAACAACAATAAAATGCTCATTGCAGAAATGTTTGCACAGAAATTACTTCACAGTATACAAAAGTTTGCTAAGTAGTAGTAGGCTGCTAATAGGCTCAATCTATCAGCTGCAGGGGAGAGAGCAAATCTTAGGTTAAAAAACAAACGACCACGTGGGAGTTTTTTGAAAAGGAAATTGTTTTGTTATCTTTGACTCAGAACTGAGGATTCAGGGATAGAGAGATGGTTCAGCTGCTGAGAGTGCATGCTGCCTTTGCGGAGTCCGGGTGCTAACATTCCCATGGTTCATTTCACAATTCTATAATTCCAGTTCCAGGGTACTTGGTGTCTCTGGCCTCTATGTGCAACTGTATTTACACATTCACACTCACAAACCCACACACAAACCCACACATACACGTATTTTAAAATAAAATAATAATAAAAAAAAATTTAAGAACCAAGGATTAGAGGCAACTGTTAGATGGCTAGAGTCCTCAAGTAGTCCTCCATACACCTTATCTGAATAAAAATGTTCTTTTCCTGATTAAAAACAACAAAGTCTGTGAAGTGTCCAGTCTTTAGAAGCTTCAAAATCCCAATGGCTCTTAATCTCTTTCCTTCCAAAAGCAGCCCCGCCAGCGTGAGTGAAGGAGGGCTGGGGCTGGATCAGCAGCACAGCACTGGCCAGGCATATACAAGGTGCCAGGTTTGGTCTCCCAGAACAAGTAATAGAACTAAATTAGCACTGAAAACATAGGAGGCTAAGGTAGCAGAGTTGGTGCACAATGGTTGGGGGAACTGAAAGTGAAAGCAGCGGTCTCAGTGTGCATCAAATGAGACAATAGCTATGCTAAAAAGATGCTGGGATTTGGGAACTACTGTCACTGTCCCTGAAGTGAAAGGGGCTCTATTTTCAAGGTTGTTGGGACCACAGAATGAAGTAGCACTTGAAAAGCCTCTGTGCATGGTGATGAGCGTCAGTCGGCATTCCTCCCAACCCCAACTGAGGTGATGTCCTAAAGGAAGGGGCAGATACAGAACTGGGAGTAGAGGCATTGTGAAGGAAGGGCATTGATATGACCCTGAGATTAACTTAAATACCATGAGTACCAAAAATCTACTAACCTGTCTGCGTTAAATGGATAAACTGCATGGTATGCATTTCAATATAGTTACTTAAATACTGTGAGGTAAGCTTTCAGCTCCCTGCCTTCATATTGTTACTAGCACAATGCTGGGAGTGGGGGTAGATGTATGCAATGGCTTCAATCTGAAAAAACTTGAAAAGGACAAAGTAAATGAATGAGTTAGAATATTTTATCTTGTACCTAAGACTACCTCAGTCACCCATGAAAGACTCACCATCTCAGTTAACATGTACAAACATTCTGTAGAGAGAGGCAGAGAAGCCCCTCTTTGAGATGCCTACTATGCTTAGGTCTTGACTCCTTAAGAGGGTCAGTTCATTCTCCATATTGTGCAAACAAAACCCCAGGAAACATAGCTGCTGGTGCCAGTGTGACTGTGGTATTGATGAATCAACAATCATCACAAAATCATTTATTCTTTACTTTTCTTCTGGTGCTTATATAGCCTAAAAATCAAAAGTAAAACCCTGGCACAAGCTAAGAAGAGCTGAGTGACAAAAAAACCAGTGGCCAGAAACCTGCTCACCTTCAGGTGACTCCACGGGACAGAATGAAGGCCTTCCCTTCCCACTGGTGTCAGGTGGGGGCTGAAAGGCTCTAGAGAGGCTCCAGACTAGAACTCCACGTGTGCAGCGCCATTTGTCCCCTGGGCTCAGGTTCAAGCAGCCTATGAGCTAGCTGTCGCTTTCCTGTTAGGCTGTGTTCTTTCTTGTATGGTCATGGGAATGTGGTTATAGCCATCCTATACCAAAGACAAAAACCATGGGCTCTTTTGCTTCAGTGATGACCCATGCTGTCCTCTGTCCCATCGTCTGTGCAAAGTGCCTCTATACTACCAAGTACAGAACACAAGGCTGTGAACTCATGATTTCTCTTGTGTATTGCAAAGAACCTTCGTACATTGCCAAGGCACCAACAGGAGGCTAAAGATGTATACATTTATAGTAGCCTTTGGAAACATGGGGGTGCCTATCACTTTTAAACTTTATAAAACAATAAACACAGGGGTTTTCATGACCAGAGATTTACCCCTAACTCATTTGAGTAAAACTGACAAGGAAGTCAATTTAGCTTTAAAAATTTGTCTCATGAGACAGCAACAACTCCAAATGAGAGGGAGAAAGAGAAGGAAGTGTCCTTTTCCACAAAGACTCAGAAAACATCATCGAAGAGAGGATGGAAAGATCCTAAGAATCAGAGGCTGGGGAGGACTGCTTCAAAATAGTGTTTTCTGGATATGACAAGGACATTGCACACATGAAGTCACAGAAGCTCTGGCACCTGCATGGAACCTGTACAGGATCAAGCTGTCACACACACTCCAACATGGTTAGAGGAGGGGCCATGCAGCTCCACCCCTAGTTGAGAGCTCTTGGCAATTGATATTGCTGAAAGAAGAAGGGTCAGCTTTCTACAGCAGTACCGCCTGCCAAGTAAAATAAACATTTTAAAAAGATATGTAAAGTACCAGATATGAATTTGGGAGGAAGATGGGCAAGACAGCAGTTGGGGGAGTAGGAAGTTATAACCTAAAACATTGAATCTTTGTGTGAACTTACCAAAGAAGTATCATTAAAATAGAGGGGAAATATATAGGGAGAGCAGCAAACGAACTTTGACAAAACATTTCTAACCACCCCAGAGAGTTACATCATTTTGTGGAAATTTTCTTAAGGAATAGAAGCCTAGTTTGTTTGTAATTTTCTGGGACCAGACAGGTCCTATGACAGACCAACTGAGGCAAATGTGCAAAGGCTGCCATACATTCCTAACAAGAGCTCAAGAGCATGAGTACAGTGGCTCAGAGACATAGGTCCCAGCCTCCCTAAGAGGATGGTAAAATAAATGTACATGGGAACTGGAGAGCTGGATCCACCTGTAAAGTGCTTGCTATGTAGGCATGAAGACCCAAATTCAGATCTTCAGCCCTGATGTAAAAGCTGGGCATGCTTTCGTACACTTACAATCCAACTGCTAGGGACACAGTGACAAGCCAATCCCTGGAACTGATTGGCCAACCATTTTACACAAATAGGTGAGCTATAGATCCCATGAGGGACCCTGTCTGGAAATAAATGTGGAAAAAGATAGAAGAAGACAACCAGTATTAACCCTGACCTACCAAAGGACACACACACACACACACACACACACAGTACAAAAACAATTTTGTAAAGTTTTAAATTGTACTTGGCCTTAACATTGTGATGTGTATATTTAAAAAAAAAACAAAAATCAATAACTCTAGTGAGCTGTGACTTTTTATAAATAACAAGACAGAAGATGACTACCCTTCTTTGATCTTTCTTTGGAAAATAATTATTAAGTTACATGAGTGATCACAGGAATATTATAAAAAAGCCAAGAATGAGGAACTCAGTGAGTTCTGGAGCCACTGTCACATTCAAAGAAATTTACAATAGACTTGTTTCCTCCCGGCCCCTAATCTCAATGGTTCCACCAAAAATAACAGTAAAGAAAAATGTTAATATCATTTAAAAGAATTCCTGTGCCAACACAAGACTAAGACGATGCATATTCAGACTGTGCAAAAAGTACATCAGTGTGGAACTTTTAAACATGTAAAATGCATGGGAATGGCTGAGAAAAGCAGAGTATTGCAAAAAACATCAGTAGCTCCAGAAAAGAAAAGGCCATTCTCACAAGTCAAGAATTTCAATGAAAATGTTTCCCAGTGGCTGAGAGGACAGACAAGTAAATATTTTGAAATACAAGGTATTTTTAATTGCTCAGATTTTCCAGAATTCTTACCCCAAAGTGAATGTTGAGCAGTTGTATTCAAAGGAATTTGAATTACTCTAGTCTATTCCTCTGCATGTCTCATCAAAGATCACAGCAACCGCACTTCATCTCTGAAGCCCTCCCTGACCACACAGGACCCACCAATCTGCTGCTGACCAGATTACACATCGAAGAAGTTAACCAAACACATGTAATCCAACAGCTAACAATATGCTATAATAGGTGATTCTTTACTATTTTGGATGCCACGGAAACATTTACAAATGAATTTTAACTCTTGAAGTTACATACTAAAAGCTGCAAACTGATGAACTTCCAACAAAACTCTTCAAATATATTCAAAGAACTAAAAATTAAAATCAAGGGAAGATTTCTTTAACAACCATGTGAGTGTATAAACAAAATCCTTAAAATCTATATACTTAAAAATAAGTAATTGATGATACAGATATAACATAGAATACCACAAACCATCAAAATTCCTCTAACATAGTTGAATATAGAATTTATCATAGAGAATAACTATAAACAATCTCTCTGCCTGATTATAGGGACTGTTTGAGAGCACTATGGCTTTATACACATAAAGGAGTACTTTAAAACCACTGAAAATCATAGTTTTGCAGAATATTTAATCACGCAAATATTTACAATGTATTATGAATGAGAAAATGGGTTGGCAAAAATCTTTAATATACCTATTTTGAGAAAAATATGCACATTTAGAAACCAAGATCTCTAACAAACAAAATGCTGATGATGCTATTGCTGAAATATTATTTTCCTTTTGAGGTTCCTTATTGAAAATATTTTATATAGATAGCATTCTTAATCAAAACAAATGTAATTTTCAAAGTTGAATGTGGACATTTAAAATGTTGTATAGTAAAAAGCTATTCATAGAGAAGGTACTAATCAATAGAAAAAGGACATATATCACAGCATTTAAAATATAAAAGTGATTACTTCTACTTGTGCACAAAGGTTAGTATCTGCCCCTCCTCCCTTCCACCGGGAAAATATATTCTAAAACATTTATGATGATTTCTAAATTATAGTAAGATTACTGGAAGTCTTACTTTATATTTTTATTCATGTAGTTTTCTACTTTTCATCAATGAACAGATTACTTTTGTAATACAACAACAAAAGTTATTTTGGAGTTGGACATTTAGGAGAAATGGAAATGAGCCTAAAGCCTGGCCTGGTTGGGGATCTTCAGAGTCCCTCCCTTTGTCATGGTCTCCCTGAACCAAACCAGAGAACGGCCACTTCCATCTGCAACTGAAGCATTTCAAATAACACCTAGCACTAAATGTAATTATTTACAAGAGAATCCTTATAAGCTAAAATCTAGATCCTCACTTCTGTGGTTTAAATATATACCCCTCCAAAACCCCTACATTAGACTCTATGACCTAATCGTGGTATTAAGAGGTAGGGTCTTAAGGAGATAATTACTGATGGGCCAAAGTCCTCGTGGATAAAATTTGTGACTCAAAAAACCTGGTAACAACTTAGGTAGGCCCTTTTTTGTCACCCTTCCTTTCAAACAATAAGAACATTGCTAATTGTCCTCCTCTCTCTAGGGGGTGCAGCAATGGATACCTGTTAACCACCTCAAAGCTGAACAAAATCCCACCAGACTGAAACCACCAGCACCTTGATGTTAGATTTTTCTTACTACTTAGAGTTTTCTGTTACTGTAACAAATACCTGAGATAAATCAACTTATAAGGAAGAAAACTTCACTTTGCCTTATAGCTTTAGTGGTTTTGATCTCTGCCCTATGAACTCCAAGCCTATTTTGGGCCTGGGGTGCAAATCATGATGAAACATATTAAGGGGAAAGGTTTGACCATGGAGAGTGTGGGAATGAGAAGGGAAGGAGGAAAAGATACCAATATTAGCAACCCACAACTCCAATAGCTAAAGTCTCCCAGTAGGTTTCACTTTCTAACACCTCACAATATCACCCTGTGCTAAGAGCCAAACTTAAAACATACACATTAAGGACATTCATCCAAACCATGGCACCTGCTTTCAGAGTAACTGTGTGGTATTGATAGATTTCTGTTTATGAGATTTTTAGTCAGAGGATATTTTGTTGTAGCAGCAGAAAGTACTAAGACTCTATTACATCATTTCCTGTTCACCCTCCAAAAGTGTACAACTTCAATCTATGTCCCCTTCCATATTAAAGTTATTGAAATAGCTTAAGAGATCAAATTAATAGCATCTAAGTGAGCCCTGTCTACCTTTTCCCTCTCATTTCTCATTCAGCATAATTCTCAGGCCCCTTATACAATCTCCACATATCTTTGAAAATACCCCACCAGCACTAAATACTGAATTCCCAATCTTCATTCTGAATGGGAAGCAAGCCAGCCCTCAGCAAAGGGATCTCCACCAGGCCACTTCGGTGGAGCTGGAAGGCTAATATCTAAATGTGGGTTTTCTGACTCCGAATCCAAAGTTCTTTCTATTCCACACCTGGAAAACATTCACCTCCATAGCAAGATGCTATGATTCTAAACAAGACCACCTGTAAGCTTTTCTGTTTCCATACATCTATCTCCAGGAAGGAGATTTTCTTACTATAAGTCTAAAAATGTAATATATTAATCTAACTTGAGAATTAGCAAAAGGAAATTGTAGTACTTGAGTGCTGTCACATAACAGAGCCTTCCAAAATTAAATACATGTAACAACCATCAGAACTGCCCAGGGTCTGTCTCAAAAGCCTTTGTGACGCTGCGGGTTAAGTCTGTACAATGGCTGGGTCCCAGAGACTTCCCTACTCTTAGAAATGTGGTACCTGACTAGGAGTCAAGAGCTCTGCAGTGGCTAGGGTTTCATGCCTTCCTCTAGTTCTGTGGGACCGCTGTCCACACTGCTCGGAGGGAGAATCAGATGAAGGCTATTGCCGACATTATTTAAGTTAGTCACAGCTTTATATGCAATACTTGAATCATTGAGGCTTGACCACAGTCCAGAAGATGGAAGTTAGACTCTACCTTTTTATAGGATGGAGTTATAATTACATCCTCAAATAGTTGCTATGAGAAATGAATCACTTATAAAGCATGTCATAAGGTACCCACTATTAACTATTCAGGAACTCTTATTACTGAATCCCTATGTCCTTTGTACAAGTGCTTTGTGTCACTTGTCACTTCTGCATACTGTCATGATAGCCACTGGCACTATTTTTAGGATTTTATTCATACTAATTAATCTGAATGGAACAGTCAGCCTAAACTACATTATGACCTTTGCTCCCAAGCTGAATCCACTAAGTACTGGCTTCTCACAAAACTCCAAAAACCTTAGCAATTAGGTTTTTTTTTCTAGGAATGTTATCAGTGAGCACTTATCCGACGTGCACCTGAGCTATCTCCTCCCTTATACAATGCTCTGAGTCAGCTGGGCTGCCGCCACACCTAGGTGAGGAATGTAGATGGGCAATCCTCGTAGACAAGCAGAGGAGTGAAGTGGACTAGTGTTGCTAACATCAGAAGTGGTGCTCAGAGCTGGGAGCTAGATAGCATGGGTCAGGAATGGGATTTTGCCTGTATACTGGAGTAGGACCCATAAATATGTGGAAGTCATTGCAGCTGAGAGAAAGGCTTGAGAAATGGCCTACATAGCTGCATGAATCCACTCTGGGACTAGTTGCCCAATGGGACTGTTGGGACAAAGCATTGCCCTCTCTTTAGCCTTCCTTGAGCCCATAAACAAAACTGAATGAAAAGCATCCATTTTGCTGCATTGTACATTATCAATAGGATGTTCTTTCTTACTTACTTTTTCTTTTGAAATATTGGCTCATAAATCCCAGACTGTCCTGTAACTAAGTAGTCAAAGATGACCTTGAACTTTTGATTCTCCTGCCTCTGTGCCCTGAGGGCTGAGATTATTGATGCACATCACCATGCCTGGTTTATGCAGTGTTGGACTCAGGCTCTGTGCACACTAAACAAGCACTCCACCACCAGAGTGACATCCCAGACCCTGATGACCATTTTAGGTGAAGCTTTTCTAGTCACAGCTTTATCCTTACTCTAGCCGATTCTCCCTAAAGATAAGGGTTATTTAAATGAAAAAGGTGTGTTTATTCACCACCAATAATATAATTTAGAATTATGCAGTGAAAAAAGCTAAACAAGTTTCTCAACTTGTTTATGGCATATTATTCTTTGAGATTCAGCAAAAATAAATCAGAATTCCAGGGTAGTCTCAGAGTTTTTAAACTTCTGATATTTTAAACACACTTCTAACAGTCTTCACACTCTATAATTTGAATAGCTGGCACTCTTGCTTAAAGAGTAAAAGATGCCTAGCTTTGTACAGTGGAGACCAAGAACCTACAGGAAGAGTCAATGAAAAGAGTTCAGGTCTCACAGTAAGGTAACTCCCCTCATGGGATCACAGGTGCATACTGTCTATTCCAGAACTGTCCATTATTTTGCATTGAAAATGTGATATATTTAGAGAGGTAATTAAAAGGATTTACAAGAACTATACTACATATATGAACTCACTGGTGAGCATTTTGTCTTTAATTATCCTTCCTGTTCTCTTTTCTAAATGTTATATCACACATACATTTGCTTACATACATACATGCTTGTGCTATAGGCGAAGCTCCATCTAGGAGGGAGAGCATGCAGCTTTTTTCCTTATGAGACTGGGTGGTATCACTTAATATTAATGTTCTTAGTCCATCAGTTTTCCTGAAAATTTTGTGATTTCACTTTTTAAAGTTGAATAGCATTCTGTTTTATATATTACCAGATTTTATTATTGGTTCATCTATTGATGGACAACTAGATTGGTTCCAATACCCTTTTATAGTGAAGAGATCTGCAGTAAACATGAAGTGCAAATATCTCTATGGCAGGCACAGAGCTCTCTGGGTACATGTCCAGGAGTGAAATATTGTGGTCATATGGTAGCTCTATTTTTAATTTTTTGAGGAGCTTCCAAAACTGATTCCCACCATGGCCATAGCAATTTGCAAGCCCCAGCAACAGTGTCCTGTTTTTCAGCATCCTCTGCAACATTTGTTGTTAGATTTCTTGATAGCTGTTATGACTGGGTGAGTGCCACCCCATTCAAAGATAATGTTTACTGAGATTCGAAATCATAAATTTGTTCTTGAATGCTGATCCCACTCAATATATAGTGACCATCCTTAGCCCATACACAGAGTCATTTGAAGAAAGCCCAAATCAATAATCAATCCAATTTATTTAATTATAGTGCATTCTTGGAAATTCTAGAGAGAATTACAGAGGTGCAGTATCTACAAAGATGCTAAAAACAATAAGATAGCAACTAAAAATTGATATAATAAAAATAAACTAAAAGTTGTGCTTGCTTTGACAACCTAAAACAAACATGCCAGAGGGTCAATTTCCCCTGTCAAGGTGGAGAGTTCCCACCATGACCTCAAGTCTCTTTGTGTACACTGCTTGTATCTAGTTTAAGTTACAATGGGCTGTTAAAGTTGTATTAGATAAGTGGCATGTATCTTCACATCCCATAGCATCCAGTGACATTATATACACACAATATTTGCACCGTGCTCAGTTGAAGCTTTTCAAGTCACAACTTTACCATCACTGTAAGGCCACCCTCCCTAAAGATAAGGTTTACATAAAGAAAAAAATGTTTACTCATCAATGATACAATGTAGAATTATAACATACAGTGGTTGAAAAATAACAAGTTTATCTTTTTTTTTCAGATTATCACTTTAACACGTTTTCAGATGACCCAAACCCCACCTGCTGGTTACCCTGTGGCATAGGCCTTCTATTGTCTTAGTATCAGGAAAGGGTTGCCTGCTCTAGGTTCTAATAGCTTCTGGCTACAAAGGAAATTTAACTTCCTTAACAAGTTGAAGACTAAATGTGGTGTAGGAGGGTCTTCTGTCTGTATATTGCCCTCATTGGTTAAATAAAGAAAACTGCCTTGGCCTTTTGGTAGGACAGCCCTTAGGTGGGCGGAGTAGATAGAAGGAAATGCTGTGAGAGAGAAGGCAGCTTCTCCAGCACAAGATGGACACTGGTTAGACTCATGCCGGTAAGCCACAACTCAAGTGGCGATACACATTAATGGAGATGGGCTAAAATAATATGTGAGAGTTAACCAATAAGGGGCTGGAGATAATGGGCCAGGCAGTATTTAAATGAATACAGTTTCCGTGTAATTATTTACACACCGGGAGCCGGATGGCACAAGGGGCCCGGCGCCGGGAACGCAGCCCGAGCCCCTCATTACTACATAAATGTCTAACACATGAATCATAAACCCAAAAGTTCTCTAAATCGCCTCATTATCATGACATGTAACAAATGGAAGTTAGTATATTGACAAAGAATACATAGAAGTGGAAGAAAGGAAGGGAGGGAGGGAGGGAGGGTGGGAGAGGGAAACCTTAAAGCTCAATCTGTGGAGACAAGTTCGTAAGAACACCTTGTGCTGTCGCCATACAATCACCCCTTCATGCTAATGTCCTCAAAACCACAGTTCTGCAGTCACAGCCAGTGCACGGATCCCTGTGAAGAACGTGGAATGATGATAAACTCCTTAACTAGGGGCAGGCAGTAGGGCCCTGTTTTTCTAGTCTAACTCCCAGTTTTCGTCCATTTAAGCTTAGACAACTTAATTAAACTCATTTAGCTTTAATTTCCCTCTCTCTAAAATGGAAGCAATAGCACCATCAATAAAGAATAGACCTCACTGAGTTGTTATTAAATGCATGACTAAACATAGGACTCTTGGACCTGTGCCAATTATATAAGCACTAACTGAGTGATGGTGGTGGGGTGGGAGGAGCAATTGTGGAAAGCCCTGACAATCAACTGTGTGGTTTCTCTGCAAATACCTACCCTTCATAGAGGACTCACTACCTCCCAAAGCAGTCTATTCCATTTCTGGGGAGTTGGCAAAAACTTATCTTTATAGGAATATAAAATTGATTTCAATGTATAAATCTGTCCCATGAAAACAATCAGATTGAAACACTTTCAATACAAACACACAGCTACCATAGTACCCTTGTATCTTATTTTTCTGAAACTGGGGTAATATCCAAGCTTCCTTCATTTCTTCTTCATAGAGATATGATCCAGAGACAGATGCGAGGTGGCACACACCTTTACTCCCAGCACTCAGGAAGCAGAGGCAGGTGGATCTCCATTAGTTTGAAGTCAGCCTGATTTACATAATAGTGAGTTATAAGTCAGCTAGGGCTACAAAGTAAGACCCTCTCTCAAATAAATAAGTAAATAAAAATAAAAAGACAGTTCAGTCAAGTATGTGCTACCTTGGTTTTTCGCTCTCCTAAAGAGTAGTGAACTGAGCAAACTCATTAAGTCACCCATCAACACTGCCTTAGAGGTGCTGTTTTTACATTCTAATGCCATGGTCAGGAAGCCTCGTAGATGAAAATACTCAGCAGTGTTTGGTTTTCTTGCCGTTGTTGTTACTGCTGTTGCTGTTGTTTGGGGGAGGGGCTGGTAGTGGGCTGTAAGCATTTTCAGGCAGGAAGGTCTAATGTTGAACTTCTCAGAGGCCAAGTCTTCGGCTTATACATCAAGGCTCGGCTTATCCATACTCAGGTACCTGTCATCACAGGCAGTCACTCACCTGGAATGTCACTGGGCACTAACAATGCTGCTAGGCTGAACCAGCTCAAACAGCTTTAACTCTGAAACTCAATTACAACTCAGATCTTTCCTTTCTGCGATGAGGAAATTCAAGACAGGAGTTAAGAGTGGCTTTCCTGAGGTCACGTGACAAATCAGTGGCAGAGATGAGCACAGGCTTTTTGTAAAGTCACAAACTTCTGACACGTCCCCTCCCAGTCACCAGGGAGAACAACTCCACTGAAAAGAGGATTCCCTTTGTTTCCTTTCTTGACTGCCTGAGGCACTGGGTGTGGTAGATTATGCAGCAATTGGAAATGCTGCACACATTCTTACAGACCACAGGTCCTCTGTGCAGAGCAGACCAAGATTCCACAGTTTTTATCAAAGCTAACTGTTTATTCTAATGTCAACTCCATTGCCTCCTGCTATGCTCTGTGCAGTTGTTTTCCTCTCTTTCTTATCTGGGAGACACTGGGGTGCTTAAAAAAAATAACCGTATGTTATCATTATGGTTGTTATAAGCAGCAAGAAAACTGGAGTGCTTGAAGTTAGACAAACCACTCAGGCCATTAATGTCCTCAAGGCCTCTCCCAGCCCAAAAAGCTTCTCTCCTCCTTGGATTCTGTCCAGTACATGCTCCAATTTGAGGGCTTCACTGCCAAAGTCTTCAAATGTCTTCCTAATACATCAATACCTATGATGAGCTTAACAGTAAACTCATGGTAATCTAGGAAAACATATGTAACATTGCTAGCATTCTGATTTCAGTTTCTACAATTAGAACAAATTATGAGCAGATTAAAAATGATTTCTAGAGGCTGCAGTGTTGCAAAACCACCATCCACCCACCCAACCATCCATGCGTCTACCTACTTCTCTCTGTATTTGCAGAAAAGGAAAAAACTAGGCACTTAATGTCCCAACGTTGACACAAAGCAGCAGGAAGTCTAACCTGCCATCAGGTCCCCCAGTGCCTGAACCTCTGCCTTTCCTCATCTCAAGCAAGAAACCTTCAGTTGATGTTACTGGACAATCACATAGCCAGCTACCAGTTCTTTCCCACTGAGACGGAACTTTCAAACACCAAAAAACTAAGATGCACCCCTTAACCTATTCTGTCATTTTCAAAAGAACAACAGTCAAAACTATTATACTCAAATTACAAACAAAATACAATAGTATTTGTGCAAAATGAAAGTGTGTTATCAAAGACTAAAATGTGCAAAATAAATTAAAACAACTGAAGGCCAAATATTAATAATGAATTCAAATGCAAAAGTTCTCTCAGTTTCTTAATGAAGACAAGAAGGAATTACCTGAAGAATTCTGTATGAGAGAATATGCATAAATCCAAACCACCTGTGGACTGAAAGCATGCTATATAGTTCTTCGTTATGCAGAAAAGTATTAGTGTCCTCAATTTGTTTAATCATAGCTACTTACCAGTAATTACAGAGACAGAGACAGACAGACAGACGGACAGACACACACATACAAATTCCAAAATAAAAATGATTGATTTTCATCTAAGTGTTCTAGTTCTTTCTTTTCCATTTCATTGACAAGTCAATGAGTCCCTTCTATGATACCACTATAGTTTATCTGTGCTTAAAAGGACACAATTCAATCAAAAATCTGATGGACTTAAGACTATTGTACTCAAGGTACTCTTAACACACTGGTGGTGGAAATAAGTTGGAGTGAAATTATAATGAAAGCAAACAAAATAATTTCTAATCATTTTGTTAAACAAGGTTTTCCATTTTCTAGATGATAATGAAATATAAAGAAGATAAATGAAATGCATAAATATTCATTCTAATTTCAACTTGATTGTAAAATTTTATTAGTGAAGGTTTGTAATTTATACTTTGGATCTAAGAATGCAGATCACACAAAGATACATCATTGAACTCAATTTGCATCACCTAGAAAAATAATGCCTATGGGTTATGGGAATACAGTAGCACCAAAATAATAGTTAGAAGGTTAATATTACAAAAAAAATTTATCTCATGGAAGGCTATGTTAACAAAAGGAATAATAGCTTAGTGTTGCTCTTTTTAAAGGTTACACTTCTCTCTTGGAAAGCAAGGAAAACTTTTAATTGAGAAGGACAATCGAACAGTGGGATAATTTGCATACCAAGATGATGAAGGCACATTTATTGGAAGCTTGTATAATAAAGATTGGATGCGTTTGTAGAGAGAATAGAGTGGGGTCTCTTCTGCTTGATGCAGGAGGTTTGAGTCCACATTAGAACCTTTCAAACGGTCCTCTAAATGGTGCAGGTAGGATTCAATTGCCTTCCTGGGAAACAGTTCCCTTGGAATAAGAGAAGACAGACCCTAAGGAGTGCAAACATCCCTGGTTTGTGGTTTCAGTGTTGTCTGTTCTATCTTATCCTATCAGTCTAGAGGGCTGGGAGAGTGAGTTCATGCTCCCCCAAAAGTTCAAAATAGTCCTGAAAACCACTACATGCCACTCAATCTATACCTCCCCAATAGAATTTTGCTTAGAACATCACAAATGTGCAGGTTTCATTATTACAGTTACTGTTTTCATTCTGATGATATACCCAAATCCAGGCAAGAAGGGATGGCATGAAGAATTTTGAAAGAAAGCATACATGAGCACAAACCACCTGCAGGCTGAAAGCAAGCCTATAGAGTTCTACTTTAAGAAGAAAATTGTTGGTGTCCTGAAGTAATCCCCCACTGATTAATGATGACAAATTCTAATAGAATTATTTTTTTTAAAGATTTATTTATTTATTATATACACAGTGTTCCGCCTCCATGTATGCTTGCGGGCCAGGAGAGGGCACCAGATCTCCTTACAGATGGTTGTGAGCCACCATGTGGTTGCTGGGAATTGAACTCAGGACCTCTGGAAGAGCAGTCAGTGCTCTTAACCTCTGAGCCATCTCTCCAGCCCTCTAATAGAATTATTTTAAAAGTGAAAGTCTTCTACATTTAATATGTAATTCCATCAAAAAATAAAACCTGAGAATCATCCTGTTCAAGCTGTTTGTTCTGTCCCAGACTACACCAGAGTTTCTGCTGCAATCAAATCTTGCTTTAAATAATTGTCATAGTACAACATCTGCTCTCTAGAAATACTGTGAACTCCAACATACACTCTACAGTAGACCAGCAACACAGGGAAGAGCAGCACAGTGATAATACACTCTATAGTAGACCAGCAACACAGACAAGAGCACCGTGTATACTATTGTCATTCAGGAAAAGAAAAGAAAACTATTCACGAAAAAAAATCTATAAAACTGAAGAAAATTAAGAAAAGATGGTTGAACCCCCCCAAAAGACAATATTCATGGTTGGGCAGGAATGTGTAAATGACAAGTGGCATCAGTGATAGATAGAGTTTTGAGATTCAATCTCTAGTCAGTGCTCTGCAAGCCCAGCCATTGAAGGTTCACACAGCCTAAAAGAGCAAAGAGAGTTGAACACAGCAAAGCCCAGTTCCTTAAAGATACGCTGTACTCTGTTTTTTTATAGTGGCAGAAAAGATATCAGGGTCTGATTTTCCTCAATCTGTTAAATTACAGAAGAAATGCAAGTCTTTGCATGGATAGAACAAAATATGGGATTCTTAGATTTTGGCAGGTGTTCAATATGCAGCCCACATAATCACATGTTAATGACTGGATTGTGCTAATCAGTGTGCATACCTGATCCCTTCGTGCCCAAGGGGAAGTCAACCATTGCAGAGCAGTTAGTGTTTCTCCTTCTGATAAAGATTTGATGACATGCCAGGTAAGGAGAAAAACTTTTCCAGAAAGACCTATGACATCGCTAATAAAACAAAGTAGGACAAGGCCACTCAGACTTCCATAAGCATCACACCGTTCCTAAGGAACATTCCAGTAACCATTTTATTTTTTATTTAAACAGCCTAGGTTTGAAAAAACCCTTTTTGAGTCCACATTAGAACCTTTCAAACGGTCCTCTAAATGGTGCAGGTAGGATTCAATTGCCTTCCTGGGAAACAGTTCCCTTGGAATAAGAGAAGACAGACCCTAAGGAGTGCAAACATCCCTGGTTTGTGGTTTCAGTGTTGTCTGTTCTATCTTATCCTATCAGTCTAGAGGGCTGGGAGAGTGAGTTCATGTCACTTGGAGTGGGTGTCTTAGTGTTCTATTGCTGTGAAGAGACATGATGGCCAAGGCAACTTTTAGGAAAGCACTTAATTGGGACTGGTTTACAGTTTCAGGGGCTTAGTCCATTAAGTTCATGGCAGTGGGCCTGGTAGCATGCATACAGGCATGGCGCTGAAGAACTAGCTGAGAGTTTTACATTCAGATCCCCAGACAACAGAGAGTGATGAAGGTTTGAAACCTTCTACAACAAAGCCAACCTCCAAGCCGGCCACACCTACTCCAGCAAGGCCTCACCTCCTATGCATTTCAAGCCTGGGGACTATGCATTCAAATACATGAGCCTTTTGGGACCACTCACATTCAAACCACCACAGAGGGTATTGAGATTTCAAAAGCACATGCCATTCCCAGTATGTCTCTCTCTGCCTTGTGCTTATAGCTCAGATGTAAGCTCTCAGCTACTGCTCCAGCACCATGTCTTCCTGCCTGTGCCCATACTTCTTGCCATGAGGGTCATGAACCCACCCTTTGAAACTCCCATTAAACTATTTTTTATATAAGTTGCCTTGGTCATGGTGATTTGTCATAGCAGAAGGAAAGTAACTAAGACAGGTAGTGACTAACTTTCTCAAGAAGCCTAAATCTTGTCAGTTTCTGATTTTTTTTTCTCCAAGAGGCTCAGAGATTGGTCAAACACCACACAGTAAACATAGATCAACCTGACCTTGTGCATGAGGACTACACGCTAGTCAGACCAGGTGAACCACACTTTCTGAATTACAATTCCAATAAAGGTATTGAAATTAAATTCATCTGGGCGGTGCCTTGTATCTTAAATTACTAAATCTCTTTCTCTCACACATATACACAAAAAAACCTTGGCAACAACTCAACATTCTTAAATCTTTCAAAAAGAAGCAAGATGAGAAATCTTCTAAAAGTCTCTCACAACATGAAGTGTGGCTGAAGATTAAATCCTCGGTAAGAATTCCTGGACTATGCTATCACACAATGACAACAGCCCTGTTCCCAGAAATGGTACAAAGTCCACACCAGAAATTTTATGACTCCAAGTGAACTATGTAAAACACTCTAGAGCTGACTAGCAACTTCTCTGGGCAAGAAAGGCAGAGAGGAGCAAAAGCTTGCAAGTAAGGAAGCATTGTTCCTGGTCACTACTTATTAAATAGCCTGACATGGCTAGTATTATTTTCTTTTAATTACAACAAAGGACAGTCTTCGAATCTTTTATTGATGTGGATCTTACTTTAAAACTTTTCTAAAGAATGAAAATCACCACCTAAATCTTGCTCATTTCTCTATTTTTTGAGAGTTTCAATAGATTGATCGGGTACTACATAAGTCCTATGGTAGGCTGCAGGTAATCAGCACCAGACATCCTACACTTGCTAACCTAGAGTCCTAATACAAGTTAAAAAAAAGCTATTTTATTTGCATCTCTAAAATAAGGGGTTCAGACATTCTGGGCTGAGGGTATAATGCAGTTCTTTCTACTTAATTAAGTAGATAATTCAAACTCAGATATAGATAAAAACATTTTGCCTAAAATAACTATCAATATGATTGTGAATATAAGTACACAAGGGCATATGTGCATGAGTCCTACTTTAAATTTTATTGTCGCATTGTGCATTTTTCAAGAAAGACCTGTCATGGACAGGGGATATGGCTCAGTGGATAAAGCACTTCCCAGCAAGCCAAGTTTGAATCCCCAGAACTCACATGAAAGCCAGGCAGGTAAGGTAGGCAGCTTGTAATATAGAATTTGTAAGTTAGAGACTAAAACTCTAGGGAAAGTTAGCCAGACTAGATAAAGTGGCAAGCCCTGGGTTCAGCAACAGATAGGTACCAAACTACCTATCTCAGTAAATAAAGTGGGAAGAGTAGGGGAAGACAAGCAATGTCATCCTCTATCCTCCATAAACACATATACACATATGTACTCCCAAACATATAGCTCTACATATTAATCCCACACACACGTATACTCACTTGCACCCTACACATAAATACAGAGAGAAAGGCAGACCATTGATGCCTCACCCACATTTTCATGTTCTACCACAGAAGTGCCCATGGTTTGATCAGGAATATGTCTATTCCCTTGCTCTCGGTCCTCAGTCTCACTTATTTCACTCCATTTTTACTAAGCTCATGCTTTTGTGCTCTCCATGAAAAACTTCCCTAACTGTCCACTCTTCCAGCCCCATCCCAGTCACACTTACACAGTAGCCAATGTGATCTATTAGAAAGCTAAATAAAGCGTGATTGCTGTCTTGCTTAAAATCTCCCAATGGCTTCCTCTTCCATTTGAAATAAAGTTCAAACACTTCATTAGCACCTTTGGATCTCATATATATCATGTCTGCCTCCTTGACTTCATTCTAGATCATCTCTCCTTGCCAGTCACTCTTGCTGTAGGCCATTGTTCAAATGCACTAGTCAAAAGATGTTTTACTAACTGCTAAATCACTACCCACTTTGGACACTAAGAAATCACAAACTGACTAGGAAAGTCCCTCCCTGATGGCTAGCTTATGAAGTGACAGTAAGTAATATCCAGGCCCACTGGAGCAGGAAAGACATTTCCCAGTACTAGACCCTGCATGCTACAGCATCAATCTGCCAGGAAAGATGTTTCCACTGGTGTAATAATAGTATGACTATTATGATAGTGACCAACTTCTTTCTGATTGGATTTGAGACTTACTGTATTAGAGGGAGTTCATGTCTAACTGTGTCTACTGGCACAATAGTCCATGACTTGCAAGATGATAGTGGGGAATAGACTGAGGCTGTTTCACTAAATGGACAGTTGTCAACTGTCCTCTCAATACTTATTTTCATACCTGTAACCTTGGTCAGAGGAATTTCTTATTGCAGTTGATAGTAGTTAATGCGGAGACTCACAACTGCTCAAAGTGCTGACTTTAGGTACTCAGCAATAGATGGATTGTTTATATTATTTTCTCCATATCTAAGGTTTAAGGAACATCATGGAAGAGTGGGAATAAAGGATATAAGAGCCAGAATATGAGGAGGAGCATTGCGGAATGCTGCCTTCTCAACTTGACGTGGCTGGTGGACACATCGACTCATATCAGTGGTGGTTACCTGTATAAGACCTGAACAAGATCAAACCAGTAAAAATTCCAGCATGGATAAGGAAGGATTGCTTAGGCTCCATCCCTATCAAAGGATATGCCTATTGGTAAGTAGTCTGTGCCTCAAGGGATGGCTCTACATCCTTTCACATGTGTTTAGCACTAATTGAAGTTAGAGAACTACTAATATAATTTATTAATATAATAATACATTTTTTAAAAATGTATTTTTTAAAAAGAAGCTAGGATGGTAGTTCCCACAGAAATTTGGAGAGAGGTGGTGGGCAGGAAGTGGGTAAATATAAATATATTTTATATATATGTGAAATTTACAAAGAATAAAAACATGTTTTAAATCCAAAAATGTAAAAAATTTAAATAATAAACTTTAAAAAGACTTTTGTACTTATTACACACTTGCTAGGTGCCCACGCCAAATCTCCGCACAGTTGACTTGCTCCAAACTGCAGCTCAAGATTCTCATCTCCAGCAAGCTCCCCTCTGTTCTGCTGTTCTCCCTCACTGGGTCTCCCCGCTGTTTGACCTGTCTTACTATGAGACCACGTGCTGTGTAAATTCCATTCGAACAGAGATCTGATATTATTACAAGGTAGTCTTGGCATCTGGAACCGAGTGGACACTCCAAACTCCCTTACCAATGATGATGAATATGACAGCTCTTTAAATTATATTTTAAAGCAAAACAAAAAAAATGTACTGGAAGGAGAACATAGAACAACATATACCTTTCTACTCATTTATTTGATTCAAGTTGCTACATATAAATACCTTCACAACATAACCCCCAATAAACAAATCTGTGTATTTTCAGAGACATTTACTAGCAATACCTAGGTTCACATGTCCTTTCTGCACTTGGAAATTGTATGGAAAAAACCACATATGAAAATAGATACTGTCACTGCAAGCTATCACAAAGATGTTCCTTTGTGCTGACATACAAAAGAATGGTGCCCTATACATTTTAACATAGAGAAATTATATAGCTACATTGCTTATTGACAGCACAAGGCCAATGAGAACAATAATACATGTCACTGAACAGTGCCAATGTCCCTGTGTCAAAAATGTACCGGTACCCTAAAGCCGTGACAAAAACAGAGTGGTTGCACATAAAAGTGGAAAGCACTTTTTATGTGTACCAGCTTTTCAACTATCAAAAGAAAAGTCACCAATTACTATAAGACACAAAATTTAAAAACAGATGTTCTGGTTTCTGTAATTCTTTAAAATATGTCTAAATGCTTTATATTGCATTAGCCTGTGAATCCCCTTCCCTGAAGTCTCAATCCTCCTTCTGTGCTTGGATTGTTACGCATTGTTTTACTTGTTGGAAACTGTGTGGCATTTTATTTTGTTGAATTTCTACTTCAAAATAATCAGAATTCTAGAATGTAACTTGTTTTCTAGTCAAGTGATGAAGACTGGCAGAATTTCATTGCTTTTTCTACCTTGGCTTAGAGAAAGCCACCTCTCGGGTTTTGATATTTCCCAGTGAAACTCTTTTGAACTCAGTAGACAAAATGCTGTCAGGTATATGAGGACCACTGTGGAAACTAAATTACAGAAATGGAAGAGGTCCTAACAAATGTGTTGTGGTTTGCACACTCATTCTTAGCTTTTGTTTCTCTGCAGTATTTTATGAGACTCAGCTGATGGTGAGTGAGAAAACTACAAACAACAGAAGCAAGCAAGATCCATTGATGAGAACTGCAAATTCAGGTCTCTGCGTCAGTGCTCTTTTGGACTTCATATTTAATGAAGTAATTAGAATTTTACTTCAGTCACAGTCTTCCTACTCCAACACACACACACACACACACACACACACACACACACACACACACACACACACACCCCTCACATTTTTGCAGATCTGGCAGGAACCTAAATTTCTCCGTTGTTTTTCTTTACAAAACCCAGAACCTGACTGGTGACCTGATCTGCGGCCCAGGTCATCATAGGTCTGAGGTTACAGTTGCCACATTGTTGAAACTGTCTGTGAAGAGGGAACACAAAGAGAGTTTCCACATGCAGCTGCTATTTCCCATTTGTTAAATCCTTTTATTGCACCATATAAGTACACAGCTGGGAAATGCTATAGAGTGGGAGTTAAACAAATATTTTGGCTTCCCAGCGTTCAGAGAACACAAAAGCTCTAGGAGAAAGCAGAGTGAAAGTTTGGAAACATTTCTATGAGAATGGTCTCTCACACTAATCTATAACATGTTTGCAACCTTAAGCTATTTTATACTACCATAAATCATATGTAACAGAAGTTATTACATATACATTAGTATCTATTTTTTGACAAAATCTGCATAACCGAAAGTTTCAGACTAACTCAGCAAAGCAACTTGCCAAAAATAAAGTTTTTATGGTGAAAATAAGGAAGGTGCCCTCTGAAGAAACAACTTGAACTGTATTGTCCCTGCCTCTACCCATACGTTTTCCATTCCAGTTACTTTTATTTTGTCAGGCCTGCACATGGTATAAAAGCAAAACTGTCTTGAACCAATCCCTCTCTGTGTCCCCTCTTTGTCTACACTAATCCAAGCTACTGTAATCTTTCATCTAGATTTCTGAAATAGAAATCCCAGTGGCTCCCCCCTGCTTTCACTTTTGCCGCCTGCCCGTCCATTCACTGTGCCACAGTTGGAATTATCTGTGAGAAATGTTCTTCAGCCCTTCAAAGGCCGTTCCCACTGCACTCAGATGAAATCTCCCCGCCACAATGCCATCTCCAAGGCCTGTATGATATAGGCCCTATCTGTTTTTCCAACCACTTCTGATGTATCTTCATTCATTATCCTCTGACCACAAAGACCATCTTGCATTTCCTTAAATTAATTTATGGTTTTATCACCTCAGATACTCCACATGCACTTCTCTCTCAGTGGATTTCCTCTGCCCTGCTCTCACTACTTCCTGTCATCCTTAGCTTGGAGAGGTCATCCTAGTCATCTGTTCAAAGTTAGACTCGCTTCATTGTGCTTTTAGACAACATTCTGATCTTCATTCACATCACAGCCACAATGTTAACTATGTATGGATTTGCGTATCTATCCCCTGTCCAACAACACAAACTTCAGGATGGCATGCCTCACATCTGCTTCACCATAATACAAATGTAATTAGTAGAATATCTGGCATCCAGAAGGTACCCAGTAAATATTTGTCCAAATAAAGACCACGCAGAGTCTTGTTGGACTGCTGATGAGCAAGGAACAGAGACTGACTGTCCATCTCGGCCATGCCACCTTGGAGACAAGGAATGAACAAGTTAAGTTCAATCAGAAAATGTATTTCATCCTTGACTCATATATTTGCTTTCCCCTTCTCTTAGAAGGTAAATTTCTAGCCAGCAAACTGTACACTGTTGATTCCCCATGTAAAGAAAAACAAATGACATCATTTGGGGGAAATCTGGAGATTATCATTTTAAGTGAAATAAGTCAAATGCACAAAGACAAGTATCTCCACCACATATGACATTTAAGCTGAGTATGGAGGGAGAGGGGAACATTGACCTAAAAGGACTATTAGGAATGTAGAAGAGCAGAGAAAGACGGTGCTTAAGAAATGGTAGTAGAGCAGGAAACTAAAACAAAAATTCTATATGCATGTATGGAAATGTCAATGAAATTTGTTAATCTGTATAATTAAGATGTGTTAACAAATAAATAAAAGTCTTTGGATCCTGGAATAAAACTAAAATTATTCAAGACTTGCTTCATTCATCTTTTGATCCCCACCCCCCTTCCACCTACGGCTCCAGAGCATAGGCTGTGTCTACAAAAATCGTTTGAAAATAAACCTTTCTCCCTATGCAAGTCATTCATCTCCATATGTGCATTAGTTAGTAAGGCATTTTGAATGATATCTTGTTTTTTGTTAAGGAATAAAACTCTCATTGTCTACTTAAGATTTTTTTCATTAACTTAATTTTTGGTTACCCACAAGTTAAGAAATACAAGCCAGGGTTGAAACTTCTAATTTAATAAAATAAATTAAGGTTCTAGTTTCTTCTAGCTGATAAAAAATAAAAGGTTTCATTGGGAATAGATAATTAAGTCACTCCTAAGGTTTCTATTTTGATGGTTAAAAGACAGAATTTACCATGGGAAAGCTGCCTACTCTCCTCACAACCTGATGTCATTTCTGCTTATTGAGAAAGCCAAACAGTCTGAATAGTTACCCAGGAGCCTTGCACGTCCCTTTGAAATTAATATATAAGTTCAGGAGGAAAATCTTTATTATAAATCAAAACTTGTCGTTAAAAAATGATAGATCCCAACATTGTCGTACTGAAGATGTAGTCATGCTAGGATCTCATTCAAATGGATATATTTGCTTAACTTAAGTTCTCAATATTAATACATAACTGCACTTCATTTTACTACCTATTTATGACATTACTAAATTCATCACATTAAATTGGAATAGAAAAATAAGATAACTGACTTCTTTTTTTAAAAAGTAAATCAATACTCTTTTGTCAAGGGGACCTAATGGTGGGATATAACCTAGATCACAAACGGCTTTCCAAGTTTCCCAGTTACTAAAATAGTAACAACTGTATGCCTCATGTTCATTTTGTGACCTGACCAGGAATAACACTGAAGCCATGTATTTTAACTTTCCTCCAAACACCTACTAATAATAGGACGCAGACATAGTCGGTAGCAGCCGCCAGACTTTCAGTGCTCACCATTCTTTGCTGAGATGACAGAACGCTGTCCCAGTCAGCATCTTGTTGAATGGTACTGACAAGCGTCGGTAGCTCCTCAGAGTGAGGTTTGTTGTGCATTATGGGATGCAGAGGCAGATGGGAGGCCGCATGTTGGTCACTGCCCTCTTCCTTTTCTCTTGAGGTCAAATCCTGGGTCATTGTTTCCTCTCCATCAGTTGTACAGGCAAATGGAGAGGTGGCTTGCTTGGAAGACATTCTTCTGCAGAAGAAGGGAAACACCATGGATTAAAGAGGACTCTCAACAACAAAAGTAGAAGTCATTCACTGTATTTGACTAATTTGAGCAAAAAATAAAATAAAAATCCTTGAAACTGAGAGACAGAGTATAAACTACAAAGGGTGGATGGCTTACCTGTTCTATGCCTCCTCTTTGCTTCCACTCTCTAAACATCTTCCCGCTAACTGCTGCATACTTCCCTTTACGTAATCCCCAAATAAGATCTTTGTAAGTTTTCGTGATGTACAATATATGTATTTGTACGCCCTTCCTCCTAGTTTTCCCAACTAGACTATGAGTTTCTGGAGAGTGATTAGATTGGTGGTTAGCAATGAAAGTAACAAGTGAATGAACTGATTGATGAGCCAGTTTGAAGAAAGACTTCAGAGCAAAAACATCTAACTTTCTCCCATAGCTCTGAAGGATAGAAATAAGCCTAAGTAGAAAACAGAAACTGAGTAAATAATTTGTCCTTAATATGCTAAGCAATTTGGCCACGATTACCTTGCATCTTGATTGTGAATGCCAGACCTTACACCAATGTGAAGCTTTTCTGAAGACCTCCAAGATACAGTAAGTGTTGCTTGTTAACTTTTAAGTGACATGTTGACTGAGTGACTTCAAGAGTTAGATAAATCTTATAACAACTTTGTGACATTTGAGTTGAGTTTTTGAAAGTACATACATGATATATAGCATTTACTATGAAAAAATTAAATGCTTACTGTGCATGCCAAAAGCTTGTAAACCAGTATCATTTGTTGAAGTCTCCACAAGGAAACAATCACGAGACTGTGTGATAAGGCCTTCACATTGTGAGATCAGAAACTGTGATGTTATACAAAATTGCAAAACTTTGAAACATCACTTTAGAAAGATGAATTTCTTGGGGAAGTGGTTAGTGACCAAACCACTAAAAGTTTACGAATTGAGGGAGGAAACCATTTTTTTCCCTAAAACTTCACGTTGACTTTCATTTATTGTATTTCCTTTGAAACTGCTGTGTAATGAAGGGAATACAATCGCCACCTTAATTGCTCTTTAACATTAATTGATTTCATACCATTTTTAAATGCACAAATCAGTTAACATAGAGAACCACATGAGCATTTTTCAAATTAGCAAATCATTAACTTGCCTGTACTGTTTCTACAGACAAATAAATACTGATTAAAGGGTCTAGAAATCTGAGATTAACAGTTAAATTTACAAATCTGTCACATGCTTTCATGAATATTGCAGTGAAGGAAATATCAAGTGCAAGGAAAAATAATTAAGTTAATTCCAATTTAAACAGTAGTTTCTATGTAGCAGCCCATGTTTCACATAGGATTTAACAGCTAATGCTAAATTTCTCACAATTAATGAGGGGGCTCAGAGTTAGTATCCTACAGTGAAAAACATTAATAGATGATCAGCTAATCTAATTATGCACAGTTCTAAATAAAAGTATTACAGGCTTTTGAAGTGCTTTGAAACATATTAAAATGCTGATACCTACTTATAATAATCATTGTACAAATACTAAAACTTTCATCTATTTAGATGAGACTGAAAAAAATAGGGAAAGTGTGCAGAAGAATAGCTCTATTTTCCCTAAAAAGAGAAACTGAATGTTCTAAAGAGTACTGTCTCAAAGACTCAGACGCATTCTTGAGTGAATTCCCTTGGTACTAACAAATGGACACATACGGACACACACAGAAAATCATAACCAGAGGATGGATTTTAGTATTCAAAGTCACTACAGAACCTACTGTACTGGCCCCAGAAATACTACAGCAAAACCAGGCAATTATAACTGTCCTGCAAGTTATCAAGGGTGATCACAGGCAGCAAGAGTGTTTACATTGTTCAGATAATGGGCATTTAGTGTTAAAGTAATCACACACAATAAAAACAAATGGACGAGTATACTGCCACCTTTTAGAAACAGTTCAATACAAGTGAAAGTCATAATCCAAAACTCAGAGTAACTCTGGTTCTCCCAACAAATAGCTCTTATTACAAAGTTATCTGGTGCCTTCCAACAGCAGTATCTGTGATTAATGCTTAAGTAAAAATTAATCTGGATACAAAACCCAAAAGTGCAAACAGTCTCTTAAAGAATCATTTTGACGACAGACTATTCTGGTTAACAATAGTGTACGATCCTAATTAAACAACCCTGCAGCTGTAAAAATAGATTCAATCTGTCCAAAGCTATGAGTTGAGTTTAAAGGCTGGTTGGTGAGAGTGTTTTTCTTAAGGAAGGCTGGGTCCTCAGTCTTAATCAGCCAATAAATTATTTCCTGCAATTACATTAAATAGAAAATTATCTTCAAATGGGGAGTGTTAATTGAAAATCAAAATTCAGAGGGAAGTTTAGAAATTACACGCTGAATACAATTAGTGGGAAAAGGCTTCACCTCTCCTTCATCAGCAGTCTGCTGGTGAGCCCTCCAGTGACCCATCAGAGCCTATTTACACTGGCACACAAGCTGTCTTTTATTTTATACCCACAAACACAAACGTGTTTCGAGGTTGTAAATACCAGATAGGCTGGTCAATATATTAAAGCCGACTGTTCATCCTCAGCTCACACCACAACTGGGACAGAGGAGTAGGGGAAGTAGGAGAACCAGGTAAGGAAGGCACGCCTGGCTCCCCAATCCATCCCTTTGTAATGAGGTCAACATGCCGTGTCCCAAGGACACTTTTCAGATCATACTTTACTTTCTCCACTGTGCTTGTTTGATTAGCATTCTTATCTATGTTGTCCACAAAGGAAAAGAAGACTCTTGTTCTCTCACCAAGGTATTTCCTTTTGATAAAATGTTGGGCTCTTTCAGTTTGTTCTCAACAGTAGCTTTGTCACTGTATCGTATTATTCTAGGTCAGTAGTTCTCAGCCTTAAACAATTCCTCATGTTGCCGCAACCCTCAACCATAAAATTATTTTGTATCGAGCTCATGACTGTAATTTTGTTATTGTTATGTATCATCATGTAAATATCTAATATGCAGGGTATCTTATATGTGACCCCTATAGGGGTTGCAACCCACAGGCTGAGAACCACTGTTCTAAGTGGTGGTTTTGTTTGTTTGTTTTATAAGAAAATGCACACGACTCACTTTTAACACATTTTTTTTAAATATTACAATCATTGTGTGTTTGCCAATTGTGGAGGACAGACAACAACTTGCAGGAGTGGGTTTTCTCCTTCCTCTGTACAGATCCTAGGGATAGGACTCAGGTTGTTATTGCTTTTAGCTGCGAGCGCCTTTATCGGCTGAGCCAGCTTGCTATAATGAAGTTTAGAAAATAAATCATAGATTTACTACTATTGGATCTGGTTTGCTAATTTTTTTTATGTAAATCGTTATGCAATCTTTCATTTTAAATGATACATCCACATTCGTTTCCTTTCTTTAGTATTACCCTTTTCCTGTTGTTTTAACATTGGGTGAGGGAATGGAAGAGGAGGTGCAAGCATGCACTAGCCAAGTAGTGCGTGTGGAGGTCAGAGGACAACTTTCAGGAGAGAGCTCTGCTCTAGGAACTGAACTCACATCAGGCTTGCACAGCAAGCACTTGTAAGTAACTTCACTTTGGCACTCTCGCTAGCCCTAGAATTTCCCTTCCGCACATTTTCCTAGAGCAATTGGACTGCACTCTAGAAAGCACAGACACTCGGCTTTGGTGAAACCCTTACTCCAACCACTGTACCCAAGTCACCTGCTTCAAGAATCCATGAATCAAATACACATTGTTAATTGAGATTTTCCAGCTTTGTGTGCAATTCTTGCACTTATTTTGAATGCACACATGAATGATACTATGCATCACAAAAATGTTTCCACCCACTCCATCCCTCTGTACATCAGCTAGCACCTTACCTAGCTATGTCCCGCACAACAAATGAGCAAAAAAAAAAAATTAAAATCCTTGTGAAAATGGTCAATTTCTATGTGCCTTTACTTTGTTTTATTTTTGCTCTATTATAACTTAAAAATCATTCAAATGAATTGTTTTTTTAATTTGTATTAAAAAAATATCTTCCTAGTTAGAGCCCCTGACAACAGGGGTTTATAATGGAAGTGCTGACACAACCCTACTAAAGCAGCGCAAATGTTGCCGCTATAATACACAAAATCAAGTTCTATTATTCTCAACTCTCCTCGCTCATGGGATTTTTCTTTGCTGTGCTCCCAGCCAAACTGCTGAAGCATGAAAAATTTAAATGCAATCAAATGTGCCCAATTCTACTTTACTAGAACAAGTGTCTACAGTGTTACAATCTTAAAAGGAAATGCAACAGATTTGTTTGGTGTTTTTTTTAACTGTTTATTTATAATACAGTGCATTGGAGATCAAATAAAAGAGGAAATTACACTCACATGGTACCAGTGTATTGACTACACAGAGCACATTATAATCAGAGAGGAAAACTACATTGTCAACTTATCACACTGGTTAAACAAGATGGTTTTCTGGGGCATAGCTATTATCAAGGAAAACCTCCAAAAAGAATTGTATTGTATGTCTTTGGGACATGTAAAACTCAGTTCCCATCATATGTTCCCTACACTCGAACTGTCTCTGCCCAACAGATCAGGTGAATTCTCCGAATGCTAGACCATTGGAAATAACTTCCAGCTTAAGATTTCGGGGAACAATAAGGATAGAGATAATGACTCCATAGTTAATAACGCTCTTCAGGATGCCAGCAGGAACAGGTCCATCTCTATAAAAGTAAAAACCCTCCACTCCAGTCCTACAGCAAGATATGAATGCTTAGGTCATTACAAAGTAACTCAGATGGTAAAAGTACTTCCTGTTCTTGAATAGGAAAGGTGAGGAGGTCTGGGCTATATAGAAGAAAGGATGGTGGGCTTCCATCCATATATTAAGTCCTCCACTTCAGAAGAGTTTGCTTATGCATAACTGTTCCAATATGATGGCACAGAAATATTTTCTAATATTTCATTACGTTTTTGATTATTATCAAATAACACTCACTTTTGGGGGTATGTTACACTTATTATTCAAAAGAATTGTGTGTGTGTGTGTGTGTGTGTGTGTGTGTGTGTGTGTGTGTCAACAATGAAAAAAGAAAAAGAGGCCATGAATTTGAAAAAGAGCAAGGAGGGGTATATGGGAGGGTTTGGAGTAAGGAAAGGGAGAAGGAAATGATGTAATTATTATAATCTCAAGAATAAAAGAAGCAATAAAAACTAAAAGCAAAAAATACATGCTGTTCTAACGTAAAGCAGCATTTTAATAGTTCATTTACATATGAGAAAAATTTTAAAGTTCAGTCCAACGCTTACAGTTATTACTTTGAAGATCTGTTCTGGACAATTCATGTAGACTCATCCCAGTTAGAGAGGTTACTTGAATACTACACTTGATCTGATACTGAGAAATTAACTGGTTTTCCAAAACATAACATAGTGCTTTTGACTCTAAGGAGCATGAGTAACAGATACGCTCAGCTGCCAAAATGCACAATGCCCAGGAACCTCACAAAGGATTCCAGTCCACCCGGCCCAGGGCAAAGAATGACTTCCAAACCTCTTCCTGTGCCTCTAATTCCCACGTTCAGGGACTCGAGAGGGTTATAAGGAAAAGCTTAGCTCTAAAGTGAAGAAAGTCCTTGGGGGCTGCAGAGATAGCCCATTTGGTGAAGAACACTTGTTGCTCTTGCAGAGGACTTGGGTTCGATTCCCACCACCCACATGGTAGTTGACAACCCTCTGTAATTTTGGCTCCAGGGGGTCCAGTGTCCCCTTCTGACATCTGAGCTCACCAGGCACCTGTGTGATACACAGATGTGCATACAGGCAGAACATCCATTTACACAAATAAGTAGATCTTAAAATTTTTAATTTACAAATAATAATCAAATGAAGAAGCTCCTTATAGGACCTTCCCCTAGAGAGGTCACAGCTGCTGCTGGGTCTCTGTGTTCTTTGAAGCCACAATCCCGTGTCACTTCCACTCCACCTCCAAACGCCCATGGGTTTTTACAAGTTATTTTCTTCCTTGTCCAAGTTTAATAAGCAACTGACAGAATGCAAGAGTAGTACTCTCAGGGCTACTGGAAGAGCTACAAGCCTGCCTTCCATCCTAGCATCTCAACCCTCTCTCCGAGTTTCGATAGAGCCACTAAGAGATGAAGCCTCTTACGAACCTCATTGATCTGAGCAAGCTGCAAAGTGGACAGAGGTGAGGCGAGCGACACACACTTGATGTGTGAGTAAGAAGGGGCTTAAATTAATGGGTCTTGACTTTCTTAAGGCCTCTAATTTTCCATACCAATGCACCAAAATTGTCACCAAAGGCCCTCTGAGGCTGTTACAGAACAGGAACTACCTGGAACAGATTCCTCTCAAGTCATCAGAGTTTGTGTCTCTGGTGTCTATATTTAGCTGACAATGTTGCTGTCACTTTATATAGCTTAAGACTGTTCTTTGGACTAGAGCTCATATGTCTTGGAATGCTTTGACTCATGAATTGTTTCTCCTGATAATGTTACATCACGTAACCACCTCTGTCTAATTGGTCAGTGTCTGCTAGAAGGCACAGGCAACCCGCCCAACGACTGGCCTCTGGTTGACTGCCTATGGAAAACCTAAAATTATCACATTTGTCCCCGTGTATCCAGTTTCTTTCTAAGATCAAAACAACTTGATATCATGGAGCCACTACACTTTTTGCTTGATAGAAATAAAACTGAGTTTTCTCAGAGTTTATCTACCAGTAGCTGTTGGAAATTTTGCTTTGGAAAGCCACTACCAGAGAATATAAATAAAATCAGTGGCTTGACAGTCAGATCAAAACCAAACAATGGCTGCTATAAATACACACCCTAACTCAGAGGGTTTTAATCAAGCTCAGCCACTGCACAGCTCAACTGAAAGACCTCGTCATGGCTTGCGTGCAAGAAGGCTGCCTAAGATAACAGCATGAGGATTGATTCCCACACGCCCACTTACAACATTCTCTTCACAGGGGATGGGAACCCTAATTTTTCAAGGGGTGTCCCCACCAAGCTGAACCTGATCCACTAATAGAAGTGTCCAATTTTGGGACATCTCATCTGCTTATTAAGAAAAGTCACAAACTAGAGTCACATCTTCTCAGACAGAAAGTATAAAAAGTTATCCCTGCATTTATTTGCCCACTCTTCCTCCACTGTGACTTTCTGATTAATATTTTCAGAAAAGAAGAGAGAGATGAAAATTGGATACTATTGAGATATTTTTTTCCAATAAGAAATCTCAAACATGGCAATACTGAGCAAAATTATGTAAAGAGGCTGATTTCCTAGGTTCCCTTCAGTTACATAAATCTATGGGGCAATTCTCTCTGGTAAGGAAATATCGTACATTTCAGATTCCTATCCAAGAAGGGTGGGAAAGAAGAGAAGGCAGGGAGAAGGAAGAGAGAGGGGGTGAGAAAAAGGAAGAAGGAGAGCAGTGGGGGTGGGGGCAGAGGAAAGGGAGGGGAACAAGAAGCCTGGCTTTGCAGCTCATTTTCAGTTTGTCTCCTTAATGAAAACCTCATTGCACAGTCCTGAAAACCGTCTCTGAAGCATTTCTGATTCAGCAGAGGTTACACAAGCATCAAAGCAGTTAAATATAGGTGCCAAACCGCACTGCCAGGAGCTCTCAGTACTGTGAGTTAGTATTACCTGACAGCTTGGTGAATATAAAATTACTTGTTTCTCCAATTGAAGACAATCAAATTGTCACCTTCCATTGTAATAATGCACAAGTAGTGATCAGCAAAGTGCAAACATAATTACCACAAAGAAAACAAAAAATCAAATCTAAACCTCTCTACAGAGTAAACACATCTATCTGGCTCCCCCAATAAGGAAAATGCTTTAATCCTGAGTGTGCGATGCAGGCTCCATATTGTGTAACAATAAGATTTATTAGTCTTACATCAAATAAAGACGGAAAACAACAAGAAACACCAATTTATGGAGAATGAAACAAATATAAATAGGAGCCTCACAACCTTACCGACAGGGTGCAAAGGCCTACAGGTGACATCACAGTGGCTTACACCAATTACACTCAGCAGCACATCCATCACAAAAAAAAAAATCCTCACCTCCAGAAAGTTCTTCCTAGCCTAGACTCCTTCCTGAGAGTGGGAAAGCAAGCTGAATCCAACCTCATTAGCTTTTACTTAACTTTTCTTTAAAAGAGAAAGAAGCTGTAAACTTTGTCTTCTAAATTGACTTAAATTTTTTAACTTGGGAATTTATCCTACAAATTAATTATTTCTATAAAAATTTAGAAAAATTAATTCTTTTTGAGACCTTCAGCATCTGAAATTCTTGCCCAAGTCTGGTAACCAAACTGACTCACTCTCTTGAGGACTCCAATAACTCCAAACTGGTTTGGCTTTAAAGCTCTAAAAACTTGAACTGGCTCTCCCACACACTGATGATGCCATGATCCAGGTAAAACTATTATCATCAGTATCCTGACACATTAAAAAAAATTACCACATAAAGCTCTCTTAGCAAAGTAATGCTCTTTTATATCTAACTCAAAATTTAAAATGCTCAGATTCAGATAGTTCCCTCCAACACACACACACACACACACACACACACACACACACACACACACACACAAAACCTTCCCTTTCCCCAAACACTCCCACTTTAGAGGACTCTTCCATCAACAGTGTCCTTCCTTTACTAGAAAGGTGTATAAGGTTGCTAAGTCTGGTCCTCCACTTCTGCCTCTCACCTCTGCTCTACAAAGTCTCACTCACCCACAAGCAGCTAGTTTAGCAGAGAAGCAGAGAGACCTGCCCCAGGTGAAGGAACAAACTGGGCACCATCAACAGCTCAGGATTGCCTGAGCCCGAATCTAAGAATACAAATCAAAGAGTGACAATCTAGTATGTCACTCCCTGTCTGGACACTTCCTTGAGACCGGTCTGAATTCTCCTTGCATTTCACTTTCTTCATTCTGTGTTGTCAGGAAGTGTAAGAGATGTTCACACAGGTAGACTGCGTGCCCAGCCAGAAACTCTAAGTGGGGAGAACCAGAAGGGAGAAGTCAGGTCTCAGGGGCAAGTTTTGACTATGATATCTGATAAATTTCCTGTTGTCTAGTGAAACATTTAGATGAGGGGAGAATAATACTTTTAGAAAATTTTCATTTCCCTCAGTCTTACAGTTTTCACATAACATAACAAACTTTTTTCTTTCTAAGAGACCCTACATGTAACCTTACACAGTAAACATATCCTAGCTGAGGGGATGTGACCAGGAGTTTTGAACTTCAGAGATGTTCATTCCTTGACATTCTCAGAGATAACACAGAATATCCACAAGAAAAGGCACTCCTTGTCAGAGAAACACTGCTAGGGCTCTAGCAGACATTGTCACAGGCTCTGTAAGTGGAAGAAAAGATTTTTATCCGATGTGACCCACAGACAGACTTCCACCTGTCCTGTTCATTGCTGGATCTCAGTGCCTGGCAGCATGCACCACACCTTATAGATGCTCAATAGTACTAGGAAGAAAGGCAGCGGAAAAGTAGAGAAGGCATGATGAGCAAATGGATCATTCTTTTTTACTTAAGTGAACAGTTACAAACATCCGTGTCACATGCTAGGCTGCCACTGTCACCTCTATTCTGCCCCTGTGCTCTTGATCAAGCCTCTCCCTGCTTTATTTCTAAAGTCCATGATTACCTTTTCTAGTCCCGATATTGAGTTCTCTTCCTTCCCTGAAAGGCCCCAAACAACCACAAGTTGTTAATATTAAGATACACTCTGCAATGCCATAGCAACGGAATTTAAAACTAGCTTCATCAGAATTTTCCACAGTGCCTTCCCTTGTTTATTCAGGTCCAGAAGAGCATGATTCTCAGAGATGGCAATGCTCCTCACTGCCAGCCTGACTCAGCTGCATCAAACTTCCCTGGTGATGTCTCTCAGGCCCTCCTTGCTCACCATACCTATAATCACCTCAGGACAGGGTTCACTGCACACCAGGCTCAAACTCCAGCAACCGACTCTAAACTAGCTTGTCTCTTTCATTGCCTTCCCCTTTCAAATGAATTGCGGCCATTCCATCTGCCCTCCACTTTCCTAATCAAAACATCAGTAGCTCTCCCCTGGGACACAATGAAACCAAAACTCCTGACCCAGGCATTCAAGATTCTGCACCCAAATCCACCCAGCCTTTCTAACCTGCCTTCTCCAGGCTACACCTTCACTTTCCACTCTGTGTACACTGGTATTCTCAAGCTTTGCTCGGTTTTTCTGCCTTTGTTCTACCTACTCCCTGTCGTTTCCCTCACCTCCCAGGAAGTCATTCTTGCAACATTTATTCAATATTTGATACACACCCTATACAACCTTATTTTTTAAGAAAATTAAAGAATAATAAAACATAAACAATTGTATAAATTATCCCAACTAGGCTTATCGAGTTTCCAAGAAAGAGAACAAAACTCCATGTTTCTCTGCATCCCCTGGTGCCAACCTAGTACAATATTTGGTGCAAAGACAAATCAGTAGATATTGCCCAGTTGTTTAAATGCTATTGAACAAGTAAGGAGAAACAGGTAGGGTATTAAACTAACCAGAAAAACAGCAGCTGTAACAGAAGATTTAAAATGAAGCGTCAATGGATGAGGGTAGGTTGGGGGAAGAGGAAGAGGAAAGTGGGAGGAGGGGAGAGAAGGGAAACTGTGGCTGGTATGTAAAATGAATAAAAAAAATTCTAAAATAATAAAATGAAGCTTCTAAGCCAATTCCATACACAATTAAGTGTCTCCTCTTCCCACATGTTCTGAACCATTAAATACACTTCAAATTTTAAACATAACGGCAATTAAAAAGCCACACCAATCATTAATTTATGTTTCCAGGAACATTAAAAAGATGAGCAAATGTGGTAGTAAATGGATAGATGATGGTTAGACAGATGGACATTGGAGAAATCGCTGAAAGATGCACAGTTTCCACTGAAAGCATAGAAAGTCCTTGCCCTGTGCTCTATGTTACTACACAGAGTGAGCTCATGTTCTCGGGCAGCTGTAGGAGTTAGGTGATGTTTCTGCTCAGTTTAATGATAAGGAAACCAAAGAACAACACTGCTTATTTTTAAAAAGATAAAAACTTAAGGCCAAGTGAGATGACACATGCCTATAATTCCAGCACTCCGGAGGCAGAGACAGGAAGATAGTTTCAGGTACAAGGCTTTCTCAGTCTATATAGGAACTCAGAGGCCAGCCAGGACCATATAACAAAAACCCTGTCTCATAAAGACAAAGAGAAAATAAAACAGCACTCACCCAAGGCCATAACGAGAAAACAGAGGGCAGAATGCTGATAGTCTAACTCCTAGGCAGGAAATAGGGTTAAAGATTTTTTAAATATAAACTATTAGTTCTTTCTAATTATCACATGAATCCTTCATTACTAATATATTCCCTCCATATAGAATTTTATTATGAATACTGTGTGTGTGTTTATATGTTCTAAATTGTTCACTTAATTAAACTTTAGTAAAAAGATCCATTTTCATTTGTTTTCTTTTAGGCCTGAGGTATAGCTCGATGGCAGAGTGTTTTCCTAGCTCTGGATTTGATTCCTAGTGCTTTAAACATGAAAGATAATTTCTTTTTTTGGGGGGGGGTTTCGAGACAGGGTTTCTCTGTGGCTTTGGAGCCTGTCCTGGAACTTGTTCTTTAGACTAGGCTGGCCTCGAACTCACAGAGATCCGCCTGCCTCTGCCTCCCGAGGGCTGGGATTAAAGGTGTGCACCACCACCACCTGGCCGAAAGATAATTTCTAATCCTAGAGTTGGAGGTACTTGATTACTAGATAACAACTGGGAGTAGGGACAGAGGTAAAGACAGGCAGAGAGAGATGAGAAAGGAGAGGAGAAAGAAGAAGCAGGGAAAGAGGGGGAAAGAAGAGGAGTGGTGTGGTAGCTGAATGAGAGTGGCCCCCACAGGCTCACATATTTAGATGTTTGGATGCAGTTAGTGGTACTGTTTGGGAAGAATTAGGAGGTGTGGCCTTGTCAGAGGAGATGTGTCACGGGGTGGACTGAAGCCATTCCCAGTTCTATCTATCTATCTATCTATCTATCTATCTATCTATCTATCTATCTATCTATCTATCTATCTCTGCCTTGTGGTCGTTGTCTCAACATCTAAGCCCTTAGTTACTGCTCCTCCAGCACCAATGCCTACTGTCTGTTGCCACGCTCCCTACCATGATGGTAGTGAATTTTAATGAGGTTCCCCAAATTAAAAGCTTTCTTTTATAAGTTGCTTTAGTCGTAGTCTGTCATGGCAATAGAAAAGTAACTAAGACAAGCAGGAAGAACAGGCCACCCTGACTCTCATTCCAGGCACTTTGACAGCAAAATCAGTTGAGTAAGTAACTACAGCTTCTAGTACAGGAGACTTGGAGGGGCACTGTAGTTTCTAAGAATTGTTTCTTAACATAAACCATATTTTTCTAGCTTGCATTTTCTGGTAAACATTGATTGCCCACATATAACTATGTCCTTAAATGGTCAATAGTAAAATACAAGGATATCACTGCTCATTCATTTCAAGGCCTAGAGGATGAGAACCAATTTCTACTCACCAGCTCTGACCACAGAAGCCACCCTGGACACTGGTCAGAGGTGGAACCACTGCAAGAGGTATGGCTCCTACTGCTATACCATCTAGGAAAGCAGGTGTCAGGGGAGCCCGAGGGAAAGGGAAACAAGAGCTCTAGCAATATTCATTTAGCTGCAACTGTTTAGCTGATCCCAGTAAGGGCACAGGAACTCAAATAGCCTCTTAAAACCTGGGATAGTACATACACCCTAACTTCTAGGGAAAGAAGCAGAAAAGCTTCAGACACGAGGACATGAATTCTTCTAAACTGTCACTGTCTGTAAAGGTTAAAGGTTTTCACCAGCAACACAGATTTCTGCACTTTTCATATGTGCAAAGCAGCCTGCCTTCACAGATAACTAAGGCGCCACTATCTTGGGTTTTCACTCCATACCTCTGCAACTTTCTACCTTCATTATAGCTATTTGCTTTAAATTTCTCATTTGCATTTGCTGGTAACATATTATCATAAACAGCTCCAGGAGAACATGAGAATCCAATTGTCTCCATGAATCACTGCACAGAATTGTTTTGCTTATCATTATGAAAGTCAAATGTGGCTGCCCACAGTCTTGCATATTAAGAGACTCTTTACTGAGCATCTAACTGCATCTATCAAGCTAAGAACCTCTGGCTTTCCCCAACTCTGGTGTTTGCTGTAAGAAAGAATTGGATGTTATTCATAGTCATGGGCCCAATCACGAACGCATGTCTTTCAACTTCCCAAACCTGACTGAGACAGTTATCTGGATGACTTTTAGTACTGCCATGCCTAGCCTATCATCTACTTATATTTCTTTAAAAATAAATATTTATTTGTATCTATGGTGCCTGAAACTGGAAAACACCCTACTTGTCTTAACAGAATCTATTGTCAAATGGAAGACTGGTATGGTTGGAAGATTTTGATATGGAATTTAAATCCTCACTTAATATACCTATGGACTTGAGAAATCACTTAACTCTCTGAGCCTCCATATTCCCATTTGTACAACTCATGTACCTTTAAGTTGATGTGAAGGTTAAACTAATGGCTGTGAAAGTACCTAGCATTTAGTAGAAATAGAAAGAGTGCTAAATTACTTCAAATGAAAGTTAAAGAAAAAATATTTTGGCCCAAACAAAACCAATAAAAATTCTTAAAGAAAGAAATTTTGAATTTTTAGAAACACACATTTAAAGTTCTACTCAGTGAAAGTTTACTAGTTTCAGTCTATCTGTGACCGAGTAAATGGACCAGAGACAAAGCACATTTTATATAGAGAGGCTCGTACACAGCCTCTGCAGAGAGCTGCAGATAAGACAGTCTTTACACTGGGAGACCAGTCCCACTGCCACACCACTGAGAGCTGTTTCCAAGAGCAGAACAGAGCGCAAGACGCTGACTGTTTATTTGGGTCTCCCTATGTCCATCTCTTTCCTTGATTTTCAAAGCAATAAATAAACAAACAAACAGTCCAAAAATTTGGATACTGTAACCACCTGATTTAAATTTAAATTGATTTTTAAACAAATCAATGTTATTATAAACCATACTTCCATTAGTACTTAGATTAACTTGACAGTACACAGAAAGTCTAAGCCATCCATGTTTCCAAAATGCATGAATGCTTTTCAGAATACACACTTGCTTTTCTTTCGGGGAAACCAGAGCCCTGAGCAGCAGTGATTCCTGGCCCCGCATGAGAGGCTCCAAAATGTTTCTTGTTTTACACAATTTTCTCTATTTCTATATCAAGTCGAAGAGCCGGTTCCTAGGGCTGTGCTAAGGAACCGCAATGCAGCTTCATGGGCTGACTGAAGACACATGCCATGTATCCTCTCACTGCCGTTTACTTTAAAGAAGCAAACGTGTCCTGTTTGGAGTTTTAGTAACTTAATTATTGCAAAATAGATGTTCTTCTCTGAGGCTCGGTCAAAAACGCTATTCACCGCCGCTTGGGGTGCCTATTTGTATGATTTGAAGCTGAATGTCCCAATAGGACAAACTCGCCTGAGGACGGAGCTCATACACAGTGAGGTTTCTAGGGTAGTTGGATGAGAAAAGAAACAAATAAATATTTTGAACTTTGCCAAGCACTACAGGGAACAAACTCAGGGTGTATGTTGCTCAGAAAAAAAAAAATGTAGAAGAAACAAACGACAGAATAAAGGGGGTTGAAGTGAAGAGAATTAATGAAGCACTGCTATAATTCATTTCTCAGAAGTCAATACAATGCACTACAGTTTCATAGAAAAAAATGCCTTTATTTAATATAGGTATGATGTTCAGCACTGTAAATCCTGGTAGGCTGGCAGTCTATCTTAGTGAAATTGCTGTGAGCATTGACCACTCTAAGTTCTTTAGTTAAAGCACACCAGTAATTACCCAGTGGCCTGATTGACAATTGTACCTATTTGAAATGTTTATTACAATGAAATATTTTCATTAGAGAGGTATCTTTACCACAGTACATAAGGTACTTTGTCAGATGCAACATGCCTTAGAAAACAGCAAGGAGTGAGGGACAGGCTGATCTTGCCGAAAGAGTTCATGTATGAAGTCGGTCATTCTTCCTACATAATAACATACCAGGACCTTACACTACACAGGAAAAAAAAATACATGCATTTTAAAAAATCTAATAAATACTACTCAGAAAGGTGTGTGTGTGTGTGTGTGTGTGTGTGTGTGTGTGTGTGTGTGTGTGTGTGTGTGTGTTAAATCCCCAGGAAAATCAAAACCTTTTTAAAAAAAATTTATTACAATTCCCTAGCAAGATTACAAATGTCATACAAAAATGCCTTTCAAGTTATTAGTTCATTACCGTGACATCAGCAGCTCCTCACAAACAGTCATCCCAGCCAATCAGGGAGGCTTTGAAGTTTCGAAAATTAGAAGGGAAAGTAATACAGTTAAGACCTGTGACAGCTAAAAGAGGCACAAATCACTCACACGAAGTGGCTGCTCCTCCACGCTTCAATTCGGCTTTCTCTTGCCACATCAGCCAGGACTTCAGAACTCGAGGGCATAGCCCTTTGACACCTTCCCAAATCACAAAGCCACTAACTGCCAACCAAAAAAAAATTATTTAAAAGAAAAAAAAAGCTAATTATTCTCTCCTGAGTCCCAGGCTACCAACTGCTGCCATGGCTTCAAACAGCATCTAGTCTGCTTAAACAAAGCAGTGTCAATTCTGTTCAACAATTAAGAGAGTTAAAAGCATAAAAGTCGATGGAAGAAGTGAGGACTGCTGGCCTGTGGGGAGATACAGTGCCCACATGCCTTCTGCCACTGCTGCTACAGTTAAGCAAACTTTACAAGCTAGTCAAGCCATCATGCAATAGAGCCTATTTGCTGAGCAACAGTGGAGCTTTGTGGTCGGCCTCACAGTTGACAGTAAGTTATGAGCCCTTTGTGAGCACAGGGGAAGGGAAACAGAGATCGGAATTTGGCAGGAAAATATAATACAGAATTCTCCTGTCTGTGGAACCTGAATTTTTGTGAAAACAATCAAGCATTGTTGAAAGAAAGAAAAGCAACTTTGACAGATGAAATATAGAGGGGCCCCTTTTAGGAAAACAGTAAACAAAGCGCCATTCAGGCCAGGTCCATTCTGTCATTTATAAAGATAGCTCCTTCTGTGTGTGAGAGTTTACAGCAAAGAGTTCAGATTCAACAAATCAAGTGTAAAATCTCCCACAGTCCCCACTAAAAAAGCCTGCTAGGAAAAGACAGGAATGCCAAAGAGAAAAATATCACAGTTTTTTCTGTGTGGTGGAGAGGACACAATGAGTAGAAGGGGTGAAAGGGGCTCTAAGAGAACTCTGAGAGACAAGCCAAAAATCTAACAATTGTTAATTATAAAGGGCTAATTTTGTCAGAGACAGGAAAAGAGAAGGACACTGGAGATCACTCAATAGAAATATGAAAGGAAGAAGCCATTCTTCATCATTGTTGGAGAACTATGTCTCTCTTTCTCCAGGCTGGACCTCATGAGGTCATCATTGGCACGAAAGCCTCAAAACCTTGGGCTTGGTTCTACTCTAGTTTGACCATCTGGAATGCCAGCACACAGTGCAGTACTTTCTCCAAAGTATCTTAATTCCTCTTTCCAAAAATAGGCACCCTGGCCAGCTTTAGTCACCCAAACTGGAAAATGTACAGCAGAGAATGAAATGAAAAGCATTTTTGTTTCCTCACCCTCCTCAACTAGAACTGAGATTTCAGGGTGGGGGAGTCAGGAAAAGGAGCTCAAAACACTGAAGCTCTGACTAGCAGAGACTGTTCCTGCTAAGCACACGGTCCCCAAATTGTCTGGCAAGTATTATCAACCTGAGTATGGGACATCTAAGAGATTCTTAAACACACATGTCTTTGCCACCAACACAGTCACTGTTTAGGCTTGAAGGAATTTTTTTAAGAGCAGAAACCAATAAAGTCACAGTTAGAATCAAATGGCACACGGCTTGCACATCATTTGGAAAACATGTATAAACGACTTTCTTTTTGCTACACCCAGCTAAAGTGACAGCCTCTGCTCTGTGCTAATCTGGAATCAAACCAAGCCACACCTAAGCAAATAATGCTTAGGAGATGCAAAATAATACAGATTCCTTTATTTAGACTACACAAACAGTTTATTTCGCCAATGAAATCCCATAATAACTAGCTACATTTTAAACATTCCTTTTAAAACAAAGCCCACAAAATGCTCAAGTGTGCCCATAGGTCAAGAATAATAAAAGCAAGCATGCATATGGATTCAATGCTGCAGATTTATTCAGCATTGGTTAATGGTTTCTATAGAGATTGATGTCAATCTCTCTGGCCTTTCTTGTGTCAACAGTAAGTTACAACAAGAAAGATCGTGGCTTTTGCCTTTGATTAGAAGAGGTGTCTTTCTCTGGTTGGCTGAAGGTCACAGAACTGCAGTGTGCACTCACTTATTACAGCTCCCAAGCAGAGTGGATACAGAAAAAAGCTTATTTACTCCCCAAAATGGCCAGAGCCAGATGGAACAAAAGATGTCTCTGACCACATTAGCGAGTTTTCTTCTCAAAGAAATTTGATCCTGATAAACCATTAAACACAGCACAGAGCTAATAAACCATGAGTGGGGGACCAACCTCCCTACCATTTTCTTTCCATCCATCACTTTCAAATTATACAAGATCAGGTGAATTGTTATATTGCTGTATTGTAAAAGGCATATGCTACAGGAAAATTCACTTTTACTGTGGACGTGCAGTTGACTGCCAGCGGGGAATTCCTATGACACACGGTGCTGAGGAGCAAAGGGTGGTCCAAGTTAACCTGTCTCTAAGCTGGAAGAGACCCAGAGACGAGGAACTACTCATCTATACCTTCCTGTCAAGTGACAGACCATCAGCTTCTGCCAAGATTTCTAGGCTAGATGATCTGAGAAACAGTCCACCAGAGGAAAGAAAACTAGCGAACTTAAAGTTAAGCTTATTGTTTAATGTTAGGGAATTTGCTGGGAAAAGATTGTATTTGAAGGAAAGGGACATTTGACCTGATGAAGGAAAAAAAAAAATAAGCTTTTCCTTTCCGTTCTGAATTCATCTACAAAATGAGATCTATGAGGCAGTAGCTCTGTAGTAATCCTCAAACTTTGGCTAACAAGACTTAAAAGTCATCAGCCCGAGTCTACTACCTCTTTAATTTAGCACAGATATACTTACTACCTGCTCCATATCACGTACTGTCATGGCTACCAAACTCATAGAGGTACACAATACTGTGACATCTGACACACATGTTCCTCATCTTGTGACAGGGTTTTACCTGATGAATCCATGACTTGAAAATTTACAAGTCAAAAACTGCATTTCATATACCATACCTACCAAGCAGGCAGCAGAGCTTAGCAACTCGGTACCCTTTGCTGGCTGCTGATCCTCATGACTGGTATCTGAGCAGGAGCTGTGCCTTGCTGCTATGTCAGCAATGGCTGCGTAAACTACACCTCAGGTGCTAGCCTTGGGTAAGAAGAACTGCATGCAACATTTGAAGTACAGCTTCTACTAAGAGTGGATCACTTTTATTGAAAAGAAAAATGTAAGTTGGGAATCATTTGCTTTACACTATAGCAAGAAATAGAAATAAAGTATAAATCACAGGTTCTGTCTCGATACATTTTGGAAACCCAAAAGTGCAAATAACTCATTCTGGAGAGATCAGAGGAGACACAGAAGTCCCATTCAGTGGGTTCCTGAAGGATGAGTAGAAATTTGTCTGGTGGGAAGCAGAGAATTGCATAATGTGTAAAGGCACCCGGAGAACAAAAACTTCAAAGCAATAGAGATACAGGGTATCTTGGGAAAGTATCAGGGAAAAGTCTGGAAAGACAGGCAGCCAGCAAAGCAGAAAGGATTTCGATGGTGTTCAAACGGTTAGGATTTATCCTCTGGGAGATAAAATGTTGATGAAGAAATTTAACCAAGGCAGCAGTGTGGTCGAAATTCCTCTTAAGAAGAAAATCCCTCAGTGGCCTTAATAAGGATGACTCGGTCAAAAGGGTGCATGTGTGTTTATGCTCCTGCTGCCCTACTGATGTGCGTTTAGCTGCCCTTTCCTTATCTGCTCCTTGTTGCTTTGCTGGCCATGTGGTGCCTCTACCTCCACATTCTTCTAAGCCTCTGTTTTCAGTCTCTGCAGCCACAGCTGATAAATGCTGTTGAAAGAAGACAGATGAACAGAAGAGCAGAGGGAAGCAAGACTAGAATAATTTTCATGAAAGTGTCAGCGAGCTGCAGAAGAAACAGCACGAAGGCTGGAGTTTGAGAGCACACTGTGTGCTGAGCTCACGCGTTACCCTCCACAGTACCTCACTAAGTCTCAAAACAACTCTGCAAGGAACCTACTAGCCAACCCCCATTTTCAGGTCCAGGGAGGTCTTTCATCTTTCATCCCAGCACTTGGAAGGCTAGGCAGGAAGATGCAGAGTCCAAAGTCAGCCTGAGTTATACAGTCACAAAACAACGAAAAAGACAAAATCGATCTCATCTTCAAATGATCCACCTTAAGCTCGGAAGTAGTTGAGCAGCTTGGCTGTGGTTACGTGCATTGCTCCTATTCTCATGCTTTTCAGCTGTTAGTGTGTATACCAAACGAAGCCGCTTCCCAAATAGTAACTGTATCAAAAACTGCACTAGCTGCTTTGCATGGGCAAGTATCTTTATCCCCACTTTACAGAAGAGAAAACTGAAGCTTTGGGAACTTAAGTGACTTCACTAGGACAACACAGAAAGTACCATGCAGCACCCTATCCTTGCTCTGTCTGGCTTTGTTTGGCAGCCACTGTCCACTACATTTAGGTATGCGTGTTTCCAACTCCCTCATCTTTCTACCCACCTCCCTGTTTCCAGATCCACTTTCCAGGCTCAGCTCAACTTCTCCAGAAGCTTTTCAGGAAAGTATCATTTTTTCATGACTTTCTTATTGCACCTATTTATATTGTTATATATTCATTTAACTTGATCAAAACAGATTTGTATTTATTTCCTCTTCTATTTATGTGTTGTGCTCCCCCAGACAGTTAACATGGAGACATAGCCTTTGCAGGTTCCTTGGGACATTCAAACCATTCAAACATCATATTTCACACTCACTTTTCAGGATGGTATAGGAATTGTACCTTGATACTGCATGACCCCCAAGATAACAGGCAGGCTCCTAGCTACAGAAACAAGTTGTGGAATGACTTCAGTATTTTAATAGTAGGGAGGATTTCAGAATGATAGCAGAAGTAATAGCCAACTTTCAATATATGAATATATGTATATCTACAAATTCAACTGTCACATACCACGTGATATAGGTTCTCCAATCCTATTTTACAAAGGAAACTAAAGGAAATAAAAAAACCAGAGTTAAGTGATCTGTCCAAGTTCCATGTGAACAAAACCACACATCTCGCTCCAGAGTCAACGTGTCCTTAACTACTTTTCAACACTATCTCCGTGTATTGTAACTACATGTTGCTGGAACATATTGTTCCAACATTAAGCAATTCTTATACCTTTGAAAAGAATGGTAAAAACATTCTTTACTTCTGCCACAAACAGTGTTTGGAAATGTGAAGGGAGGGGTGGAAAATCTGAGCAACAGATATCAGAAGGAACTGCTGGAAAAATAAGAATCAAGAAAATCAAGGTGTAGTCCTCCTTAAAATATGTGTACCAAGGATGCCATTTTTGCACGTTTCTGTGAATTATAAAGCATCCACATCATCATCTAAGTAATACACCAGATTACATAGTATACCTCAGAATGAGCAGTCATTGTTCACTCAGAACTGAAACTCTACACCAGATTCTGCAATCCAAAACCAGCCCAAGGCACCCTCCTCAGAATTGACACACGACAGCTGTGAGGGGGTCAGAGCAGTGGCTGGTGAAGACACCAAGGAAAGCCTGGAGCAACGCTGAGCACCACATCAATTCAGCTTGAGGAGGTTGTTGCAAAAGTCAGGACAAACCACAGGATATAGCCAAAACCCCTAAGAATTCAGATATTGGAAAACAAAAAAAAAAATAACTGCTGTTTTCTTTCAGATAAATTTATAATTCTCAAAGCCTATACACTATTTCCTCCACTTCATACAGCAATTTGGTGAAATGGATAGGTAGTCTCTCATCTATACAATCATCCCGTACAGACAGTTCAGAGAATATAACATCCCATATCTATCCAGCTTGAGGGTGTGAAGCTGAGAGTGAAACACATGTCTTCTTTGAAAATGGAAAACAACAAAAACACAAGCCCTCCCCACTATCGTGCAGTTCCTTTTGAAAAGAGAAATGTGCACCCCTATGCTACTTATGACGGGGAAAATAAAAGGGACTGGAAAAATACACAGTGACCCAACCATGAGGATGGTACTCCTCTGTCTCTGCTCTTTCCAGCAAGGTCCACACCTTCCCCTTTGAAAGAAGGATAGCAAGTGATGAATACCACCAGCATGAAGTGTTGGATCCGCACTGCTCCCAATACTCATCCTCCCCTCCTCGCACCTCATGGAACAGCAGGGCAGCATGACCACAGCAGGGTCACACACAAGTCCCACCACTCTGCTACTTCCCCGTGTGGAACAACATGCTAATTCTCCAGAAGAATGCAAAATATACCAATAGTGTCCAGAGACACTGTGAGGAGTGCCTAATGTCCACTTAAGGAAAGGGAGGTCTACAGCCTGACAGTACAAGCAGGGAAAGCTACTCAGAGTTGAGGAATTCTATACTGCAAAAATTCTCTGAAAACAGAGATCAATATGCACATTGACTCTTTCTCAGAACATGGAACTTTTTCACATTCATGTAAGAAGTAACACTTCACCTGTCTCATTCACATGTGGCCAGAGTGATGATGGCCACATAGAACAGCCCAGAACAACTCAACTCTCTAGTCATAGAGATGTCCATAAACTGGGCACCTTGCACAAATAACTGTAAGCACATAGTTCAAGATTAAAAAAAAAAACTAATCTAAGTATTCTCTCTCTCACACTATTCTTCCTTATTAATTAATGGGTTACTATGGATACACATGTGCATGGTACAGTTCTAGAGTCTAGGGATAAAGCAGTGATGAAGATAAAATTTCTTCCTTAATAAATTCAAGCGATGCTACCCCCCCAGATTTCCTCCAATCTGTGGTCTTACAGTTAGCACCACCATCAATTAAAAGAGAGCATATGAACTGTGCAGGTCCATAGCTAAAAGGCACTCTTCACAGCTGAGGACGGAGTTCCTTCTAGCCTTGGACCTGACATATTATCTAGTGATCTAGAAAAGCATTTAAGCAAATAGGGATAACTTTGTTCGGGATGTGGAGACAGATTCTCATTGTTAAATAAATGACCTGTAGCTAAGCAGATGGTTGAGTAGAAGAGCTGAAGTCTGAAGCCTGGCCTAGTGCTAATTTATAAGCTCATAATCTGCGGGGAGGGAAGTTGCCTTAAAAACAGGTTAAGATCTTATTTTAAGGACCTCTGTTAATAAAAGTTATTTTTAGTAGAAAGTCTCTTATCTTTTCTTATTCTTATCGGAAACATGGTCTAACATTTAATTTTTCAATAAATGGCATCAAGTGGCAAAATTTGAAAGAGTTGAATGACAAAAATACACATAAAATTTACCAAAAACACCCTGGAGACAGAGGTAGAAGGACGAGGCCAGCCTTAGTTACACAGCCAGTTTTGCAGCCAATCTCCTTGAGTCCCTGTCTCAAAACAATGAACAACAAAATAAAACAAAACAAGTCATCCAGTTCTGCCATCTCGCTTATCAAGTAAGGGCTGATCAGAGAAGGGAAGCAGTTTGTGCCAAGTCTACAGCTACTTCATGGTAGACCCAGTACCAATACTCCAGAGTTCCCAGACCTTGCCAGACTTCAGGAAGTATTCATAGATGGTTTAATTGTTTTCCTTACTCTACAGTTTAAAAGGACATAATGCTACTAGCATACAATATTTGTAATCAATTACCTATAAGAAAGTTTCCTTTTCAAACCTAACTCTTCTTCATCCCCAAACTTCTCTATTCAATTAAGCTTGAGAATTTTAAAAAGCTGCTAAACCAAGGTCCCAGCCTAACACAGTCCAGCAGGAATATGCTGTGCTTAATTCATAACAATAATAACTCTATCAGAATACTTTTCCCTGGATTTGAAGGATAAGCCCCACCCCTACTCCTAAGGGAATTTTCCAGAAAATGATTAAGTGGGCAAAGACTTGCATTTTCAGGGAAAGAAAGACCTTCCTTCTTAGACTGGCTAATGGAATATTCTTGCATTTGTACAGTCACCATTCTCTGTGCTAAATCAACCTCCCTGGGGACACACCACAGAGGTTGGACAGGATTGCCAAACTAAGGACAAAATGTTTGTAGCTTTGTTCTGAGAGCTGTCTGACATGAAAAATCAACTCCCTCTCTGGACTGGTTTTACCCATCTGTGAACAGGAACCACAGTGTTACGGCAGTCAGGCAGAGCTCACCACTTAACAGACGTAACGTCAGGGTGAAAGATAGCGTATGTGCACATGGAAAGCAGCAAAATCTCTGAACTGTTACCAAGTTTAGAGATCAGGAAGCCATCTTATAGAGAAATTCAGGAAAGACTTAAGCAGTGAGGCACAGCAAGAACACCAACACACAGACATTAGATCACCCTAGTAAGAAGCCAGTCTTTTGCAACCTTAAAAGGTTATTTAAATTCCTTAAGCCTCAGCTTCCTTGTCCATAGAATGGGATGGTTTTTAAACTACAATGAATAGTAATAAACACAGACAGCCACCTTGTATTAGCTAGAATGTTAATTGAAATTATCATAAATTTTTCCTTCTAGAGAACTTCAAATCCCAGGGCTTCATTTTTCCCCTTTATATATACATTTGAAGCATCTGTAATATAAAACAAATACCATTCTAGGGCTTGAAGAGATGGCTCAATGGATAAAGTACTAGCTGTCCAAGCTTAAGAACCTGAGTTAGAATTCTCAGAACACACATAGAGTCAGCCATGGTAATTCATGCATCAGTAATCCAGGACTCCTGTGGTAAGCTGGGGGATGGAGACAACTGAATCCCCAGGAAGCCAGCTAGCCTACTGTAGGCAGCAGCTGAATATACTAGATCCTGTCTTACACAATGCAGAAGCTATAGTGCTGATACCCAAGCTTGTTACTGACCAGCACACACATGCTACACTCACAGATGCAAGCACACATGCACAAACAATAGCATTTCTGATCAATACAGAACAACAAAAACTAGAACACTGGTTGATCAACACACCAGCGACTGGGCCAAAGTTTAGGAATCAGTTCTGTGGATGGGTGTTTTCTGTCACTCACCCTAGTGTTCTGCACATTTCAGATCCCAGGCTCTGCAGCCTTTATTTTGGCCATGGACTACAAGGATGTTGCCTTCTGAGAAAATGCCAGATGTACAGATGTCTCAGTTCTGAGGTAAAATGTTAGTCCTACTATATATCATCTATTTTGTGCCATGTTGACACCTATTGATGATGTTCATGACTTTTTACACCTCTATTTCATTGTTTGTTTTCAATAAAAACATGAGCAAAATGCCCTCAGACTAATGAATTCAGACATTTTCAGACACAGCCTTACTTCCTTTCCATGAGACCAGGAGCAGGGACATTTCTGGTTGCAGACATATGTGGCACAGACATGAGATCACGCTCTGGGCTTAATAGGAGAACATAACAATCTACTCATTGTTTACACTTTAACCCACAGGGCAGCTGGGAATCACATCCAGCCATATGCAGTGCTGAACAAGTGGTCACGACTTCATTAAAGCCAAGCCTTAATGCATACAGTTTGGACAGTGTGCTGAGGGGCAGGACTCTTGCCCTGGGCTGCTCTGGGTCCAGTCAAAGGGTCCAGGCAGTTGTTGCAAATGTCCTCTGGGATTAGATTGTTCTCTTTGCCAGGATTTCATCTGCCATCCTTCCCGCTTCCCAGTTCTCCCACGCAGTGTTTAATCAGCTGCTAGGATGGCTAGAGAGGTCTCTCCATGCTTACCTCCTGACATCCTGCAAAGGGAGCCAATTATAAAATGATCTACATACAATTGCATCAACCTACACATATAGAAGTGCTTTTTGTGTCATAAAGAATGAATTCAAGTAGAGAAAGAAATGAAAGGGATTTCTTACTTAATCTTTCCATGTCTATGACAGGTATAGGGAATATTATATCCAATTTACAGACAAGAGACTGATATTGAGAAAGAACACTGCAGGCAAATTGCAAGACGAAGATTTATATGTGGGTCTAAATTTGCTGTTTTTATTATTCAATGGCTCAGAGAACAAATTACTTCATAAGCTGCAGCCTATCACGGGCCTTTCTACGTGGGGCTCGGCACAAATTGACCAGGGAAATGTGCTCCTCAAGATGGATCACTGTTTAACAGGGCAGGAGTTCTTTTGTACAAGAAGTTCTCCGCCTGGGTTTTGTTGCTATTGCTTTGGTGTTGGTGTTTGTTTGCAATGCTCGAACATAAACACAGGTAAGTGCTCTACCTCTGAGCTACATCCACAGCCCTGCTTCTTACATTTCTGTTTCATGCCTAAACCACTATCAAGATAAAAGACAACAAAAGTAAAAAAAAAAATTTCAGTGTGAGAGAATAGACCATCAAAACACTTCCAATGCTTCATCAAAGTGAATGAGCCTTCTCAGACCTTCTTAGAGCCTTGGGCAAGAATTAAACATTCAAGCAGGCCATGGTGGAACATGTCTAGAATCTCAGTATTTATAAGACTGAGGCAGGAGGATTACCACAAATCAAGGCTACCTGCATTACATAGTGAGACTTTGTCTCAAAATAAATAAATGAATGAACAAACAAACAAATAAAAGTTCTTACTGGGAAGCCTACCATCAGACAGCTGTTAGAGTACATCAACTTTCACAGGGAGTTTATGTGATGTGAGAGAAGGGAATTCTAGATTTGTGATCTGTTTCCTCAGGGATCAGTATGCACTATGAGCCCTTCTGAGGCACACTTTAAACCCAGGCATTCTGCTTGGGGTTTTGCTTTTTTATTTTGTCTCTGAAACAGGAGTGATATTTATTTCAACTGCATTTTTGTTGGAATTTTCACTTTCAGAATAATTACACCTCTAGGTCTCTACTGGACCCAACATAGAACTAGGAAACAAAGCAAAGGAAAGCACCATGTTCTGAACGTGCGCTCTTGTCCTGTGTCAGGCTCTGGTTTCCAGGGACAGCGAGTCCTTCTTCTCAGAAACCTTGTGATGTCACTGGTGCCCAAGTCGTCAACAAAGTTCTAACATGGGATGCAGCTACATTTCTGCCTTGAGGTTCCCAGGGAGGAGGGAGGTGACAGGCAGGGTTTGCTTGCTCTCACAGATGGAATCTAGATTTGACTATGTGTATATAAATACATAGCATACATACATGTGTGTATGTATGGTGTTTACACACACATTCTAAGATATGTCTACAACAAAAGCAGAGAACAGAAGAGGAACTGTATGGATGGATAAGGCAACAAGAAGAGAAGGGGAGTAGAGAGGGAACTGACTGACTATAAGCAAAGTACAATGATATACATATCAGAATGTATCACAGTGAAATCCAATATTATGTATGCTAAGTTTAAAAATAACTATAAATTCCTCATGGTGAGAAACATATTTCTGCTTATTCTTGTTCCTGTTATGTCACTCATTTGACTCCAGTCACTCTGACCCTCACCCCTGTTCTGGAATATGCTGGGTTCATTTCCTCCCCCTGGGGTAGGGAGTCTTTGCACTGGCAGCTCCCCCTACCTCAGATTCTGTCCCCCAGATGCCTAATGCTTCCTTTCTCTGTCTACGTCTCTTGTTTTTATTCTGCCCCACAGAATTTCACTTCTAACTTAGAAGATATTACTTTACTTGCTGGGGTTGCCTTTCTGTTATTGCCTATTTCTCCCTGTTAGAACGTAAGCTCCTAGGAGCTAGGTATTCTTTCGTGCTCACAGATGTGTCATGCTGGACACCTCGTATGTGTTCAGTGAACACCTGTGAAGAAGCCTTAACTTCCAAAGAATGAGTGGATATATGCACAGGTGGAAATATTGTGCAACACACATCATAAATTCATCTACAAATGGTCTTGACTTTATTCTGAAGAGTGACACTTTATTATAAACTCCAGTAGGGACCAGCATTATACCTCCTTTCCTACTAAAATCTCACATCTACAATCTGACATGAGCGAGGCTCTCTAGCACTGCATTTGAAACAGCCTGCCTGCCCTGATTCATTCTTATCCTATTATTTTGCAGTCCCAGGCAAGTGACTTGACCTCTGTGCTTCATACTCTTTATCATAAAACCAACATAATAAAACATAGCTCATGGAAATTACATAAGACATTAGACTATGCAACATGCCTACAGATCTTCAGCACAGTATCCTGCCCATAGATAAACATGGGTCCCACCTATCATTATTATAAAAATATTTATTAAATGACATGAAACTCCAAATTCAATATTTTACACTACTTTAACTGGTTTATATTGCTTTCTTGATTGATAAATATTAAAAATGTATTAAACATAAGAATCTCACCCGGCGGTGGTGGACACCTTTAACCCCAGCACTCAGGAGGCAGAGGCAGGTGGATCTCTGTGAGTTCAAGGCTAAACCTGGTCTATAAAGTGAGTTCCATAACAGCCAGGACTATTTCACAGCAAAATTCTGTCTCAAAAAACAAAAAAAGGATCTCTAATATTTAATTAGATAGTTGATTGATCTACGATATTTGTGTGGTGTACATGTGTGTGTATAAATGTGTATACCTGTTCTGTAAAGGTGCATGAGGAGGCCAGAGGACGACCTCTATTGTGATTCCTCGGGCATTACTGGCCTTTACTGCATTACTGGTATTCTATTTATTTAGTGTGTGTGTTCAGATGCATGTACCATGCCATAAATATGGTAGAGGAGCAAAAAGAACAGGAAAGTGGGGTCAGATGGCAGGCTTTTCAACTGAAGGACCAACCAGTCAGAACCAGCAGCATTGTAAGGAAGAAGAAAGCATTAGCAAAGACTTGAACTGACAGCTGAGAGTGAACTCTGTTGGAAAGATCACTTCTCCAAAGATCACTGAAAAACAAGAGTTACTCTCTCACTCTCAGATGAATTAAGAATCCACCGAGGTAACTCTTGTCATCTGTAAATTTCTCTTCCTGTTAGGGAATAGTGGATCTTACAAGCAATTATGTGTCTTTGCACCTTTAATTGATGAGTTTCTACCATTTCCAGAGGCACAATCCCATCCAGTAACTAACCAATTTTTACCTCAAGAGTTTGTGGTTGTGTGTCTGAAATGTTCTTAATTCTGAAATGTTAAATCCAATAGTATACAACGAATATAGAAAATAGACACATCCATACAAGCAGGAGATGGTTCAGCAGGTAAAGGTACTTCCTCCCAAGCCTGACAGCATGGGTTCTATCCCTGGAACCCACAAAGAGAACTCCTGTTCCTGCAAATTGTTCTCTGACTACACACACAAACACACACACACATTTACTTTTCAATATATGTAACATTGTAGGTACTATAATAATTGTGCTGGAAAGAAGGAAGGGGAAAGGGGAACAAGAGAAGGGAAAGAAGCAAAGAGAAAATGAAAAGAGTATAAGGAGAGGTAGAAGAAAAGTGGAAGAGAAGAGGAGAAAGGGAAGGGAAATAAAAGGAACGGAATAAAGAAGGGAAAGGAAAGAAAAGGAAGAGAGAGCAAAGAAAGTGGAGGGGAAGACAGGGTAGGGGTGGAGGGAAATAGAGGGGAGGGGAGAGGTGAGTGAGGAAGAGAAGGAAATAGCAGGAGCCAGAAAGGGAAGAGAGGAGAGAGGGGGAAGGTACTTATCTTGAGGACTAATGTAAAAATCGTGGTTTTGATCCACGTTTAACTCAACTTCCCAGCATCTATTCCCAAATCCTCTCACAACACTACACTGTGTCACACTGGCTTTAACCACAGAAAGACAGACAGCTGGGCCCTTCATGGGCCTCTTCATCCTTCAGTATCTTAAAACTGCTATGCAAACATCTGAGACCTAACACTTAGAAACACTGAAATCCGACAAAAGTCTACCAAGAACATAGGAAACCTATTAAACAGCTGCCACCATGAGACTCGACCTGATTTCTCATTCCTTAGCATCCTTACTTCTGACAGCAGGAACTCTGTCTTACACTGTCACTTATTCCCAGGTCTGCAACTTTCTTTTCTAAAACTTTTTCAGTCTTTGTGGTTTGTCAGATAAAATTATGACTATGTATGTCAAACTAATGTTAAAAATTAACATTGTAGCAATGCAATATATAGTACTTCAAATAACATGTGGGATACATTTTTAAAAGAAAAATTTTAATTCAGTATTAATGTCCTTATATTTTTTCATACCCAGTACTTTGACTTATTTCTCAGCCTCTGCTTAAATGCATCACAATGTGATTCAAATATTTTATATAGTTATAATGTGGGGACCAAGAGAAAAACCAGCTCAGCAGTTAAGAGCACTGGCTGTTCCTGCAGAGGACCTGGGTTCAGGTCCCAGCACCCACAGGTTGGCTCACAACAGCCTGTAGTTCCAGTCTCAAGAGATCTGACACCCTTTCCTGGCATCCACAGGCAATGCAGGAACATGGTGCACATACACACATGCAGCCAAACATTTATATGCATCAAATAAAAATAAATCAATCTTATAAAATTCAATTTTTAAAGACAGCTGAGATGATATTTGTGAAATACAAAACAAACAAACAAACCCTAATGTGGCAAAACAATTATTCAGCCTCTAAATGCAAGAAAGAGCAGAATAAAATTGTGTGGGGGGTCAACAGAGAAGTGTAGAGAAAGAGAGGAAGAGGTACCATCTGCACTGCAATTTCTCTGATGGCTCCTCTCCCCTCTTTCTCCATACTGCACTCTATTTTTGTAATAACTGCTCCTTGCCACTTGTGTATCATTGGTTTAGAAAGGTGACAATCATGGTCAAACATACAGGATAGGTGTGACATGGTAACACACATCTACAGTACCCAAGAAGATGAGGCAGGAGGATCACAAGTTCAAGGCAGCCTATGCTACACTAATTTTAAAAAATTATAGGATAAAAGACAGAGAAACATTAGGACTGACATGAGGTTTTAATAGTTTGAAAACGTATCTGGAACTTCAAACAGTTACTGTTAGCATTAGCTTTCAATGAGAAAAATTCTTACAATTTATTTGAAAAAGAAATCTCAAGTTTACATGAAAAAAGAAACCTATTAGTAACAAACAACTCTCAAAAGCTCTTCAAACTTCGCTAGTTCATAGCAATGAACATTCTGGCTTCCTATGCATGCAGAACTTAAACAAATCACCACACAGGCTAATGGTGCTCTGTTTTCATCAAAACTTATCTCATGAAAGTAGAAAGAACGCAATACAAGAGGGGAGAAAGAACCCCAAAAGAAGGGGAAGGAGGTTTCAGAACAGATGTGCCACGAAGGTAGAAGGCAAAAATACTTGGGGGAAAGGGACACATTGAGGGAGGAGAGAAACTCCATAAGCAGCAACATTTGTTCTTATCAAAAGATCACAAGCATCCTCATAAGTATAAAACAATTTAAGATAGGGGAAAAATTGCCCCTAGAAGACCTGGTCCTAAAATAACAATTGTCAGGGATCGTTATCGCTGTCCTTATCTGTAGTGCTCGGGACTCCAGCCAAGTGCACCGGCACCCGCTCCAGCGGCTCAGGCTTTCGCTGTCCATGCAGCAAGTGTGGCATGCTGTGCATCCCCTCCACATTTAGACAACAGCAGCACACTCTAAAAGCAAAACTATTTCTTTTCCACAGAACATCAATTCCAAACTCATTAGAGTGGCACGGCTGCATATGAGAGACAAAGAAGCCGATCGAAGCCCTTGGTTGGTAGAGTCTAAATCTGCACACACGCTCACAGAGTCAGCTCCGTAGTCCACATCCAAATCTAGGCTCTGTCTAGAAATCTAGAACTCATGCGCTCAAGAGACTTTTCACCACATACTACAGGAGGGAACTAGATCTGAGATGTCTAAGAATGCATTTTAACTTAAATTAAAAGATTACCACAGCTTGCTTTATAAATTTAATATAGTTCTAGTAAAACTGTGAATCTAAGCAGATTTTTTTTAAGGGAACCAGAAGAAATTTAACAAAATGGCCCAGATGTGGATGCAGGAATGTAGCCCAGTGGTTTAGTGACTTCTCAGTACACATGAAGCTGAGATCAAGTCTCCAGTACTGGAAAACTATAAATAATATGAAATCTCATTACTTAAAGTCTGTCAAAAGAAGCCCAGCAGTGGTGGCGCCATTAATCCCAGCACTCAGGAGACAGAGGCAGGTGGATGTCTGGGAGTTCATGGCCTGCCTGGTCTACAAGAGCTAGTTTCAAGACAGGCATCAAAGCTACACAGAGATATCCTGTCTCAAAATAAAAATAAAAAATATAAAAAAATAAAGTTTGTCAAAAGAATAGGCATAATAAACTAAACAAATTGAAAAGCAAACCCAAATGTCTCTAAGAACTTCATAGTAATTGTAACAGTAAGAGAAGGATTATGCTAGCTGTGGTGGTACATGCTTTTAATACCAGCACTCAGGAGGCTAGCCTGGTCCACATAGTGAGTTTAATACCAGCACTCAGGAGGCTAGCCTGGTCCACATAGTGAGTTTCAAGCCAAATGGAGTATACTGGGAGACCTTCTCTCAAAAAAGGGGCAGGAGAATTGTAGGAATAATATGGTTGGAAGTTAGTTCTAGCTTGGCATGGATATATGCACTACAGTCCAGATATTCAGAAGGATGCCTTGGGAGCATCATCCCCTTAGCCCAGGGATCCCAGGAATACAGAGAACCTTGCCTCTAAAAGAAAGACAGGAAAACAGAAAAGTCCGCACCATCAAAGACAAAGGGCTAACATTTTTAACGTATAAATAAATCTCTTTAAAAAATATCCAGTAGCCATTTTAATAGCATTATATTTCTTTGTGTTCAGCTGTCCAAAATATTTAGTTACATATATGTACATATGTAGTCATTCACTTGATCCTTGCAGCAATCTGATAACATGCAGTTATGAGCAAGAAATGTATTTTTAATAGACATTCAGAGAGTCCAAAAAATGAAGAAGTATTCCATTTAACTATTAATCAAATAAATGTAAATTCTACTAAAAACTAGCTGTCATTTTCTACATCACACTGACAGTGGTTACAAACAATGGCGATGTGTTGGCAGAGGTGAGGTAAAGTGACCCACATGCCAGGACTGAGAATGAACTGACTGCGCCTTTCTGGGGGGGGGGGGCTTTTTGGCCATATCTGCCAAACATCTTTAAACATCAGCCCACAGTGCATCTCTGAGAATTTAAACTGGAGAAACAGCTGCAGATATGTACAGAAATTGAACTCTAGTAGGGCTTAACAAGAGGTTGCTAGTGTTACTAGATAAAACTGGAGGCAACCATAACTATAGCTATCAGCCAACCTGTGCGATGTCCATAATAGGACAGTAGGAAATCATGAAAAGCAATCAAGTAGAGTCGGTGAGAAGGCTCAGCTAGGAAAGGCACTTGCCACTGTACCTGAGGATGTGAGTTCAGTCCCAGAACCCACAGGTAGAAGGAGGGAACCAGTTCCTGAAGGTTGTCCTCTGACCTCCACACATGTATACACACACACACACAAATAAGACAATGCTTTTCTCAGGGTATAATTTTATTTAATAAGAGGGAAATTATTATGTTAATGAACATGTAGCATCATGGAAATGACAGATTGCTAAAGCAAGAAAACGAAACATTTGCTATTATTTGATCCCATTATTACTTTAAAAGTAAATATATAATACACTATAGAGATTATAGATAAATGTAAATTATTGATAAATAGATGATGAATAATCAGAGGATAGGTAGATGGATTTGATAGGTGGACAAACAGGTAAGGCATTAATCATGGAGACGGTCAGACTAGGACAAAGGAAGCAGGCTCTTTTCCTTGACTATCTATGTCTTCTATGAACTTCTCAGATGCAGTACCTGTTGCTTTTATACAGATGATGCAGTCATTTTAAAAAGAAAATATTGGTGAAGAAGAGTATTTAGTAATATGAGGGGAAATGCTAATGAGATGCTGGTGTTCAAAAAGTAGCTCACACCGAGGGGCCATATGTGCTGCTGCCAATGTTCTGTTCCTTGGACATGGTAGTGGGCTTGTGGATATTTTCTTATTTACAAAAACTAAACTAGAAAATAATGTAACTAAATAGAACCATGACTTGGCTGCTTATAGAATAGTGCCAGTGCATTCATGTGGATTTATGATAAAGCTATATGAAATTTATAAGGTAAATTTTGCAAGGAGAAGAAATAAAGCATGATTAACCATTAACATCTCTGGGTAGTTAAGATAAGATTTCAAAATTGTTTTCATTTTTACCATATTTTATAATGCCTTCAGAGTAACTGCATATAATAATGTTTCTAATTTTTTCAAATTGAAGAAATTTACAAAATAGCATATTTAATAGTATTTCATTTTCTTCTAGAAACAAAGACACCTAGGTATAAAATTGTCTAAAATATATTCTATTAAACACTTTGCACTGTCTCTCAGCATCACCCTAGGAGTTTACTCATTTTTAGCTTTCTTTTTATATTTTCTGATTTTCTCCAATAATCATGGGGTATTTTTTAATAGAAAAAAATCAATGGAAAATATTGTATTTTATCCTTTTCTTCAAGTCCATTTGATCAACTAACTTTTAAAAGTCCATAATTATGTTTATTAACAAAAATCAAATAATATACTTGTTACCAAAATAATACCGACAAAATGACAGTTCCTCTGAGCACAGCAAATCTCAGAAATGCATGGGTGTATTCTATTGGGGAACAAGCTCCACAGTAAAAACGTGTGCGTTCAAGTGTCATAGTGAAGCACACTAGCTTGTATGGTAATGAGAAACGTAGAAAAGAAAAAGAAACTTTCAAAAATTTTCATTTAAAGTGTGGCACACCTACTTACATGTTAGACCACAACAAGCTGTGAGTGCGGCCTAGAGTCATTCAGATCAAACCCTGTCACCCCACGTCGACTGCAGGCAGAAGGACGAGTAAGACTGCTACAGGATGGTGCAGGGGGTGGGGCTGACAAAAGGTCCCTGGTACACAGAGACAAAAAGCAAACCAAAGACAGAGTGGGTTATTTGGGAAGGAGGGCTTGCTTTTGAGAAGTCCTAGCCTAGTCCCTAAGCATGCCTTCCTTAACACGAGGTAGGTCCTCTGGGTCTTAGATCCTTGACTTGTAACAGGAAGTAATCTGTTACATGGTTCAGCTTTTAAGTTACTGCACCTATTTGCACAACTATGAAACTTTTTACATGGCAAGGCCACTTTAGACCTTGGAGTGTCATTGAAAGTAATGTTAATTTAATCAACATACACGAAGATGTTCATGATGCCAAAAAACACCAAAGACGTTTTGAAAAACTGAAGAAAGAAAACAGCTTCCACCCTGGGTCATCAGGACTTCTATGGGGAGCAAAGGCTCAGCGATGGCAGCTTTCTCCTATTTCAGATAGCCTGTTTTTCTCTTCTGGCAGCCAGCCCCAAGCTTAGCTAATCACCCTAAAACACTTCTCCACGTGGAGAAATTGATATGGCATCAACAAATTCTTTATCAACATCAACACTTTGTAACACTGACAAAATTAAAAGTGCTGTAATCTATAAATGGCCCGGCCTGTTCTGTTAAAACTTTATCCCAGATGGCCACTATGTTTCAAATTTTGTTCAAAAAGTATTTTCTTCACCACTGCCTCATTTTTCAGTCATATATTTTTCTGCCATTTCTAGAAAGTTTGCTTGCTCTTATAATTCCACATTATATTCATAAATACTCTGAAAATATGTATCTTGCAGTGAGTTCACTTTTCTCACTAAGGGAGAAAGCATTCAAAACCGTTTTATTTTTCAGTTTAAATTTCCACTCCTCTGAATCCAATATCGCTGACTTTTCATCCCCTTAAAATTTCACCTTCTTTCCACCCCTCCCCCAGTCCAAACAGACGCCCACACAGGTGCACGCAGGCACACTCACAGCCATATACACACTGTGTCAAACTCCTGGAAATAAATGTTTAAACACCACCCAAAGGTGACAGTAAGATTGAATACTGGTTCATAGTGGGGGTGGGTAGTTGGTTAAGGTCCTAAAACAGTACTACACATGTTCTTGAGAGTCTGGTAACTTTTCCTCTGAGTCAACATTATTAGTCAAAAATGGTAAATCATTATGATAATAAGCCACTCTCACAATTAATTGGTATAACAGAGAAGCAACAGACCCGAGAAACAAAAGTCTTTGTCTATAAAAACATTAGATTTTTACTCTGCTAATTGCAGGTGTCCTGGATACCTCAGGCTGCTCCTCTCCAAGCCACATCATCGAAACATGCAGACAGCATCTCTGTCAAACAGTCACATCAGTTCATTAACAGCAGCGTCCCAGGCACCTGCACATACAAGACAGTCTAAATGTTGAATCAAATACCTCTCTTTCAGGAATGAACTTCTTTCCTTTTTCCCCTGGTGGCCACGGTGTCCTCATTGGAAACCTCAATTGCTGTCATTATTTCTATTTGAAATTACTGTCTACCTCCACACCCTTCCACGAAGGAAACATAGTTTTTATCTTTGTTTTGCACATGCACACCACAGAGGAGGGAGTAGTTCAGTGCTATTTGCCACTTTCTTCCAATAGTAAAGTAGCAGATGAACAAGGGATGCTGGTTCTATACTCAAGTTGGCTGCTGAACAGAACTACACTGTTACCCAGCTTGCCCAAAAGAAACTCGCACTTTCAAATAGCACAGGAAATGCTCACATCATGTGATATATTATCCAAAGGGGAAGAGATGCCCTTATGACCCTTCACCTGTAACTTGGGTCCACTCTAAACAAAACCTTGCAACTTTAGATTGTTCTGTGTCTAGGTCCAAGAGAAAGAGACCCAAAAAGCAATTACAGAGTTCGCTGTGCAGTCACTCTCAACTTGAGGATAGACTTTAAGAAAACAGGAATAATGAGATATGGTGTTAGTTATTTGTGAGATAAAACTGAAATACAGTGATCAGTGAAGTCTTCTGCTTTTCAGAGTCTTTTAACCATTTTCACAAACATTGAGTTTTAAAAAATAGGTTTAAAATTCAAATTAGAACCATAATAGCTAACATTTGTAACTCAATTATTATACAAGCTTTATGCTAATTGTTTTTACATATATTAACTTCTTTGGTTTTAAAAACAAATCATGTAGGAGTAGGTCCTATGAGCAGGTATATTGCTACTTTCCCTATTATTCATTCATAACAGAAACCAGATACATGCATGAACTTGCCTGGGTATACCATTCACAGTGAGCTAGGATTTGAACCTAAAGACTACACTCTGAAACACTGTCTCATTTAGATGCATACAAAGAGGTTAACATCTGCATCCCTGAGAATCATGGTCGTTAGGATCATTGCCATGCTGTTAGAGGTTACCTGCTTCTTCCTAAATCATGAATCATATGCCCCGGTATAAGAAACATAGCAAAGGGTGTACTCAGGATTCTGCAAGTCCGAAAGAGCTTCCTGCCACAGGAGAATATTGCCCCTTCTGGCTGAGAGCTTTGAAGGTCCTTTCAGCATGTTTGTCCTGAATACCAGGCTTCTTAGACCCTTCCACAGTGTACCAGCAGTAATGCTGTAGGGATGGCGAGAATCAGAATGGATGCAGAGCCCACAGAGATGCCCCCAAGGTCATGTGTTAGAGCTTCTTAAAGGAGAGTCCTCAGTTCAGAATCTACCTACTCTACTTAAATGGCACTGAATTCATTCTAACTACTTAAAAACCACACCTGGGTTCAAATTATGCTTCTAACATTTACCAGTAATAGTCAGGTTATTTAATTTCTCTGACTCTATGGATTTTTATCTGTATGAATACAACTCTCTGGCTGTTTCAGGAATAAGCCCAATAGGCAGACAGATATAAGGTTCTGTCTGGCATATGCTGAGTGCTCAATTAGGTCTTCAGTATTTGAAGAAAAAAGGAGTAACTGTTTAAGAACTGAAAAAATCGGGCTGCAGAGATGGCTGAGGAGTTAAGAGCACTTGCTGTTTTTCCAGAAGACCACAGTTCAGTTCTCAGTGTACATGTCAGTGGCCCACAACTGTCTGTAAAGCCAGCTCCGAGGACCAGGGAATCTGGTGCCTCTGGCCTCTGAAGGTACTTGCATTCACATACACTTGTCCACATGCAAACATAAACACATAATTAAGAATAATAAAAATAAATGTTTTTAAATATTGAAAAATAAATGGTAAAATTCCTGTGCAAGCACCTATGTCATATTTGGCAACAGAAGAAGCTCATTTAAAGGCTATTTTTTTCCTGCTTTTATCTAATTTGTCAGTTCACAGCCAAATGTAAGTAGCAGCTTAAAGTATAAGAAAACTGATCTTGCTAAAGTCCAAAATAATAACTGAAGAGAAATAACCACCTTGAGTCTAGAAACAAAGGTGAAGACAGGAAACCCAATTACAGATACAGAAGTTCAAAAGACACAGAGTTGTACAGAGGCAAGAGGTCAGCAGAACCTCCTCCGCTCAGGGGACAGATCAGGATTAGATGTTCATAGTGACTGCTCTGAGCCATCAAGACAAACTAGCAAGAAATAAAACCTAAAAACCAGAAGATAAAACTATTCTAAGACATCAGCTGCACACACATCACACCAGAACAGGAACAGGGCCGCTCACATAAACATTATGTATTGTCGTTATTGTGATTGTAAATGCATACCCATGTATGCACCACAGCATACTCCTGAAAACCTTAAGGAGTTGATTTTCTCTTTCCATCGTGGGTTCTAGGATTCAAACTCAAGTACACAGGCTTGTGCAAGGAGAACTCTTACCCACTGAGCCATCTCACCCAGCCAGGAGCTGTATTTAATACTGGAGTTGTAGATCATTGCAATTACCTTCATTAACTTCTGCGTTTGCTGCTTGAAAAATCAGCATGCATAGTTAAACGGTAAAAATATAGAGCTGACTCTTAAAAAGGAAGCCTAGAACTCAAGAAGCACATGCACACATGACAGGGAATAGTCACTGCCTGTTAGAATCCCTTCTCACATAGCTTGTGCTGTCCCTAAAAGAACAAAGGTTAACCAAAGTGTAGCATAAAAAAAAAAAGAGCAGTTAAGATGAGCGTTCAGCTTAAATTATGGTCCATGTGTGAAATGTGTGAGTCTTCTGTCTTTTCACAGACACTTCTGACACACCCTCATTCTAAGAGTTTAAAAAAAATATTTAAACAACCCTGGGGAAAGAAAAAACACATGGATAAAATGGAGAAAATTCAGGATATGTCATCATAAATGAAGTGTATTTTGCCTTCTATAAGAAATTTACTGTGTTAGCAAATTTTGGTATTGTCATTAATTGCTGACATTGCACAGATGAGAAAGAAACGGATCTGAAAGTGAACTGCAACATCAAAAGAGAACCTGTGGCAACAGTACTCACTGCTGACCCACTGTGGCCCTCGGAATTGTCCCACCACGGAGATCATGCCAGAGACACACACAGCAGACACCAGAGGATGTTCCATTCCAAAAGTGTGAATCTTCTGGAAGTACAAATCATCTTCCACTTGCTTACAAATCAGAGCTCTTACTTTAAGAAGAATGAAAAGCCAAAGAATAAAAAGACACCAAGTCCTGGGATACTTTAAAATCTCAATTACTTTAAATACTGACATATTACCAGCATTGTGTTACAGTGCTGGCACAAATTGGAGATGGGCTGAAGGAACACCCATCATGAGACTGACCTCTGGTAGAATCAGGACTAGAATTTATAACATATGTATCCCATTCCAATTAATATTCAATTTACTCTTTTATAATTTTCCTAAAATTTGATGTCCCCAGATATGATGCTGTAGCTGACTCAGCTAATGTGGAGTTCTTTCTTTCTTTTTTTTTTATTTTCCTCTGCCAGGAATTAAGGGCAATGAACACCATCTCTGAACACAGGTACATTTTACAGTGCAAAGAGGATGAACTCCAATCCATCCTGAAAGGTACTTCCAGAGGTGCTCTATCCTTAGCAGTGTTACATTTTCAAGTCTTATTTCTGTCACTTAAAAGAAAAAAATGTTTCCATTAAAATGATAGTTTAAAAAAATTAATGAAAACAAATATCCTCCCCTTACTATTATGTCTGGGAGAATATTTTAATCCACTTTAAATTGGATATACCAAGTCTTAGAAATGCAAACTCCTATGATCACAGGAGACCATGAGAGTTTTGAGATCTTAAAGGAAAGAAGGGCATAATAAATAAATTTCTGGTTCTGATTCATTTTTCCCTTGTTTGAATTAATTAATGCTGTGGAAATCCCAGGCAACTGCTATTTCATTTGTGACAGAATTGAGTCCAAATGAGAAAAATATGCAAAACATTATTTAATTAAATTTTTGCAGTTTTTTTCCCCACTTCCTCTCCTACCAGCTAATACACATTTGAACTCAGAGGAGAGTTTCATGTTGGCAGCCTTGGGCAGCTTTCCTATGTTCAGAGCTCCATGGTATCTGGAGTCACATTGTTCTTCAGTTCAAACCCTTGAGTGCAAGCCTCATGCTCCTGGCCTTACTTCAAAGTCATCTTCAGCTAAATTCAAAACTCAGAGGAAGATTGCATGTATTGGTATGCATAAGGCTCTTGAGGGAAGATGTGGTTTTTCTATCTTTTATTATTATTTTTATTTATTTGTTTGTTACTCATATATATATATATATATATATATATATATATATATATATTTGTCTTTACCTTGGGAAGTATCATAATAATGAGAATTGGAGAAATCTGTAAGTCCATTCATTTTTAATGATTTTTATTGCAATACAAAAAATACAAAACACAAGTTTCCTTTCCTAATTCCAAGTTGAGAACTCTTGGAGGGGTGATGTTAAGAGGTAGAAGAGGTGGGGGTAGGAACTTTTTAATATCTACAGTATGATCCCAAAACAATATCTAAGTAGGTTAATATCCTGCTTTAAGAGCTTTGTTATCCCCCATTACCTATGGTACATGGACCTGGTGATATATCTATGTCCCATGTGTGATCTGATTGTGTGCTATCTTTCTGGTCTCATTTCCTGGCCCTTGTGCTCATATTAAGCAATGTCTTTGTATCTTAGAGCATCACTACTCAGTGGTTTCAAATGTGGGTGCATCTTAAAATAAGATGAAGACCTTTAAAAAACTACTGATACCTGTATCTCACTTCCAAAGATTGATTTTCTTGGTTAATGGATAGCCTAATCATAGGGCCACTTTTTAAAAATGCAAGTATCTGGAGTGATGGACAGGAGCAGCGCTCCCTACCGTGTGTGGGGCCCTGGGTTTGATCTTCAACACCACAAAAAGATAGTAAGATGCCAGGTTTCTTCCCAGGCTAGATGATTGCTACACAGGTCTTTCCACAATTGCTCTCCATTTTATTTTTTCAGGAAGGATCCCTTATTGAACCTGTGATTCAACAATTTGGATTTTCAGACCAGCAATCAAAATTAACTATCCCTCCCAGGAAGGAATAACTAAAACAAGAGGCCTTTTGAAAAGCCATGTGGAAACCTACTACTCTAGAAGTTCCCTAAAATATATACATATATAAAAGGAATTTAAATGGAGTTACTATATAATGTGGTAGACAATGTCCCAACTAGCTCCACATCATATTATTCCAAGTAAAACTTCTAGTTTCAGAAATGGGTTACATCTGGCTGAGTTGTTGGTCAAAGAAGTCCCATAGACCCCAACATTACAGGCCATTGCCAATTGGTTACACTACTATTATTACTGCTATTGGTTACACTCCACAATAAGATGGTAAGGCACTATTGCTGAAGACACCACTTACTAATGCCATCAAACACTGAGAAATTTAGCTGATGATTAAAGTTTCACCCCTACTGGCCAGTATTTATAGTGCTGGAAGTCTCTATACACACAACCAGAGGTGAAAAGTAATCATCAGTCTCACCCAACTACAAACCCTGTAATCAACAACAGCTGTCTGCCTACAATATATACTGCTGCAAAAGTGGCACAGATTTTATGGGAACAACCACCCACTTTTTGCTTGGATGTAAGGTCACTCTAAGAGTTGGGACCCACACCTGATATTACTCTTGAGGCTAAGAACTTGAGACTACATATGTCCCTAGAGGAAAATCTATTTTCTAAATGAACATAGCAATAAAATAATTCCCAATGACATACTCCTATATCTATAGATCACTCCATTACTCAGTCTTCACCCAAGAAGCTTCTTCTTCCAGTCAATGGTAATTAACATATTAACCCACAACTGGACAATGTGCAGACAGTGAGAGATCTTGGAGTACTCATTCCTTAATCGAATATCTATATCAAATCCTTTCCCTCAAAGCTTAGGAATCTACATGGAAGAACAGGTGGAAAGATTGTTAAGAACAAGAGTAAATGATTCCAAGGAAACAGCATCTTCCAGACACAACAGGGCATATGCACACATAAACTCACCGATACTGTGGAAGTACACACAAGACCTGCACAGACTTAAGCCGGACAAAATCCTGGCACAGAAAATGTGAACTGGACACCAAGTCCTACCCCCTCACCAAGCTCTTTGCCACTGATCCCTTCTGGGAGAAGGAAATTCGTGTTCTCCAATGGAGTGACTCTGGAGAAACATATCCACCACACTTCAGAGCAGGTCTCATTCTCAAGAGTAGTTAAGCAACACAAATAAACTCCATGGTTTTGTCCTTTGTAATGGTTTGGTGGCTTTTGTGTGTGTATCTTTTTAGGTTTTATTTTGTTTTTCTTGGGCATTTTTGTTGTTTTGTCTATTTGGTTGTTTTGTTTTAGAGAGAGAGAGAACATAAATATGGGGGGGAGGAGCCAGGAGTACTTAGGAAAGAAGAAAGAATATGCATGAAATTTTTTAAATAAAAAAATTTAACCATCAGAGTTGGCATCACAAATGACTTAAAAATTATGCCCTTTCTACTTTTTGAAATATTTTTTGTAAGGCCAGTGGTTTTTTTTCTTAAATATTTGATAGAATTTACCTTTACCCAATGAAGCCATTTGGGCTTGGAGTTTTCTTTGTAGTATCTTTTAATTTGAATTAACATTCAAATTTCTTTAATACCCAAATTTTAATTAGCATTCGAATTTCTTTTATAAAAGTACTATTTAGATTTTCTGATTTATTATTTATCACTTCTGGTAAGCTGTATTTCTTGCAATTTATTTATTTCATCTAAATCGTACAATTTCTGGTCTAAAGATGCTCATCAGCCCAGAAAGTAGTTATATAACCTAGGCTAGAGCTGACAATCCTCCTGCCCCTGCCTCCCAATTGAACTTGTTACAACTGTGCACCAATAAGGAAAAAAATGTTTAATTTTAATTTTACTTATTTCTATCACCTATGATGTACATAAATGTGCTTTTCCTTATATTTATGTTGCTTGGGACTTAGTGGCTTTCTTAAATCTGTACTTTGGGGTCATCGTGTCTTCAGAGACTTTTTCTCTGGGTTCTATCAGCAACAACACAGACTGGAACCTGTTCTCAAAGTTGAAATCTTAAAACAACAAACTTGCTCAGTTCCCTCCCTTCTTCTAAATATCTTCCAAGATTTAGCTTACTTCAAATGGCTTGTCAGTCCCTTTAAGTCATTATTTTTTGTGTGCTTTTTCCCAAGGTTTTTCATTTTTAAATCAGTTTTCACATGTGCATTTGGTATGTGTGTGTATATAAGCATTACTGTGTGTGCATGTGTATGCCTATATATGCAGAGGCTAGGAGTTTTTCTCAAATGTTTTTTCTCAATGTCTCTGTTTTTTGAGATAGGCACTCACTGAACCCGGAGCTTACCAATCTTCCTGAACTGACTTGCAGTCAGTTCCAAGGATTGTTCCTATCTCTGCCCTGCTTCCCCACACTCAGCTCTGCTGGGGTTACAGATGCACTCATCACCCAGCTTTTCCATGAGTCCTGGGGATCTGAACTCTGGTCTTCATGGGTTCACATCAAGCACTTTACCTCCTAACCAGTTTTCAGTGGACACAAGTCGCCTTTGCTCACTATCAGCCACTTTCTATACATAAAAACATCTTATATTTTCCCAGTGACAAATTAAATGGTACCTTGCTTTATTCACTTACCCAAGCCCTTATTATACTTTACATTCCTACCTGTCATTTCCTTTGTATTATCTGTTCAATTAAATGGTAGTGAATCTTTAATCTCTACCACAATTGTCATCTACCCTGTAAAAACCTTCCCTGACCACCCTATCCTTGATTTATGCAGTCTTCTATCACATTACATATCTTATTAGTTTATGTGTCTGTCTTGCCCACGAATGTGTGAGATTCTTATAAACTAGCATTATCTAGAACATGGGTTTCTTTCCACAGAATGAGAGACAGAGACAAAGAGAAAGTTTTGATGGTCTCCTTGATGCCTAGGATAGAGTAACCACATACTGATGTTTATTTAGTCAGTGAGTAAATGAGTGAATTCATGAGGGAAAGAGGCCCTGAGTAGTCATCTTAAACAGCCATTAGACCAAGGATCAAACATTCAATAAGCCACACAAATAAAGAAACAACATATTGGAGAATATAAAAAGAGACTAAGTAATTACCTATCCATATTTTTCCAATGGAAATGACTTAAGGAAAGATGGGTGGGAGAGAAGGATTAATCTTTGCTGAGCATGTGAGTACCAGGTACCCTTATCTACCCATAGGATTGTCTTGATCCTTTCCAGGTGCCTTATTTATATGTTTTTAAAGATAACTTACACTTTATCATTTCCAGCTTTTAAACATCTCAAATTTTACTTGAGGATCTTTAAGCTGGATAACTCAGAAGTCTATGCTGTAGCGATGGCATACACATAGCATAATACCATGTAGAGAAAATGAAGTAATGTTGTGTAAACTAACGTAGCACTCCTGTCATAATTTCAAGTGAGAAGAGAACACACAAAGAACAAACCAATAGGTATGAAAGGGGAGAGTGTTACCTAACCACAAATAAAACTGCATATTTCTAAATAATTGTATATGTTTATATATGATAATATAGGAAGACGTTTGGAGGGAAAAGACAAATTGAAAATAGCAGTTATGAGAAAGTAGTTAATTTTGGAAGTAAAAACAGAATTTAAGCTCAAGATCGTTAATTAATTTCTCTAATTGAGGAAATTTTTCTTCCTTTTTTCAATAATTATTCATTTAAGAAGTACTTGATGGTTCTTTGGGAAGTGTCCAATGTTATTCTATGACAGAACTCACTGGACTATGATTAGTTTCATTTTTTAAATGTTTTTCACTTTTTTAATAGTTCCTCAATGAAGGGAACCTAAAATATCAGAATAAGGTAAGGCGCTTAAAAAAAAAACAATCTGGTCTTTTTAACACACCAAACAGACCTTTAAAAAGGGATAAGTGAATCTGTTTTTGAATCTTCTCTTGTTAACTCAGATTAAAACATACTCTTGTTTGTTTTCAGCCCAGTACTGAGGCCTGTGTTCCAGGCCTTGCATCTGCATTGCACACCACTGAGCTACAGCCCAGTCCTGAAATCTCTACCCTCCTGTTTCCTCTTTTCATATCCCAGTTCTCTGACATCCACTCTTTTATGGTTTGGAGGCAGCTGATGGAGTCTAAAGTCCTCACTTGGGCTAACGATAGACATCACTGCCTAACTACTAACATGTGAAAATGCACACCATATTTTTATTCCTACTTTGAACAACCCAGAAAGCAAACTTGAACTCATGAAGTTTGCATACTAGAAGAATGCATAAACGCATGTCCCTCCTGCGTTTCCCCTCAAGTCATTTCCCCTCCTGAGCTAAGAGACTTGTAGAAGACAGCTTCTTTTAAGAACTAACATTGAACTCATTTGATATAGCTCAGCATTTTAACCATTTTCTGACAAGTGGCAAGGCCTTCACTCTCAGCAAGGAAGCCCCTGTATTTTCAGCAACTATAGCTTACAAACACCCTTCTGCATGCTTGTGACCATGGCTCACTGTGGCTCACACACTGGTGCGCCATGGTATAAATTCTTTCTCATATGGTTCCATCCTTGCTGTTTAGGTATTGTATTCTCATTTTTTCTCTGTGTGTGAAATAGGGACTGAACCTGGACTTCATGTATGCTAGGCACATTTGCTAGGCAAGTGCTCTACCACTGAGTCACACTCTCAACCCTCTTTTCTACTTTTATTTTGCATAAAAGTCCAGTTAGGTTTAGCTAAGCTGGCTTTGAACTCTTTCAGGCAGGCCCTGAACATAGGATCTTGTTGCAGCCTCTGGAATAGCTGGGGTTAAAAGTCTCTAGCATCAGGCCTGAGTAAGCTCTTATAATCTCTTAAATTCTGTTCTTGAGGGTTAACGTGCCTGGTTCTTTAACCTCAGGAAGCTTCTGCCACCTAGCCCAAATAACCATGAGCAGACATATTTCTCCTCAGCCTTTGTCCAACTAAAACAAAGAAGTTTGTCCTTCGTAAAGCACACTGGCTTTCTCAGGTAATCATTACAAATACCTCCTGGAATTCATCTCAAAAAAAAAAAATCCCTCCACTTGCTACTTGCCTGACCATGTGTATATATGTAACAGAAACACATATACTCTCCACTTCTTTAAGATAATCTAAATGGACACCTTCCTTTGAACAAGTAAGTATGCACCCAAGAGGCCCAAGCCATCTGCAATTACATGGTTTCACTGTTTCGTTCTTTTCCAGTCACACTTCTGCCTTATTTTGAATCTCTAAGATATCAGGCAAGAACCTAGCTCACTAAACTTCACTCAGTAATCCTTAACATATAGTAAGTTCAGTGGTATATCTCCATTGATTACAAGCATCTAGACAATTTCGTTTCATTTGTTAGAAATTATTAACCACTCAGCATTTTTAGGAAATGGGGGGCGGGGTTCAAGTCAAAACATCTAAGACATCTACCAAAGCCACTAAACACATCCTTTGCTTTGGCTTGAGCCTTCAGGGGGTCAGGGTGAGCAAATATTCATTTTTCCTGGAAAGTTACATCTAGGAATTTCTTTAAAATAGGTCTCAGTCCGCTCCTGCTTGAGCTCTTGTGAAACAATGGCAGCAGAAGCCTTGCTGCCGTTACTTCCCAGGTCCCCAGAAGAACTGTATAAGAAGGGCTGCTGGGATGGCTGTGTAGAGAAAGGTGATTCCCGCCAAACCCAACAACCTGAGGAGACGAGTCCTGGAAACCAAAGGGTAGACTGTAAGAACCACCCCCAGAAGCCGTCCTCTGACCTCCAAGTGCTTGCTGGGGCAGAAGCACACACACAAAGTAAGTAAATAAATATCATATGAAGAGGATCTCAGAGGACTTGGGGAGGGGAATCATAATCAAAATATATTGTATGAAAAAATATTTATTTTAATAAAAGGAAAATAATAAGTAAGTAAATAGTAAAGGAATAAAAATTTTAATTGTATAAAATGATACATAAAAAGTTTATTAAAAAGCATGAGCTAAATTCTTCATATCATCTTCTTCATTTTATCTTTTTTCCCTACCACCACCACCAAAAATATTTGAGTATAATCGCATAGCCTTGGACTTTAACTATAAATGTCAGCAAAGATATTTGATAAGTCCCACCTACCTCACAGACTGACTTCATTTTCTTTATTCAAACAAACAAACAAGACAAGACAAAACAAACAAAAAGCCTTACCTACCATTCTCCTGAAAACAAAGCTATGTGACAGTCTCATGACAACTGTCCCACCAGGGGTACTGCAATTCTAGTCACCTGCTGTAAAACTCCTACAATTGATCTCATGCTTTTTATTTCCATGGTTAAATCTTAAATTCCCTCAGATTTTAGGAGTCCCTTAGAGCACTTGTACAATAGGATTATAGCCACTACCCTATAAACCTGTAGAGTTCCCGTGTCTCTACAAAAGAACTGCTGAGAATCTAAAGTCAGGCAGAACCTAGGAAGTCTTTACCACTTCTTCATCTCATTCATTGCATTCAAAATGCAGAGTTCTGTCTACACTGCATATCCAAACAGAGCAGTCGACAATAGATCCCGTTTTCAGAGACTTGTCTTCTTCAAATCTCCCCTTTTCCTTTTTTGTTTACTACATCCTCTTCCTGATAGTAACGGATACTTACTGAATGTCTGTGATATTGTGTGTGCTACTTGCCAAGAAAAATCTAATAACAGAATAGGCCATTCCAAAGCAAAGAGACAATATCAAGCAAAAAAGTTAAGCCTATCAATAGATCATTTAAAATGGCAATATCCGCTATGAGCTAAATTAAATGGGGTATTCGGCAAGAGTTTTGTAGGCAAACAGTTTTTGAATTGGAAGGATCAAGGACAATTTCTCTGAAGAAATGACTTTGAAATGAGGACCTGAACTGCTGAGATGCCTCATGTGCCCACTGCCTGAGTCCATTCCTGAAACCAACGGGAAGAAAGGACAGGACTCTGAAAGGTGTCCTCTGACATCCAGATGTCTGCTGTGGCACATACTGGCCCATATCTACGCCCCCTCTGCAAAATCAATCAATAATGAATTAATAGGTCAAATTAAATGAAATAAAGCTGTGACCTGAAAAAAACATGAAGTCAGAACTTGCTATTAAAGACTGGAGACTCCCATGCACTGCAAGGGAGAAGAGAGCCTTCTGTGAAGATCTTGTGGCAGGAAATAAGTTGGAAGACTCAAGCAACCAACAGGAAACTGGTCCAGCCACTGTGTCAGAAAGGATGAAGAGCTGCTGCCAGGGGGGAGCTTCAGGTTCTGTGGGAAAGGGCCTTAACTTGTGCTGGCTGTTGTTTAGTTTATTTTAATCAAAGTATTGTGGGAAGCCAAGGATCCAAAAAGTGGTAAGTAGGGATCTTCCTACTACACATGAACATGAAATTTGTGTCAGGTTAGAAAAAAAAACAAGAAATTGGGGCTGGAGAGATGGCTCAGCAGTTAAGAGCACTGACGGTTCTTCCAGAGGACCTGGGTTCAATTCCCAGCACCCCCACCGCAGCTTACAACTGCCTGTAACTCTACCTCCAGGTGATCTGATACCCTCGCACAGACATAAATGCAGACAAAATGCCAATGCACATAAAGTAAAAATAAATAAATCATTAAAAAGAAAGAAAGAAATGAAACATCATTTCAAGAAAATAGTTACCTCTGGCATGAAGAGAGGAGGGTGCAAGACTGAGAGAGGCTTGGACTTTGTGGTGACATTTTGCTTCTTATAAATGTGTACATGTTTGATATGCTATGCTATATAATTGATAGTTATATTTATATAACTGATATTCTACAGTAACATTTGTTAAAGAATTAATGAATGCAAAGAATTTGCTGATTAGTTCCCTACCCTTCCCTCCCTTCCTGGTCTTATATCAAAGTCTCTGAGTTTTAAGACAAGCATACCAAATTCAGGTATTTTCCCTCTTACACATTCTGGTTCCTGAGCCTTGACTCTGTAGACTTTTAATATCAGATGCTAAGGGATCCTTAATTAGCCTAACTTTTGTTTTAGCATATACCTTAATCCTCACAGGCTTCCAAGAACCACAGAGCTAAGGTGAGGATTAAATGAGCTAAGACATGCACTTAGCTCTAAGAACTACACAAATTTAACTAATATTCTCATTATTTCATTTACTATGCTCTGCTGTTCCCAGTCCTAAATATAGGCCAGGACATGAGAAATAAACACAAGCTAAGTATGTGGCCCCCATGGTGTCCTGGTGATCCGAAAATACAATTTCTTATCTACATTCAAATGCACTCACAGACACATGTACACACACACAGCATATACTTCCAACTTGGAATTCATAGTTTTTTTTAAATAAGCCATCTTCTCTCATTTAAGCATTAAATAGTAAAATAGTAACTTGAAGCAATGTTATCTCTAAAAACATATATTTTCAAAAGTGTTCATTTGCTGTACACATCTGCAATTGAGAGAAAGTGTCACTGACTTCTAAGAATAATAGCATCGTATTCAAATTATTTAGTACACAAGGTTTTGATAGTACTCATTATGCTCCACATTACATTTTAAAGGCTTATTTCTGAAATATCAGGCAAAATTTCAATCTTACAGAATTGAATATTGACATCAAAATTTTTTTTTCAACAGGAGCAGTCTTTGGTGAGAGAACATTATTAAAATCCTACCTTTCCACTTAATTTTCATTGTACAAATAGCACAGATCTTCTCATTTCTCTTCCCTTCCAATTCACAAATACAATAAAAGCTGTCTTTAGAAAAGGACTTTAAATTAAACACGGCAAGGAAATGAGTCCTGGGACCCTGAAAATATCAAAACCTATGACAGTTTTTGTTTCCTCAATTTCTGGAAAATATCTCAGTGAATCTTTATATGAACGTTATGGTTTAAATTATATTAAATACCAAAGAGTCCAGCACGTGCTCTTGTAGGGAGAAAAAAGCAGAGACAGACACACAGAGAAAGAGAGAGCGACAGAAAAGAAAGCAAGTTTGTTACTGGAGATTCTTCAGTTTATATTACTTGAGGTTTGGACTTAGATTATCTTACTAATCATTCCTCCATGCCCACTTCCGTGTTCTTAATCAGCAATCTAATCGTGTGTTTTCAAAATTAAATATATTTATCCACTCATGCAAACACTTTCTGTGAACTTCTACGATAAAGCATACAGGGTTCTCATCGACAAGAACATTAGAAACTTTTTACAATGTTCTAGCAGCTTGTGAATTCATATTAGACTTAATTGTTTACATACATCAACATTCTACTCATTCAAAAATGAATATGAAATATTAATGCCAAGTTTTGTTTTACTTACCAAGCTCTGCCATTCCACCCCACCGCCTGAACAATATTATCCACTCGTTGGATACTCATTCTTGCTAAGTAAAAGGATATTTCTTCTCTAGCTGGATTAATAATCAACTTTCTAGATAGTTCATTTGTAATTCTCTTCTGGTTAACCCTTAGCACGACAGCAGTCTGTCCTATCAACTTACGAAGTGGGGAGGAAAAGAGGAAAATTAGCCACACAGATGACAAATGGAGAGTAAAATAAAAACTGGGTAAGGCCAAAAAGAATCATCTGCCTCCCAGTTTTGCAGAAAAGGTATAAATGTTTGTTAGACATTACAAAAGCACTCGGGTCATAAACACAGGAAGCAAGAGACATGAGGAGAAAAACCTAGCAGGTTTACAGCACCCCAGGCCAGTGCATACCAGCCCGTGTTTACTGCGCTCTTGCTTGCAGATAAACACAATTGGACTCTGAGCAAAAGAAATCTGTTCCTTTTAGCAGTAAGGTCTGACTTTCAAATTCTAAACACCTCCTTCCTCTCCCAACAGCGGTAGCCACTAGGTCCCCTGTCCCACAATAAGTGCTTCCTGACAATTTAGGGCAATTTTCTCCAAATGTGCTCTGCAAACACTTGAATATGAATGATCTGGCATGCTAGTGGAATTGTAGAGACCTGGCCCCTATATCGCCAGTCCCAAGCACCCAAGGCTTTTCTTGTGTGCTCTTTAAAGATTTAAAAGGCCTGTCTAGAGAAATCATTTCTGACCTCCTGCCAGAGATTCCAGTACAAATTCTGGGGATTAAGAATGAAATTATTTACTCTTGCTGCTGTTAGTTTGACCTTGACCTTTCCAAGGTTTCTTTTTATGTTTTTTAATTACATTCATGTTAGAGCCATGGAAACCAGAGGCATAGGATGGCTCCTTGAGCCAGAGTTACAAGCAGTTGTGAGCTGCTGGGAACCAACTCTAGTCATCTGCAAGAAGAGTATGAACACTTAGCCACTGAGCCATCTCTTTGGCTCTATGACCTTGACTTTTTGCCTTGATGTTAGACCCTAAGATTCTGCCTTGCTTTACTATGTGAAAATGGGCTGGTCCACTGAAGACTGGGTGCTGTATGTAGATCATATGTAGATCACCCAGAAACTAGAGTTTATCCTCTAACTTTGTTTGGTGCTGGGATCAGACCCTAGGCTAGGCACAAGAGAGGCTTTTTTTTCCCTGGTCTGCTTTGTTGAACACTTCAGCTCCTCTTTTGTGCCTCATGTCCATAATGGTCTATGCTTGCTGGTATCTAGTATCCAATCTCTTAGCTGACACACTGTGCTTACTGTGTTAACTTATTGACTCTTCCCAACCTAGTTTGCCCTTCCCAGTGTTCTGTACCTGCTCTGATATCTAGTCATACACAGAGACTAATAACAGTGGTTTCTTGTGCCAAATGAAAGCCTGTGTGCACGGTAAGAATGAAGAAAGAAGAAGAGAGTCAAGAACAGCTAAAGTCCTTGAGAAATAAAGTAGCAGCCCCAGGAAAATAAAAGCCAAAACCTAGGCCCAGAACCCAGGCCTGTGATCTTGGCAAGGACAAAGCTCTCGCAGCAAGACTGAGGGTTCAAAGCCAGCCTAAATGAACGACATAACAAGATCATGTCTCGGGGGGGGGGGGGGAATCCACAAATAAAATTTTAAACTTTCTTCATTCTAAGCATTTACTTTTATTTTCAAGGAATCTATTAAGGATGGCCAACAAAAAGATGATGATTTAATCCAGAGAAAAGGTTATAAAGTGGCTCAAACAGTGCATGTATATGCACCTGTGGGAACATGCATACGTGTGGACACATTTATGTGGAGGCCAGAGGCTCATGTCAGGTGTCTTTCTTCAATGTCTTTCCACTTTTATTTTTAAGGCACCTGAAATTCACCAATTAGGAAAGGTTGTCTGGCAAATGAGCTTCAGGAGTCTACCTATCTCTGCCCAGTCCCATAGAGCTAAGCTACAGATATGCCACCACACCTGGCTTTGGATTGGGTCCTGAAGCTCTGAACTCAGGCCCTCACGCTTGTGTAGCAGGCACTTTACCAACTGAGTCATTGTCCTAGCTGCTGTTACATCATTTTAAGGAAATTATAAAATCAGCCCAAATAAAATGGAATGAAATATAAATACAAATACAAAAAAATATAAAATGAAAACAGTAAACAGAAGTTTATAGGATGTTCTTCCTAAAGAAATGTTGGGGAAAGAACCAGTATCACTTGGGAACAGAATACGGTAAAATCATCCCAAATTTTAATCATATATTCTGAAATTGCAACCAGACCAGAACCTTAGGGGTCTTATCAGAAGAACTTGAGGATGAAAAACAAAGGATGAACTGTTTCTAAGCCATTTAAGGCATAGAAACATCTACCTAAAGCCAGAGTTCAACTTCATGTGGAAAACCTCAGGAAAACTCAATGAGCAACACAAATATTATGACTTTACTCAACTAAATAATAAGGATATATCGAAACTGGATCCTGATCCCAAAAATGGGATCCAGAGAGATGATTCAGCAGTTAAGCCCTATCTTGGGGAAAACAAAAGAACAACAAAAGAGTGTTTACTGTTCCTGCAGAGAATGGGACTCAGTTCTCACCACCCACACAGCAGCTTACAACTGCCTGTGAAGCTAGCTCAAGAAGAAGCCCTGCATGCACATGGTGCATATACACTCACACAGGTTCATAAGTATACATACACATAAATTTGAAAATAAATAAAATATCTAGGAAAATGGAAGTCCTTGGTGATTGTACTAATTGGTTAATAAGTGTTGCTCATATGTGTAATAAATCCTTGACCTGAAATCTGCAAGATAAGCATTTCTATTTTCAAGTTTCAGCCAATTTATTCAGTATTACTATTGAGACACTGAAATGGTGTAAGCACTGTTCTAGGCATGAGGAGAAGATGAACATAACTCCCTGTTACCACAGAGCTAGTATTCCAATGGGAAAGAAGATCAAGAATGTCAGAAGATACTAAACTGGTCAAGTCTGGAAACATATAGCATGAGAGAGGTCAGGGACACAATGCAAACAGGTAGACCTACTAGGGAGGTGATAGCTAAATAAAGACATGAAAAAGATGTGGTACTTCTTGGGCTACTACAATTAAGAGGGGTTTGCTTTTATTAATAAAAAACCACTACTTTAGTAATAAATAGACCATGTTTTTCTAAATTAATGTATACATGGCAATGAAAATTACAAAATGTTTAATTAAATGATAAAACACAATATGGTGGATTGTGTGCAGGCACAGGATACAGTCATTTTAAAATGTCCTAAAAGACACTATTAACATGAACAATTGGTGTAGGAGGTCCTTCTGACTATGTGTTGCTTTCATTGGTTGAATAAAGAAACTGCCTTGGCCTTTTGATAGGGCAGAACTTAGATAGGTGGAATAGACTGAACTGGATACTAGGAAGAAGGGCAGTGTGGCAGACACCATGACGTTCCTGCCTGAGACTGACGCTGGTTAGAATCTTTCCCAGTAAGCCACGACCTCGTGGTGTTACACAGATTGGTAGAAATGGGTTAGATCAAGATGTGAGAGTTGGCCAAGAAGTGGCTAGATATAATGGGCCAGGCAGTAATTTAATTAATACAGTTTCTGTGTGATTATTTTGGGTGTAAGCTAGCAGGGCGGCCAGGACCAAAAGCAGGCTCTCTCTCCTTCAACATACAATAAAAAAAAAATGATTCCAACATAAAAATGTGAATTTGTTTCCACATACTCAGTATCTATTTGTTATATGCCTAGTATAAGACAAGCACCATTCTGGGCATCAGAGGCAGAACGTAAACGAACTACCACATTCTGTCTTCTGACACACAGAGATGAAAGGCTGAAATAAAGTGTCAGGGAGGGGCAAAGATTTTTCAATATGAAATAATAAGGTAAGAATATGGGTCATTTCCTTTGATATCTAAGCAGTCTAAAATTTCTAAATACTTTCTGAGTGATTCCAAACATAAACTCTGGCATTTCTATTAATTTTATTAAATAATATCGTGGTCTGTACTTGCATCTAAGTATCTGTTTAAGTATAGCACAAATTTATGCTTTAACCATAGTCTCCCAAATGTATATTGCATTTTCAAATCAGGTAACAACTCTAATGTCTCAAAACATCTAAAAAAAAATCAAATAATCTCAAGTCCTTGTCTACAGACAGAAAAACAAGAAACTAACAAATCTGTTGCCATTGAAAGAAAGGGTTAAAACCATTGATTATAATAATAATTTGAAAGCACATCAGAAAAATGTAAGATGGGAAGGGGAGGACTCTGGTAACCAGGTTTCCACCCCAAAGCTCATCTCTCCAGGGTTATCGAGATGTCATCTTAAGCTGAACTGCCATATTTGTTTTGTTCCTGATATGGAAAGTTTCATTTACACAAACAGAGCTTCAATTGTTATCAAAAATATTCACCTGACCTACCACCACTACCAGATATTAGCTTTACTCTTCCTCTCCCAGTCACTCAGAGAACCAGTAAGCAAGTTAAACATGTTGGGATCATATTTCCTCATTTTTTTATACAGGTTTTCCTATTTAGACAATATAGCAAATGAAGTCATTTAGCTCTAATGAGGAGGATTTCCATCTAATCTCTTCACTTTTCAAATATAGGAATTGTGACTAGCTGATGACAAATGTCCTGAAACCTTGGAGTTTCACGACTGCTGTGTCAAGTCTGCAAGATCTTACATTGAACTAAGGGGGCACAGCTTCCCCAAAGAACAAAGGTTACCACAATGAGGATGATACCAGAGGTTGGAGACTGGGATTAAAAGAGAATCTGAAATCTCCCCAACACCTGGACCAAATTCAGCTTCAACCACAGAGTCATGGTGGGACAGCAGAGGGAAAAAAAAACATGAAGGTTTCTGAGATCATCAAAGACAATCTTTTTGTTTATAAAATGTAACAGTCCCTTCCTTCATTCCTTTTAGCTCTAAACACACACACACACACACACACACACACACACAGAGAGAGAGAGAGAGAGAGAGAGAGAGAGAGAGAGAGAGAGAGAGAGCAAAACTAAATGTTTTAATATTGATATGGATGGAAAAGAGAAGTCCATCATTTTGCTGAACTAAAAGTATTTTGACCTGGGGAGGGTGATTTGGTTTGGAGGATTTTAAAGAAATGGCACTGTATTCAGTCTCTTTCTATCACCATCCCCATATACAAAGGCCCTAGTAGATCCTAAAATTGGCCATTTTTTTATGTACATAAAAAAAATCATGCTGCTATTGCAGCAACATCTAAACAGTTTCCTGTAAACTTTCTGGGATAGAAGTCATAGAATTTATGGTAAAACCCTGTGGAGTGCTGAGACAAATTTCCTTCATATTTATCATTCATTTTATTCTGTGTGCATTTTAAAGGAAACCTTTTAAGGGTACCAATAATGGGAGAAAGCGACAACAACTAAATTTATTGTTAAGTATCACATCACTGATCCTCCGGGAAGCCCAGAGAGAAAGCTTAAATCAGACACCTCACATGCTGGAGAGGCTCCCAGGGACGTGCTGAGCACAGAGGCAAGCCATCCAGAGTGCACTGGAATCTCTGACGGCGACAAAGAACTGCCACTCTAACAGGAGCAGATCGGAGTCACTCGCTTTCTCTCTTCCTTTTTTAAAGCATAGTACAAATTCTCTCCCCACATTTCTCCCCCACCCCCACCCCTACCTCCTGTTTCACCTGACTAAACCGTAGGTATTTGTCCCACCACCTGACTTAGAGGCTGGCTTGAAATATTAGAGAGGGAAAAAAAAAAAGACCCACAATCTACCATTGTTTCAGCAGACAACGACCTTTCGTGTCCTTGAGGCTCACTATGACCTTTTCATCTTTCCTATCCAACGGTCTCTCCTAACAACTACAACTGCACTCAGTTGGGCTGAATTCCAGATTGTCATAAAAAGAACCCTGTCCTTTCAAAACAAAACCAATTTTTACACTAAGGTGGGGGAGAAACACAAGTCCATTGTTCCCTCCCAGATGGAAGTTGGAGTTACTAAGGCAACTGCTCTAATCCTCCTTTTTACCACCTTTTTCACATCGCTGGCCTATCCAGTATGCTACCTTTTAACTCATAAGCTCAAAAGCTGGTAGTCTAACTGGCTGCCCTAATTAGCTACGATTTTCACACTACAGACAACATGATGAGCTAATCGAAATTTGCAAAATAATGACGTACCTCCAGCAAATATTCCTCCTCCTGAGGCCCAGTCTTAGAATAACAATAATGAGACCATTATTAGAGAAGGGCATTAAAATGCTGCACTGCTGCTAAACAGAGAACTTAATTGTTCTGGTCTTGTCCATTGAATCAACAACCTATTGTTGTGGACTTGAAAAATAAAGGACTTGAGAATGGGTGCCATGATGATTGGTCTGTGGCCATACCGGCACTCTGTAGAATTGTTTTCTTTTCAAACTCTTGATGGACTAGTAGTTTTGTTTAAAAGTAACATAAAAGGCGATTGTCTGGATTTAAAAAAAAAAAAAACTCCTATTTATTGAAATCCTTAGAAGCAGTTGCATGGATTTGTTCCTGACCCCTGAGATAAAGACACAGTGATCATAATAGCGCCATTTGTGGAGCCCGGTCACCAGTGCCTACAGTAACACGAGATAAGAGACTGTCTTTTCTAGCTACTGTAGGAAGGAAGGAAGTACTTCTGAGCAGAAAGCAAGAATGATGAAAGGTCAAATGCTGGAGAAAGCTCATTAATCTCTGAAAGGGAGACTTTAAAAATAATGCTAATTTAAGAATTCTGTGTAATTGCATGTAAAAAGCATGCAGCTTTTCCTCCCTGCCCACCCCATCCCCAACCCTTGAGATTCTTTCCTTTGGTGAAAGACAATTAAAATAAAATGATTATTAAATAACTTAGGCAACATGTCTAGGGCAAACCTGGAGAATAAGAAAGCTAAAGGCTTTCAGGTCGCTATTCTTGCGCTCACCTCTTGTCTGCAGCAGAACTAATAAAACACTGGAGTTAAAGGTTAACTACTGTAGGATTCTTACAGGAGAAAAGCCCTGTTTACACACTGGAGAACTGTCTTCCATATGGAGCCATGTCTGGCTTTCTGTGAGGTCAGGCCAGGAGCTCCATGTGGAACTGTTGGGTGGGGGGGTGTATTTTGTTGTTAGCATTTGGGGTCTGTTTGTTTTTTTAAACCAAGTGAAAACTTCATTATATAAAAAAAATGTATTAAATTGTAAATAAGACCTCTTGCTTCCTTCAGTTTGTGCTTTGCTTCATTCATCTTCATCTTGTTAGGCTAAATTAATTAACAATCTCACTGCCGCACACTTTCTCTTTTCATTACATCAAATAATGGCGGGCATGTGGAGAATGCCTTCACCACGGGAATTCTGCAACTGCACGACCAGAAGAGTTCCTAGGTATCCGTGCAGTCAGATTTTCTGGCGAGTATTTTATTCAGTGTGCCTTTCACAGTTAACAATCAATTAAACACTAACTCCTGAATGTATTATCATAAGAAAACCATTTCCAAATAAAAGAAAAACTAAACTAAAAGTTGCGAGATACTTTAAACACAGACACACACGTGCACATACACACACACACACACACACACACACACACACAAACACATACATTCCACTACCAAGTTTCACTGCCCATTTCAGCTAAAATAAACTTTCCAAATTTGGCAGGTGTGTTTTCACAACCACAACATGAGGCTGCACGGAAGGCTGAAAAGACACACCCCACACTGTTCCGCCCCTTGCCTTGGAATGTCTAGCATGTGATAAATTGCATGATTAGAATCGCACTGGTCAGTCCCATTATTTTAAATCTGAGTGCAATGTGATCAGGACTTTTGTAAGTTTCTTTTCATCCTGAAACCCTGTGGCATCTGGGGCTATGCAAATGCACAGAAAACGTAAAGCCCTTTTTAATCTTTTCCTTCATCAACCAGTGCTTCTTTCTCCAATCACAGCTTTGTGAGTGATATCTTTCTGCTAGCATTTCTTATTTAATTAAAACAGACACTGACAGAAGGACATGGATTAGTACTGTAATGATGCATTTACTCAGATTAATCGGAGGCTCCTTTTAGAGTAATGGCTTAAACAAAGAACAAAAGGAAATTGTTATGAAACAGCCTTTTATCCCAGGCAAAGGTCGCATTATGAGGTTTTTAATTTTGTCAGCTTCTGTTATGTTCTGCCTTGCTAGTGGAACATGAGAAGTGCTTTTACCCCCAATAAAGCCAGTTATTATAAAAACAGCCATTAAAGCTGCAAATTAAAATGTCTGATTTTAAAACAGGTTACTTAGCTTTCAGAAGCCTCTAATTAGCATGTTGTGCATTGTTGTGAGGGAAAGGAGACCAAAAATGCTAATGACCTACCGCCAGGTGACCGCACTGCTGCACAAAGTAGTAGGACCTTTCAAGGAACTGGATGAGATAACCAAGGATAAAGTAATAAGGACTTTCCCAGGGAACTGGATAAGTTAACCACAGGCAGGAGCTGGCCAATGCCCTTCAAGTACAGCTTCAGAAACAAAAGGCCATAGCTTCCCGGAAGCAGGCTGCAAGACTGCCAATGTTCAGAGGATTCTCAGCCAGCTCCTTTTTATATCAGCACCAAAATGAAAGCAGACTTCTTTCACACACGCACACACACACCAAAAAAAAAAAAAAGGAAAGGAAATAGCAGTGCTTTACACAACACTTACATTAGGAAAAACCACAGCCTTCTGACTTCCAAGGTCAAAGTGCAAAGCAAAGAATCACTCATCACTCACTCAATAAAACTTGCTGTGACTCTTGTTTTAACCAAGCTTCCCTCTTTTGGGTAAGCTAGACCTGCCATGTCTGCAGTTAAGGTTCAATAGCTCAGTCTATATTCACAGCGTTTATCTATACTGTTCTATCTTTAAATGGTCTACTTTTCTGAGCCTTGCTTTTCCTCATGTTATTGACTCTACTTGAAACTAGTTCTTAGTTAAAAGTTGCTCTTGACTAAAAATAATCATGTGTCACACAATGACACAGATATGGCTTTCCATAGCTGTACATCACAGACAGAAACACTCAATAGAATAATCTTATGGGATTACACAGCACACTTTCACACACAGCGTCTCCCACTAACCAAACTGCCCTTATAAGTCTGTAACTCTTGTCATATTTCCTACTGTATATACTCAACTCGCTGACTTTACCTGTATCATTCTTTATAGACTATATGCCTACACATTCTAGAAGGCTACTATACACTGGGTCCATGCTCAGACTGGGGAAGGAGTACCTTTAAAATTCCACAAAAAGAATACCTACTTTATCCACGCAAGTACCACTGAATGCTTTGCTCTCTGAAGTTCCTGAGACCAGCAGTGGTCAAGGTTTTTTCTCTTCTCATGCAAGCCACTGTGAAACAAGCTGTAGTGGGATAGCAAGAAGCAAGTACCTCAGGATCATTAGTGTCGTTAGTTGAGTTATATCCTTGGGAGGCTGGGTTATCTGAGATTATATGATACATTTATGAGTATAAGAACATTGAAAAGTTTGACCACTGAAAAACAGTGGTTTAAGACAATTTATTTACTCACATGTTTGCAGGTCATCTAATTTTAGGTGAGTTCATGAACTTATCTTGAACGGCTGACTTTTTCGGTGATCTAGGATGGTATGGTAGGAACAGATGGGGTCACTAAACTATACCTCCTCCATTTTACCCTTCATTAGGAGAGCTCAATCTGACCAGAGTGTGGAAACCTTGTCTGTGACACATTTGCTCAATGACTAATACTTCAAGGGGGGGGTGAAGGACACTGTGAAATTCTATGGGAAAAGCTATGAATATGAAAAAGAATGGAGAATAATCAGGTCTTTAAAATGTCACCCCTAGCAAAGAAGTCAAGGTCACTTACTGATGACCAAGGCTCTGCAGAGGGTTCCAGCTCATTCCATCGTAACCAATGTTGTGGAAACAGCCATTCGGAATTGATGGGACGTTCACTGTGACAGTGAGAAAAGCTCTTCACAATAAACAAACAGTCCTCTCAGGCCTTTTCCCCACTGATTCCCAGAGAGAAAACTCATGTTTGAAGGCAGTCTTAACGGCCCATACCAATTCAATATGGATTTTATGTTTTGATAGATGTGAGTAGCTACACATTAATAAAAGAAGATTTAAAAACTACAAACTTCTGTGAACCAGAGTCTCCAATGCCACACATAGTATTAGCTAAGTTTGAGGAAACATCTAACACAATGGTTCTTAATCTGAGGGTTGCAATCCTTCGTGCGGTCTAATGACCCTTTCACAAGGGTTGCCTAAGATCATCAGAAAACACAGATATTTACATGATGATTCATAACAGAAGCAAAATTAGTTATGAAGTAGTAACAAAAATAATTGTATGGTTGGGGGTCACCACAACATGAGGAACTGTATGAAAGGGTCACAGCATTAGGAAGGTTGAGAACCACTGCCCTAACAGATGATGAACCTATATTTTCCTTAGATCTGTATCTCAGAAATGTAGAAAAAGGCAGATAAAGCTAAATCATAGTCCTTTACTATAACAGTGTTTCAACACCACAAGAGCAAAATTAGAATGTATTTCTTAAAGATTATTTTTAAATCTTAGTCCATAGCACTCCCAAAACTATTGTTCCTCCCACATCTTCAACTAAGATAAAGGAGGGCAAAGGAAACCAACCTGATGGCAGCCCACAAGAAGGCACACTTGAAGACAATTAAGAAGCTAACCGAACACTCTGTAGATTCTATGTTTGGTCTTAGAGGTGAAATAAGAGTGGGAAAGGCATCTACAGTGACCGTACCTCCTTCCACAAGCTGATCTAGCAGACACACCACATAACTCTGGGGGTTTACCTAAAGTCAATCACCAGTCAATCTACTCACAAATGCCTACTCATTAAGAGTAGAGGTGATCACAGTGCAGGATCACTAAACTCTGTGGCTAGGGAAATCCAATCCTATAGCATTACTGAACCCTTTCTCCTGTAAGCAACTAAAACAGACAGCAGAGTGAGTCTCCAGCACCTTCAGACAATGATCCCTCTGAACCAACGCTGATAAAGACTGCCAAAGCCAGCAATGATACTCAAGGAACAAAAACATAAAGCCAATAAGAGAGAAGAGTAGAAACAGAATACAGATGTGGGATAAATATTGCTTAAGGCATTTTGAAAAATCTCTATGGAAACCTATAACAGTAGAAGGTTCCTAAATAGTGTACACATATTAAAAAGTATAAATGAAGTTACCCTAATATGGGAGGGCAAAACCCTAACTAGACACCACATACTACCAAATAAAAGTACCAATACCAGGAATGGATTATCTCTTTTTAAATTGTTGGTCCTTGGGATCCCAGAATCCTCTAAACATTACAGATTATTGCCAGTGCTTTTGATTACCCTCCAGAAGTTAACAGTAAGTTTCTATCACGGAAGACACCACATACTTGAGTCATAAGCATGAAAAAGCAAAGTGTGTAATGATCTGTAAGCTTCAACCCTACTAGCTAGTCTTCACAGTGATGGAAGGTGTCAAGAACACTACTATAGAAGAAAGGTAATCACCAGTCTCACCCAGCTGTGAACCCTATCTGGCAAGATATACCTACTGTTTTAAGAGTGGCACAAATGCTATTTGCCAATCATTTTCTGCCTAGATTTGAAGCCTTCTCCACAAGATGGACCCATAGCTCACACTGGTAAAAGAGAAAAAAATCCTGTAGTCAGACAAGTCATAGGCTTTAGGGGAGAAGCTACTATTATCACTCTGCTAAAGAAACATAGCATTGAAATGACTCCTAATGACTTGCTATATCCATAGATCAATATATCATTCAACACACATCAGCAAAGCTTCTTCTTTAAGTAGAACTACAGAGAACCAAAACTGGACAACATGCAGAGAATAAAAGACTTTAGAGCCTTGGCCCTAAATGGGACATCTGTATCACTCCCCTCTCCTCAAAGTTCAGGGCATTTACAGAAGAGGAAGCAGAAAGATTTTAAGAGCCAGAGTCAACAGATGACTTCAGGGAAACTGCATTTTCCAGACACAACAGGCAGATGCATATGCGAACACACAGCAATTGTGACAGCATACATAAGACTTCCACAAGCTCAAGCCAGACAAAATCCTAGCATGGGTTCAGGGAAGGTGGCCAAGTAACCCCACCTCTGCCTGAGGAGTACTGGCATTTGATAGCTTCTGTGAAAGGCAGGGAGCTGGTTTGAACAGGAATGGTCCTGTTCATATGTTTAAATACCCAGTTGGTAGAACTATTTGGGAAGGATTAGAAGGTGTGAACTTGCTGGAGGAGATGTGTCACAGACTAGGGATTGAGGCTCAGCTCAAGAGGTTTTAAAGGGAGACAATAGTAGAAACTGGGCCATAGATAATTCTTGTGCTATCTTGATAAAGAATGTGGCTGTCTTCTGCCTCATCTCCTAAGAATTTTCCTGAGGCTAAATTGAAATGCGATGAACTAATTTCTTTGGTGGGGAAAATTTCAAGACAGATTAATATTGACTTTGTTGTATGGTTATTAGTAATCATTCTCACGCAGGTTTATTATTAAAAAAACTAGCAGGGAAAAAAGAAATACAAAATGTACAAAAAATACAAAGAAAAAGAGCACCAAGAAAACTGGATGTTGGAGCCAAGGCTTGTGATGAACAAGAAAAGGAGATTAAGGACAGGCCTGAGTGCCTTGGATTGCAAATGTGATTTAAGACTCATCATCCCAAGTGGGCAGCAGAATTTGGCAATGTTGTCCATGTGGTTTTGGCCTTAGAGTCATGAGGACACATGAGTAATAGGGTTATGGACTCTTGTTCTGAAGTTAAGGAAAGCTACTGAGGCCAAGAATGTGGCAACAGAGTCCCTTCATGGAGGCCCTAAGAGACCATTTTGTGAAACTGAAAATGAAACCTGGATTATGCTTGCGACTCTATGATGTTAGGTGACAGAACTGTGGGATGTCTGCCAAGAAGAGCTACAAACAGGGAGTGGAACCAGCCCAAGAGAGAGAAGCGTGTTGCAGGCAGCAAAACTGAAGGGAAGAGCCACCAAAGCCCTCTGGCATCAGACATGGAGCTACAGGATTTGGAGTTTGCCTTACTTTGGTCACACATTTCTGCACTATGCCCTGTTGTGTCCACAATTTCTTCTGAGATTAAAATATTCCATAATTAAGGGATGCTCCTTAAGTAGGAAGTAAACAACAAAAATAGCTCCAGGAAGTCCCTGAAACTGACCCGATTCACTAAGCCCCCTCCCTATAAAAATAAGCAATAAAAGCATCTCTGGGGTTAGCCAAACAGATCTGCAGAGAAGACTCAGAGACCACACCAGCTCTGTGGAAGAGAGTTAGACCAACTGAGGGACCTGGAAAGGACACTCTCCATCCTGTTGAGCTGCCTACAAAGTGTGCTCCAAGTTCCCTGCCTTGTGAGCTGTCACCCATGCTGGGGTGGGCTTCAGTCATTTCTGCTCCCATAAGTAACCCCCTCATCCATGTTCCTGTAACAATCCCAATAAAACTTACTGGTTTACCAACCTATACTTTGGTGGTATCTGTACTTTGGTCTGTCATAGGTGCCATCTCTGGGATGAGCAGAGATGTATTGTGTCTCCCAAAGGAAAAGTTTTATGACACAAAATACCCCAATCTCTCTTTCAGAATAGCAACTCATATTCTGTATCATTGTATGTTGGAAGTATATGATTTGTCTTTTGATTTTCAGGGGGTTACTAGTAAGAGATTGCCTTGAGTCTTGGAAGGGACAGACATTAGACTTTTTTTCCTCTTTATTAATTTATTTTTGGTTTTTCAAGACAGGGTTTCTCTGTAGCTTTGGAGGTTGTCTTGTATCTAGCCCTTATAGACCAAACTGGCCTCAAACTCACAGAGATCCACATGTCTCTGCCTACCAAATGCTGGGATTAAAGGTGTGTGCCACCACTGCCCAGTTGACATTGGACTTTTAAACAGGGTTAAAATGTAAAAGACCATGAGGAATTCTGAAGCTGGACTAAGTACATTTTACATGCTATTAGCCATGTGCCTATGGGGGTCACTGAGGGGAATGAGGTGGTCTGAATGAGAATGGCCCACACAGGTTCATATGTTTGAATATTTAGTGCCTGGTTGGTAGAACTATTCAGAAAAGATTAGGAGGTGGAGCCTTGCTGGAGATGTGTCACTGAGCAGAGTTTGCAGCTTCAAGAGCCTGGCACCATCCCCAGTGCACTCTCTGCTTCCTGTCTGTGAATGGAATGTGAGCTCTCAGCAGCTGCATACCTGCTGCTATGCTCCCCATCATGACGGTGATGCACTCCTGTCCCTCTAGAACTGTAAGCCCCAAATAAACCCTTTCTTTTATAAACTGTCTTGGTCAGAATGTCTTATCACAACAACAGAAAAGTAACTGACACAGGCAGATTCAGCTTTCTTTATGGTGTGAACCGTGGTATACGGACTACACTCCAGGATGAGATTCACTCCTAAGAGAGCTGGTCACCACAAACCGTGCTCGATAGGGAGTGGGAGAGAGGGAAGAGGGAAGGGGAGGAGGGAGAGAGCTTCCACAACTTTTCTGGATATGGAGACAGGAGTAGATCTGAGAGGAGTAGGGGGAAGGGAAGGTGAATATGATTAAAATATATTATATAAAATTCTCAAATAAATAATTAAGATATTATTGTAAAAACAGACCAGCAAGGCCCACTACTTCATCTGAATATTAAAAGAGAAGTGCTTGAAAAAAAGCTACCTTGAAATTTTCCTACCTAGAGAAAAAAACAGCGTAAGAGAGACCATTTAAGTGTCTATTGCTCTTCTGCATCAATTTACAACTTATCTTAACAATGATTTTGTTTTAAATCAAAGCCCTAAGTTATGGTTTGCATTTTGTCAACAAGTACAGCACCAGGCAAGCATTGCACTGGCTTTCCATGGTCTGGTCCTCCATCCTCTCGCCTTCATCGAGTTTCTGTCATTAGGGCAGCAATCCAAGAGCACAGAACAGAAGAAAGGAGCAAGTCCCAGCAAGAGCCACAGTAGCCTGACACTGACACTGACACTGGGTTCTAAACAAACAAATAAGCCAAGTTCACAGAATGAGGTCAATTGGTCTCAGGAAGGAACTTGACTTTAACTAGAAATTTCCATTAAAAGGCTTGCTTTGACAGAGAGGAAAGTGAAAGATAAACACAAGGGTATCATAAAAGGAGAGAACTATAGAGGAAAAGATAAAAAAAATGGAAGAACAATTGCCTCTGAGTATCCAGTACCTAGCACACGGCACAAGTGCAAACACTGTGCACTGATTAAAGCTGTCACACATTTAGAACAGATAGGGATCAAAGACAATGAGCTCATCTGGAAGAAACCACCTCACTGGCCACAGCACACATTCATAAAGCACAAACCTTACTGTCCTAAAGTTGGCATCAGTCAGCTTTTTCACAGGAACAGAGGAATCACAGCTACTTCTCTAGATGTAGAGACAAAATGGGGCTGAGACTGGCCCCAAGAAGAGACTTAAGAGGGACATTGGCTCAATATGACCAGGAGCTGAGAGGGGCGTGACCTGAAAGGGAAGATCTGTAAGGGGCTTGGAGTGGGGGGGGCTTGGGTCTTGGGAAGAGTTTAAGTCTCAGCTTAACTCTCATTGGGTACCCGACCCTTCTGTTTAGTTAACGCCTTCGCTGGTATTTTCCCAGAGCCTTCTGTTCTCTTACTTCCAAAGAACTGCTCCAAAAGCCACCCAAGAAATAATCAAGGACAGAAGCAGAACAGCCACTCTGCTATGTGGGAGCCAATGCAGCCCCCCAGACGTCTCCATCTTCTCTATCCCAACTTCCCCATTCCCTGTGTCCCCAACAATGACAACACTATCATAAGTTGACATTTCCAAATCCTTTAAGGATAAAACAATCTCTCTCCCAATTACAGTGTATATTTAAACACAAAGGCCTCCAAGGGAGGGCAATGTCAGAAGTTCTTTTCAGACTAACAGGTATATGATCCCCAACCCATTTTACAAGGGTAGAGTTTTCTGAATTACAAAGCAAAATGAAGACACCATAAGAAGAGAAAATTATGTTTAATCTCATTTATGAACACAGATGAAAAACATTTTTCAAGTTTGATCAATTCTGAACCTGAAAGAAAGTAGGTTCTATGCCATTTCTTCCACACGGTTCAGAAAAATCTACCAATAACAGCATACTTACAATTAAAAAAATTCTAAGAAAAAAATAAAAAACCTTCATAAAAGTTCATAGTTATCAGAAAATGTCAGAATGCATTCCCACAAAAGACAGAAACAATGTCTCCCCTCAAGAAAAGGAGAACCCTTCAGACTCTTGTGGGAAGGAATACCCCAAGGCCTTTGGGAAGATGAAGGTCCAACTGGAAAGTCAAAACTCAAATGTTCTCCCTTGTAGGGAATCTAAAACAATCACAGACAAAGAAGCAAAGCAGTAAGTGTACAGAGTAGGGAGGGACCCAGAGTAGTTCTGCTGGATTACTAACTTGTCAAATTAAACAAATTTTTAAAAATAAAATATAATCCTTAACTAGTTTATAAAAATAAAATAGAAACATCACCCAAAGCAAGCAAGGTTTACCTGGGGTCCCCACACATATCTGTGTGGCAATGCTGAATGACTTGGTAGATGATGCTTAGTGTACAGCATTAAGAAAAAATAACTTGGAATCACGGTGATATCCCTCACTACTGGATGATTTACGTAAAAGCACAAGTGGAGCAATGAACAGTGGCTCACATCTGTAATCCCAGCACTTGAAGGCTGAGGGAGAAAGATCGCCAAGAACAAGAGACCAGTCTGGGCTATGAGTATGAGACAGTGTCTCAAGAAACAAAAGAGCAGCAACAAGGACATGAGGGTGGGCAGAAAACTGTGGCGTGACCGCAAAGTCTCTTCTTCCCCTCACTCTTGCAGTGCAAATGCTGACACAGAAGCAATGGTAAAGCTGAGAGGCCCTGTTATGTGACTCTCTCCTGCCAGGAGTTCAGGGGTGAGGAAGACAACATTACAAATTCCAAAGAACTTCTCTCAGAGCGGGCCAGCCTCAGAATTATGTCCACTTTGAGTGTGACTTACCCTGGGTTAAAATTCTGAATCATTTGAGGAAAGGGTAAATTCTTCTTAATGACTAGAGATGAAACTTCAGACATAAGAAACTCCACCATAATATGGCTCAGAGACCATGTCTTCCAAAGTGCTATGGGAGGAGGGGGAGGGGGAGCAGGCTTGATCCTAAATGGCCCCTATGTGAGAGTTATTCTTCTAAACTAGTAGTCAGCACCCCAAATATGGGCAAGAGCATTTCCAAGTGAAACTCCATGCTCCAAAGGCTTCTGTCTGAGACCATTAGGTCTGAGGGCCTATGCTTTTCAGGACCAGGGAGAAAATGGCCAACTTAGAGCAGGAGCATTGAAGGCTTGCAAGGTAAAAAGGAGCAAATTTGATTAAGAATGTACTCATGAAAAAAAATAACAAGAGAACCAGGATGTTATTTCTGATGATGCTTTTAACTTTTAAGCAATAAAATCTTACAACAAAAAAACCCAGCATATGTTTAAGAGAAGCACAATTAGCCTGATTTTTTTTCATGTATATTTCAGATCAAATTAAAACAGACAAATGGAGGACTCCTATATGACTATGTAAATAATATATATTAAAAATATCCCCATTTAAATATAATTTATAAGAAACAAATAGATTCTCCATGGCGACATTTAGAGAGTAATTTTCCTCTCAAATGCAGATTATTTTTTCCCAGGCAAACAACAAAATCTGTACTACAGCATTTATTCCATTTATTCCTGTTTTGTTTTGTAAACTAGTGAGAAAATCTCTAATTTAGAACAAATTCATTATTGTTGATCTTAAGTAGAATTATATACTAATGAATAGGATTAGCATCTGAAAATGTCACATATAGGCAGATGAAGTATGGGGTGCTCATTTTTGTAGAAGGCAGGCATCTAACAAAAATGTCAAACTGAAACAGAAGTTAATATTAAAATTGTAAGCAAATTTCAACTTCTTTTATTTAAGGAAAAGGAAAACTATACTTTTAATCCAAAGAGGAAATCTATAAACTTTCTATTTTCAAAATAACATAAACTGAAAGGCTGAAATTTATCTAGCTATATCATCTTGTTTGCATTCTATTCTTTGACAGTGCTAATAAAATCATCCAGTAGTGGCTGTTTAAACAGTAATGACTTTCATTACCTCACCCACACTCCTTCACACTGCTAGAAAATGAAGCATAGTAAATAAACCACAATATTGGATGAGTCAGTGGACACCAAAACATTGCTTCACATGGCCACCCCACACCAGGAATGCCAGCTTTGGTTGCATTTATTACAACACTTTTAGTGGTAAGTGATAAGAACCAATTCAAAATGGCTTTACAAAAATAACCACATGTTCACAGAAATGAGAAATCCTGGCTTCTGACAGTGGGGCTTAGTTCCAAGATGATTGATCTAAGTAGGAACCAGTCTTTCTCCATCTCTCTCTCAGGCCTATTCCCCCTTATGAAAGGGTCAATGACTACCTGCATCTCCATTATTAAGTCCAGTAGAAAGATGGTATTTCATTTCCACTAATTGGAGAAAACACCCAAGATTGAGTCCTCTGTCATGACTTAGATGACAAGCTTATTTCTGTGCTAATCTCTGTGCCTAGGCACATGGAATATCCACTCACTAGGCCTTGGGCAGGTCAGGACCTCTCCACTTTAGCTACCTGTAACACATGAAAGGTTTTTTCCTAGAAGAAAACTAGGAGACTGCTGGACATGAACCTCAGAAGACAACATAATGCATAAGAGTTTGTTTTTCTAATAATTTCTATAATTAAGTAATGGGGTGGGGGTGAAATTCCAAAATACTTACCATAATGGAAGCTCCAGAGCAAAGGCTTCTTTGAGTTGCTTCTAGAATTCCTTAGGATAAAAACTATGAATGAGCAATTCTTGTTTTGATAACCTCAGTTCTATGGCCTGAATTCAAAAATGGACACTCCAAAAAACTCCTTCTGTCTTCCTAAATTTAAATTCATACAATACTCACAGAGGTATACAAGGGCCTACTCATAATTTTGGGGTCTATTTGTTTTGTGTGTGTGTGTGTGTGTGTGTGTGTGTGTGTGTGTGTGTGTGTGTGTCTGGATCTTAGTCTGACATTGAAACCCTGATTATTCTCCCTCAGCTGGGTTACAGCCAAACTGGCATCTTGAAATTTTTCTATTCATGGGCTCTAAGAACTACAAAAACTGCTTAAAAACCTCTCTCTGGTAGCAAGTAAACCTTTACTGTGAATGAAAAGTCCATGTAACTTAACCATTTGTCTTAATTTTTTGTTGTTGGTGGTGTTGTAGTGGTGGTGATGGTGGTGGTTGTTCTTTGAGAAAGAGTTTCACTATGTAGCTTTTGCTGACCTGAAACTCACTATGTAGAACAGGCTGACCTCAAAATCTTACCTTAATTTTAATTGAATACATATGCCACAAAAGAACAGCATATCAAGTTAGCATGTAGGGCCAGGGAGATGGCTCAACAGGCAAAGGTGCTTGCCTCTAAGCTGCATCACCTGAGTTCAAGCCCCAGGACTCGCAGGGTAGAAGAAGAGAACTAATTCCAGCAAGTTGCCCTCTGGCACACACACAAAATAAAAATGTAGTTTACAACGTTAAAGTGCTATTGCCTATTTATACCTTGAATTGGAGCAGTCATCCAAGTCATACATGAGGAAGCTGTGTGTTATGGAATGGCACAATGCAGGAAAGTCTGAATAGAGTAGGAAGTCATTGAAGGATGGGTTGCTAAGAGACAAAGAAGATTTTCATTCTCATCATGATGGTTCACACCTATTTTATGCATGTATTTAAAGCACTGTGTGCAAACTGTGGGGTTAAGAGGATATAAACAATATGACCCATGGTGCAGCCCCTGATGCTCTAGAGAGGTTGGCAGGACAATTCCTTCTCTTCCCCCACTCTATCACAAGCCCTAGATTTTCTTAGCACCTCATAATATGTAAAGTACTTTACATTTTTAAATATTTTTTATTCAGTTCATCTGGAAATAATTCTTTGTTTCTTGCCTAATACCCAGGATAACATGGAAAAGCAAGCAGTGCACATAAGCAAAGCTGGATGTAAATGTGGTGCATTATAGAAAGGATTATGAGTGTAGGTATCTAACTTTTAACTAATTTGATCAATAATTTTAAATTGCGTGCTCATTGGATAATAGGAATCATATAACTGTGTATATTATTTAAGATGGATTAGATGTAATGCCCCTGCCTGTCAGAAAAAAAATTCAATCAGAAACTGACTTTCTAGGACTGTTTGCAAAAATCACTAAGAAGACCAAGTGTGACTAGCACAAGAGAGATAGAAAATGCAATGGGATCTGGTAAAGTGAGATCACAAGACTACCAGGGACCGGCATCTGATGACACATGATCCCTACAAGTGAACATGTTTCTCAGAAATAGGCAAAGAAGAGTTGGTGTGAAACACATTGTAAAAATAGAATAGGCTCCTGATACTTAGTTGGTTCTACATATCAAGATAATTTTGGATAACGATACCACTTATGTAAAAGCTACTTTTTAAAGCCCCAAATTTTAATACATTGTATTATTCAAAACTAGAATATTTTGAGAGCTATAAATGATATATTCAAGAATACTGTGGCAGTCAAAATATTTGCAATGAATAAAGAATACAATCTGTGGCCACCATTTACATGCCAAAGATACTCAAGATATATGTTCTTCTTTATTATTTACATTTTAGCAAATGAATAATAAAATATGAGAAAAGTCTCCTACATATAATGGGAAGTACTTTTAATATTTGAGAGGCGATATAAATTATCTGCTTAGCTGGGCAGGTTATTGCCTCACTGTAAAAATAGCTGGGTGTCCACAAAGATTTCTGTTCCCCTGTGTCCAGTAAATAAAACATCTACCATTTGCACAAATACATCATGGACTATGTAAGCAGAAAAATGATCAATTATGGGGGACTTCAGCAAGCCTCGAGATATCCTGATGGTCTAAATGGTATTTCACTAGGCAAAATAATAGGAAAAGAATCTAGAAAGAAAGGCTGCCTGCTGAGTACACCTGTTGCAGCATTAAAACAGTTGAGACATGAGGAACATTGCAGTTGGATTTTGTGCAGTCCTCTAATTTTTAAATATTTAAAGGAAAGCTTAGCAGGTACATTCACTGTGTATTCGTCCTAACATGTGGCTCTATGAAGAAAATGGTTTTCCCTCCATGTGTAATGAACAGGGTCACAGAACTTACCCATGAGCATTGGAAGTAGGTCAATGTAATAACGGCACTCTGGCTGACCCACTACATTGTTTAGCCTGCATAAAACCTACCTGTCTGTTTAGAGCTACATGTAGACAAGTAATTAACTCACCACCAATCCTCCACTAAGTTGCCTGTAGACAGGAATGGTGACTTTCCTACTGGAAAATATCATGTCTCTAACACTTTTTTTAAAAGCAAAGGACCAGATACAGAATTTTCCCAAACATCTTTGGTACTGCCTATGATATTCTAGAGGATCCCACTGAGTCTGAAACAGACTTGTAAAACTTAATGCCACCTGAAAACACTTAGGGACAACAGGTGGCTACTTTGTGCTATCGAGAAAAAAAAATTAAAAATTTGCTCAAATTACAGAAAGCTACAACTGGTCAAAATGCAGAGATATATCTATACCAGAACCCCTAAAGCTCCACCTAAAGCTCAGGGAACAGCATGAAAGAGGGGGTAGGAAGACTGTAAACGCCAGAAGGTTAGGAATTCTCCTGTGAGGTTGTTCCTGTAAAGAGAAGCTACACCCATGAAATATCAACAACATGGCTGGCTAAACAAGACTGGGACAATGACAACCCCAGTTGACATCACATGGCGGATGGGGAAAATCTCATAGGCCCTCACCACGAGATAAAGAGCAATTAATGACTGCTGAGAGAGGGAGAATCAGTCTTCCTCAGGTATGAATCGTCCACTTGACTATTTAATACCAAACAGCCAACCCAAAAAACATATACACACAAGCAATATGAAATGGGCTCAGTAGGATAATATTTATATACATATTATATATTTATATATACAATGCATATATTTGTGTTTGTATTTGTGTATATGTGTATAACAATAAAAAAAAAGAAGTCTTGCATTTAAGAGGGAGTATAGTGGAACAGAGAGAGAAGAGAGGTAGGGCAGTGATGTAAATATAGTACATTGCCAGATATAAGAAATCATTTATGGTATGAAACACTGGCTGCCTCATTTCAATGAGTGACAGTTAGTTGTGGAATCTAGGCTTTGAGTGAGAATAGCACTAGAGGCTTCTGTAACTTGCCTCTCCTCTCCTGTCACCATTTCCCACACTTTACTCATTCATTGGTTAGTCATTGACTAAATATTTACTGGATGCTTACTATAGCAGTCCATGCAACAAAGAATCAGAGCTTTGTTTGGGGTTTGTTTTGGATTTTTACCCAATTTAGGGGACTATGTAATCTACAACAGACTATGATAATGATGCAAAGACACTACCAAATAACCAAACACTTTATAACTAAGTTAGGAGTAAGGTGGGCAGAATAGAAGACAAGGAGACCAGAATAATATAAGACTAACACTGTCTGCCTTACCCTGAACCATGGAGTAAAGAGCTCAAACTCCCCCATGTAACTCTGGTGCCTCTTCACAATGAACAAACTTGCCTACCCCAAAGTAGGACTTGTTGTGAAATATGAAGAATTCTCTTGTTTGGAGAGAAAAGGTGAACTGATTTGTCTGTATGTCTGTCTGTCAATCCATCTACCCAATTATCATCTATATATCTATGTGATACTGGGGATCAAGGCTAGACATGTGCTTGATCACTAAGCTGCCTCCCCATCCAGAGCTGCTTCTGATGACAAGGAGCCAGGCAACAACACAGAACACAGAACATCATAGTGATACAATGACACTACCAAAAAGCAAACACTTTAAATCCAAAGGTCCTTGAAAAACTCCAGGTATTGCCACTCCAAGACTAACCTTGAGGATCTCATTAACAAGAAAGATGATGGGAAAATGTTTAGTTGGCATTGCATCCAGACCGTACCTGCATTGCCTCCCAGCCGTTTACATCCTGCCCTATCCCATCAAAGGGCAATGCATTGTGTTTTCTATCTGAAAGTCACAGGGCTAGAATATGACTAATTCAACAAAACTTCACCTCCCCTGAGGTGGTAGGGTAAGCAGCTCAGTTCAGGTTCTTGACAGACAAATAACGTCCTGGTCTTCAGGGATTAAAAGGGTCCTCATCTCCAAGAGGACCAATACAAACACACAGAGTAATGGAATCAGTAAGATCAGAATGCACTTGAGGGAAAGAAGAGAAGGAACAGATCTTACTGCAAACTTGCAATGACTTAGTTTAGAATAGGGAAAATTAGAATAAGCTAATTCTCACATCTGAATATATTTTTCTTTAAAATGTTAAGCATCCCAACCACTCTCATAAAGAAATGCTAATATAGTTGTGGAGCACAATACCTTAAACCTTGTACAGATATTAGTACACAGAAATTGCAACATTTTGAATTTATTTTCCATTTCTTCAGGCAAATGGTCTTCACTTAACTCTCTGGGCTTGTCTTTTTAAAGGGCCCTGTCCATTACAAATCACTCCTCACAGTTTATTCTGCACCCAACCTGTACTCATTTTACTCAAAAAAGGGTGAAATGTCTTGAAATACCTTAAAGGCTCTTTAAGTAAACTCTAACATTCCTTTTGCTATCTTGAAAGACTGGTTTAATTAAAGGAGAAAATTGTACATTTCACAGGCTGCTCGTCTAGGTGGTCCTCGTACTTTATGCTTGTGAGTGCCTAGAGTCTTCAGCCCCTGCCTCACAGACATAGGCATTTCAAATGCTGTCCTCCTCTCATGCCACTATGTTCTGATGAAGCCACTGATGTGGGATGCACACAGATGGCTCACAACCTATAGGGTCTATACAGCCCCTCATCTCAGCACTCCTGAGACAGAGCACACTGCTTTGCCTCGTTCAAATCAAATGTGTAAGGCAGATCATTGTCAACAAGTCATGGTGGTCCTCGTTGTGCCAGTTCTTCTGTTTTCTTAAAACAGAGAAGGAAAGAAAAGGGCCTGAGATACAAATGCATTGTGAGAGACTGCAGAGTTTAAGATCAGATTTTTGTATTGGGAGCTTGTCATCTTAAAGCAGATGCCTCCAATGTCTCCACTGTCAAGTGGAATAGAGCAAGGACCCCAAAGAAAAGGGCATTGGGACAAGAGAATTGAGAAGAGGGAAATATGTAGCTCTAGCCTGACTCCTAACCAATAGACATCTCCACATATTCTTAGCAGAGTTTAGTGGGCCAGGTATCTCTGGCTTTCATTTCCTTCTATTTCCTTTTTATTTCTGTGAAATTTTTAAAATGGTGGATAAAACTGGGGGAGAGACCAAGAGAAGGATCAGGGAGGAATAGAAGCTGGACACCCAGCTTTGAGCAGCTAAGCATATGCACCTTCAACTAATATGGAAAGTTCAACAGAATTTCTTCTTACAAGCTGGCACCCGCCTCCATAATGAGAGGCATTGTCAGTCCTCACTAAGTGAAATATTTGTGTTTCCATGCAGCTAAACAAATGCCCCTTTTCACTTTCACTTAAGACAGCCTCCCACTCCAATGTCTCTAAACAGCAGAGGCAAGCCCGGCCCGTAGCACATGTAGTCTACACAGCGTGCTTCCCACCGTACAAATGGAGTATTTATATTAACATTCCAGATTCATGGGGAATTCTAGAAACTCCATGAATTAAGACAACATAAATTTCTGCTATTTTAATACCTTCACTTATCAACCAGTGCAACTTCACACGCAGTGAAACCATCCAGTGTGGTAACTCACCAAGTGTTCCAGAGTAAGGCTGCTTGCTGCCAGATTGTTTGCATATTACTAGGTTTGATACCGTGGCTCTTCCCTGCATAAAATGTGATGAACCCACAGGATGATTATCCAATTCATAGCATGTGCTCACCATACCACACCACACATTATGGGTTTGTAGCTCGTTTGCCCTAAAGTAACAAAGATTTGCATAGCATTCAAATGAGTGGTCTACACACACCATAGTTAAGATATTATTGCAGCTCTATGCATTGCCATATAAACCCATAAAAACAAAACATATTTCTTTCTTCTCTAGGGCAGTATTTTATTACAATTAAATGAAAACCTGAGCTTGGCTACTTCTCTGAAGACAAAATCAAGACCAAAAAAAGAATAGTTGAAGAACTAGAGCACTTTTCAACCCAAAGGTTAACCAAAGATCTTGTTTCAGGTCTAAAACAAAAGTATTATTCCCCTGAAAATGAGAGAGCAATGAAAACCCTCACAGACACTTGACACATGGGCATTATCAGGAAAAGCTGGGTCTCCCTGGTCTTCACCCTGTGTTTGGGCCGCACCGCACCTCGGCCCTCTGCCCCACTACTACTGCACCGTGTCTGATGTCGATGATTTCCCATCGGCCCACTTCAGTAGAGGGGTCCCTGTATCTGGGAAGTTCTTTGTCACAGAGTTCAAAGTTGGAAAACATTCCAATGAGCAATTCCCTTTGAATTTAAGAAACAGTCCTCCAGAAGGGGGAAAGAGGGGCAGAATAGGTCTTTAAAACATTTCTGGATTTCTAAGGTGAATCCAACTCCAAAGTAACTCTCCAGCTCTGCTTTAACCATTATTGGGAAAAGCACTGTATCTTGCATGAGGCTTGCAAAAGTTGCAAAAGTTTGGATCCAGCAAAAGTTAAGCCACATTTGAAACAAACAAGAGAAGAAAGAATAGAAGAAATTCTTCAGAGTAAATATAAATTTAGAGAAAGGTAAAACATGACTAAGACTGGAGAGCTACTATTACTAAGATGTTAAAGGGGATAAGTCTGCTGCTTTATCTTGTCTCATTTGGGATGGCATTTACTTTTCATGGGCAATGAAAGAAAACTCACTAAAATCTTCCAACATGAGACAACAGTGACAGACTATATTTTTCAAAGGAAAGTCTTTAAAGTAGTGAAAATGTGCACTCCTTTCCATTCTCATAATCTTCAACATTGACTCTGACATTTATTTAAGGTGACAGTTTCTGTGGCAGTGGGGTATGCTCAGCACAGCTCCCCACACACACTCATATACTCTGGAACAGACACTATCTGGCCTGTCTAGAGAAAGGCAGCTGAGAAGAGAGGTAGATGAAAGTCAGGAGTGTGACTCTAGAAGACTTCAGAGATGCTAGTTTCTTAGGGGTGGCATATTTTCTGACAGATTCCTCTCAGTGTCCAGATCCTTTGTACCAAGATAAATAAGTCAAACAAGAAATTCCTTTCAATTAGTATTGCACCTCAATCTCTCTGTGAATATGACGAGTTATTTCTGAGCAAGACTTACTCCTTTGAGCTATATACTGATTAAAATTTAGTAATCCTTGGTCTCTTCCATGCTTACATCAGAGCTATTTATCAAAGGTATCATTAGAAGAGACAACAGACCAAGGACATTATGTCTTTCAAGCTTAGTGGCACTTAACAGATTCCTGGGCCTCCAAGGCCTAACAGATTCAACCAAGACTTTTCACACAATCAGGTAAAGAGGCACTGCTAGTCAGTAGATGTCTAATTCGGATAACAAAGAGGATATCTTAGTGACAATGTGAGAAGAAGAAAAATAAGCCAGCAAAAATGGATGCAAACCCATTGGACCCTTTTGCTCTGTCTGCAGAATTCAGCCTCAAGTCTGACAAGGGCATTATCTATATTCTTGAGCAAATATGAAGATAATCATGCACTTTTAGTTATAAGCAGCCCAAAATAAAATACTCAGAGAACACCAGCCTATCAGTGTAAGCTCTAATACAAACATAGTGACTATATATTGATATCTTTGTCTTTAAGAAAAGGAAAGAAAAGAATTTTTGTAGTAATGCTGGGCAGTTTGCCCTTAATTTCACCTCTGACTTAATATTAGCATCTAATAAGTCTACCTTTATTGCATGAGATATAGAAAATGTACAGGAGCTGGAGCAATGTATCAGTGGTCAAGACCACTAGCAGCTCTTCCAGAGGACTGGGATTCAGTCTAGCACCCAAGTGGCAGCTTGTAATTGTCTGTAACTCCACTCCCAGGAGAACCAATGTTCTCTTCTCTCCATACATGAAACCTTAGTTAGAATATAGTTTTGGCCTAGAATATGGAGGAATATGACTACTCTTTTAGAGACCAAACTTAAAGAGGAAATTTTTGGGTTAACTTGTGCCCCATTTTAACTTTTAAAAAGAAGCTATGAATGAAGACAGTTCACAGAGGCACTTGGTGCTGGGGTGGAAGCATGGTAGGGATCAGTCAGAGCAGTTTAGACATCGCCCGGCTTACTTTCCAACCATCTGTATCGAATATGCTTCATTAAAACAGAACCATATGGAAAACAAGCTGGCAATTAGCACGGCTTCTGCATGTGCCCCTAGCACAGTGGCCTGCAGACTGCAAGAGGAATTTGTGACCTCCTACCTCCATACTGCTGCTGTGAAGGACCTGGCAGCCATCCCTAGACTGGCTTCATCCCCAGCACTACACCATTTCAAGATATCGCTGGGTTATTGAAAGAAGCACAAATGTAGTTAGGTTAGCTACTCAAGCATTGGCACACTGCAGCAATCAGCCTTTTAGATGACACTAATACTGTACAAAGTCCCCCGAATCTACTTTCAAGTTATATAAATCACTCAGTGGCTTTACACTCATTAGCTCAGGTCTCCTAACCATAGAAATAAGTTGCAATAACTAGGTCTTACTGGCATGATGAACTGTTAGGCCTCAGGAATTTAGTATAATGACATGTGTAAAAATCTGCCATGAAATAATCTGTTCTTTTTCTCCATCAAGAAGTACCAAATAACAGGTGTATCAGGTCGGCACTGAAGCAAAGGAGGCGTTATCCTGGCATAAACGTGTGGCTGGAGAGATTCAACTGGGTGAAGTGATAAGGGCCTGGATGAGACTAATAATGACAGAAAATAAATTGGATTGGAGTGTGTTATAGATTAAGATGGGAAAGCAGGTGGAATTCTTGCCATGTAAGCATGAGGACCTGTGTGCCACCCCAGCACCCATGTCAAAGGCCAGTTATGATGGGATACGCTTATAACCTCAGAGCTGAGGAGGTGGGGACAGGTGGATCTTGGGGCACTGGCTAGCCAAAGACCAATGAGAGACTCTCCCTCAAAAACCAAGGTATACAGCACCGTAGGAAGGACACCTAGGTCATCCTCTGCCCTCCATACTCAGGCGTGCATACGCGTGCGCACACACACACACACACACACACACCTTTTTTAAAAGTGTCTTATCACTCCCTTTCCTACTATTCAGGATGGCTACACATCATTATCTCACTTACCTACTGTCCCAGGGTGTCCCAATAAAGAAGGAAGTGGGCTGCGAATCTAGCTGGCACCCTGCTGGCTGAGCCATGGACACTGGACTGTAGCTACCAAAGGAGAAGGAACCTGGGAAGAAAGATTTTTGCCAACTCACCAAAGCCCACTACGGGAGACTGTCTACCACCGGAGGGTTTCTTTTCCTCTAATCTACACATGCATAGCACTGTTTACTTTTGCTCCTGTTGTAGTCCAAGCTTGGTGTTTCATTTAAACACTTTTGTATTTGCCTTCTGGCTGGGGTCCAAGTCTCATACTTGCTTTTCTGTAACCTATTCTTCCTATAGAAGAACAATCCTTTTTAAAAACATGAATCACATCTGTTTCTCTCTTGACTTCCCCAGTGACTTCCTATGTCACTAAGTTTGGAAGCCAAAGTCTTACTTTGAGGGCAGCACTTGAGGCAGCAGCTGTCTCTCTGACACTGCTCCTGCTTCCCTCTTACTGGCTCCTCTGGCTTTCTCCCTTGGCAGGCAGAACTAAAGCTTAGGCTGGAGCTGGAGGAAGAGGTGTGAGATTCATTCATGTAGCATTAAAAGGCACAATGACAAACCCGAGAGCCAAGAAAGACCATAGGAAAAATAGCGGGGAAAAAAAGCTAAACTTGGAAAACCTATATTTAAAACAAAATGAATTCATCTAAAAGAACTAACGACAGCACTATTTACTTACTAAAACCTTTTTAAGTGTCTAACTACATGTTAAGGACTGTGCAGAATCACTGTTAGCGAATAATATCAATGACCACTGAGTAAAAAGGATGAGAGCTTGGAAACAAACAGTAAATATGGAATTTAGGGATATTCTGTAGTCTTAGTCAGCAGAGTCACTAGAAATAGACTTGTATGGACGGAGAGTAAGGAAATGCATATTGAATGCACAGATGGTTTCTAAAAGGTTCTAATCATGGGAGAAAACACTCTGAAGGTTGGCGTGGGTGAGGAAGACATCTTAAGAAATGTTAATGATTTGTGTGTATAGGTTTTAGTGATCACAGCTAGATAGGAATGTTTGTCCAGCTTATAAAGAATACTCATGGGCACTGTTGTAACTGATTCACTACAAAAGTAAGTCCAGCAAGAAAAATTGTAGGTTAAAGGGCCAGCAAGACGGTTCAGCAGATATAGTTACTTTTGGCCAAGACCTGAGCTTGATTCCCAGAACCCACATGATAGAAGGTCAGAACTGACTCCTGCAAGTTGTCCTCTGACCTCTATGCTTATCAAGACAAGACAAGTAAGAGGGGTTTAGGAAGGGGGGGGGGAGAGAGATGGAGAAGGAGAGAGACAGACTTTTCAAAATAAAATAATAAGAAAACTGTTCATCTAGAAAGGAAATTGGCCAGAGGACCAGGAAGTGTGCTGGGAAATTGTATCTTCTTGATATGACAGAAAAGCTACACTCATGAAATCTCACAAGTTGCCTAAATGAGACCTGAACAATTCCAATACCAGTTGACATCCCAATGTGGATGGGGGGAAATCTCACCCGGCTCCACCCCTAGATGAAAAGCTACAAGTAATTAAAAACTGCAAAGAGAGGAAAAGTTGGTTTCCCCAAAGAATAAGCCCCTAATTTGTTATCTTATTGACCAATAAGTCAATCTTGTACACATACACACAGTAACAGCAAATGGACTCAGTAAGTCGCACTTATATATTATTCATATATACATAACAGTAATAATTAAAGAAAAAGAAGCCATGGATTTGAGAGAAAGTGAGGGAATTGGGAGGGGTTGGAGGAAGGAAAGGGAGGGAGAAATGATGTAATCATATTTTAATTAAAAACAAAGGAAATCAAGACTTTAAAAAGACAACTTGACCAAAGCCAAAAAAAAAGGCAAAACAGGAATTTCAGAATTACACACACACACACACATACACGCACACACACACATACACGCACACACAGGACAGCATTTCTGATGAGGATAGAATTTTGAAAACATGGTGCAGATGTCTCCTCATAGAAAACAGCAGCCATAGCTTTCGTTTGGGGACAAAAGGTAAAAGAAAATGGTTGAGATAGTGAAAGGACTGCGTTGTGTGAGATGAAGTAAAGGGGATCAGAAGGCTCGCAGCCTGCATACCAGGAGGAGGGCATATGGCAGTGCTGAGAATAGCTTGTGTTGTGCAGAAGTAAAGCCACATACCTCAATGCCAGGCTCACAACCACATGTCAAAAGTCCTGTGCATCTCCAGATAGCAGAGAACCCAATGGGGAAAATGTTTGGGAATGAATAGAAGAACTATCAGAAACCCACGAAAAAATCCACAGGACATGGGACAGACAGTGAAAGCATAGGTGGCTGTGCTGCTGTGCTGCTGTGCTGCTGTGCCGCATAAAGTTCCCCAAGAAGCCTTCTTGAGCTGAACCCTCTCACCCTCTACCACTGACCTAGGAAGCTGCTTTGCAAGTGCTCATCCCTCAGAGCTCTGACCTGCTCCTGCAAGGTCTTTGCTTCAGCCTGGTGGACTGCACTGGCCTCAGGCACTGGCCCCGTTCAAAACCTACAGAAGAAGCCTGGTAGTGGTGGCGCATACCTTTAATGCCAGCACTTGAGAGTGAGAGGCAGGCGGATCTCTGTGAGTTCAAGGCCAGCCTGGTCTACAAAGAAAATTCCAGGACTGCCTCCATAGCGTCAGAGAAACTGGTCTTGAAATACCAAAAAAAAAAAAAAAAAAAAAAACAACACTACAGACCGACAGCAGCTTTGTACCTGTACTTACCGGCCTGCACCAAACATGAGTCAGCTCGACCCTGATCATAGACTTCAGAGGGAATATACCTTGATTCCAATTTATTCCCTCATTCATTCATCCAGAAAATGCTGAGCACCTGTCAAAAGTTCTTGTTCCTAAGGACATGGCATCAGATAAAAAAGGTCTCTGCGGCCATTTAGTTGGCACTCTGACCAAGAAAGCAAGAGTTTGGTTCTTCTAACTCTTAGCTGTCAGACCCTGAGCAAGATGCTTTATTACTGAAAGCTTTGATTGCTTCAACCTTGAAAATAAACAGAAACTGACTCCCTCAAACCACACAGGAGAGGAGTCTGTCAAGTAATTAGTATTCAGATGTCAGCACTCTGAGCTTTGTCTCACCAGAAATCTACCAGCTCTCAAAACACGACTTATACTCCTCTCACCTCAGGACCTTTGTATATGCCCTTTCTTTCCTGTAAAGTAGTGTGTACCTCTGCTACCCTACCCTTTTATCTTATTTCCTATTCTTTGGGATCATAGCTTAATTATGACGTCTTCAGGGAAGACTTACCTAACTCAATCAATCATGTTCCACTTGCTCACAATGAGAGGTGAACTACTGTCTTTTTAGCGGGTCATTCATTCAAGGATGTAGGACACCACTAACTGTTATCTGGGTTACTCACAAGTCTCCTGCTGTGGTCTGAAGGCTCATGCTCCTGCAGAGTCTCTGCCTTTGTCCCTAGGGTGGTTGTATTATGAGATGGTATCTCTGGGAGGAGATTCTGCCATGTTCTCAGAGTTGTTGTAAGAGGTTCAGAGGGAGACCCGTGCGAGGCAAGGGTAAGAAGAAGACTGTGCAGAAGAAAGCAAGCTCTTGCTACACATGGTGTTGGCTGTGCCTGTTTTGGTCTTCCCAGGTTACAGAACTATGAGAGATAAGCTCCTCTTGTTTATAAGCCCTTTGTGCCATGGCATTTCGTTGTCTCCATATGCAGTCCCCACTCAGCACAACAGGCAGTGCACACCTTTTGAAACAGAAGACCACTTTCTTCTGAGAGCCCATCTTCCTCTGGTTTCCCTTCATCCTTGGGTCACACCATTCTTCACGATGGCTCAAGTCATGTGTGTCCTTGCCTTTCACAATGCACAATGCTGGCCTCCTTGCCTTTGCTCCTGTACCCCTCGAGTTCACACCTGTGTTAGGATACTGGATCATCTTCCTGATGGTCTCACCTCAGGGGCATGATTGGTTCCTTCACTCCTAGCCTCTGTACACGCCTCACCTTCTCTGTGAGGGAGTATTGTTCCACATACTAAACTAGGAAGGTCTGCACTTGGCCTCCTGACCTCATTCATTTATTTGGTGTTTCTTGTTAGCATCCACCTCTTCTGCAGACTACAATTCCTTTCCATGTTTGTTTCTTTTATTGCCTTTCCTTCCTCAACCACTAGAACATAAACAGTAAGAGCAAAGATTGCTTTATTTGCTGATGCAGGGATCCTGCTTCAAACAGTACCTGGAACACCATAGACCTTACAACAATCATGATAATGTCTGTGGACTAAGCCTGGTAAATTCCCAAAGTAAACAATTTATACAGATGGAGGGAAAGTTCAGTTATTTCATAATAGCTAGACAAAATTTCTAATACTCTTCAAGAATTTCATTTCAAAATAGAATTAAGATATATGTCCTAAAAAAGAAAGAAAGAAATCCACATTTATGAACTAGTTAAAAACGAAACCCAAGGAAGAGTAATATGGAGCAAGAGGTTATAAGTGAAAAATAGTGTGTGCTTTGGGTGTGTTCGAGGCCAGTTTAAGGCCTTGCATGAGCTGAGCAGGCACACTGCCACTAAGCTATAGCCACAGCCCTGCACATGTGCTGTTTCTACAGCTGTGAAGCATTGTTGATGTTAATACTTGTTAGTAGCTTAAATTTGCTAAAGTTCCTACTATTTTACCTGCCTCATTATGACTCAGATTTTACGTTTAAGTATTCATCACAGATAAATTTTCAGTTTCTATATCTTTTTGGATTATAGAAGGAATTCTCAACTCTTTGGCACTTTTACTATTAAAAATGGAACAGCCCCATCCAGACATCATCAACTATTTCCCCCAGTATAGTAGTCAGAGAATACTTCACAGAGAATAATTCGGTACAGGAAAGAAGAGGAAAGCCCCGTATAGTGGTTCGTGACTGCAATTCCAGCGCTCAGAGACTGAGGCAGGAGGATCATAAATTTGATGCTAAAATGGGCTACACAGTGAGACTTTGAGGAGGGAGGAAGTGAGGGAGGGAGAGGAGGGGAGGGAAGGAGGAGGAAATAAAGTAAAGACAAGCATAGAGAAACTAGGAGGTGGTGGTGTTCCTTCGCAAGTCAGTCATCACAGAGACTGGCATTAATTTCAGAGTTTCTGAGCGTCTTCTCCACTTCTGATCCTTCCACTTCTAAGAAGGCCAAGTCGTATCCTAACTGAAAGAGTTGAGCATTTAAATAACAATCCTTTATTTCGGGACAAATATCTTTCCCCACCCAATGACATAGGACAATGAAAAGAATCAGCGTCACTTGCAAAACTCTTGGAGCACTCAGAACTCCTGCTCTTAGCAAAAAGGTGTACATGCCAGGTAATTACAGTCAAAGGTGGACTTGTGGGGATGTCAAGTCAAAGGGTTCAAAAGCACTTTGTGACTGATAATGAGACAATGCAAATGAGCTGCTGCTGCTGCTGTTTTAGTGATAGGGACCGAACCTTTAGCTGCACCAATGCCCACAGCACCAACATCCACCTCACTCTTAAGAAGCTGACATTTAAACAAGTAGTTAAGGGGTGAGACTTCACTGTCACCGCTATAGCAGATGCATTTGGCCATAAAACTGCCTAAACCCAAAATCTAGTCTTACATTTGCTTCATTGTCTTAAGGTCTCACATTAATCGGTCTTTTTCTAGGACAGTCGTGGGGGGGGGATCTCCATCTTCGTGGTGAATTCAATCACCCAACGATATTGTTGATGTAATAGTTCCAGTTCTTGAAATGCTCCCTGTCATAGACTACTTAGGGAATGATGTGTATACCATTGTGCAGGAAGGGTTAGTCTCACAAGTTAGTCTCACACCCCACAACTTGGGAGGCATTAAAGGACTTCCCTCAGTAGACCAGATTCAGAACATGACCAATAAAAATACAAGCAGCATTCAGTCACCCACCAAGGGGTCCTCACTTGTCACATCTAATTACATTTCTAGTCATTGATACATTAGTCCCATAAATAACATCTGTCCAAATTGATTATTTTATTATTGCTCTTCACACCAAAAAAAAATTACTTCTTGCTTTGTGCTATTCAACACACCCTTAACCTCCAAAGAGAGAAAGTCTGTGTTTAATCATGGCAGTAAGTGCATGCAGTCTGCTCCCCATTTGGAGGGCACAACCAAGTAACAGAGCAGTGTGAGCAGAATGGGAGGCAAACTTGGGCAGCAGAGGATCACGAAAAGGATAAATTCTCCTTTGTAAGTGGTCAGTTTTCTCTTCCCTTCAATGGTGATAACATTCAGGAGCTAACCAGTACTTATCAGACTCCAGTCACACACAGGGGCAGTTCAGACTCTGATTATACAAGGGGTGTCAGCATTTTCACCACCTGAATCCTTCCAGTCACAGACCCATCACATTCTCAAAAAAAGAAAAAAAGAAAGTAATAATGACTTAATGATTTATATAATGTTTTCCAATGAATAAACATGATATCAGGCAGTTCATATGATCATATTATATAAACAAATTATTATAAAATATTTTAGGGATGGGTTATCATGTCTCTGAAGCTATCCATAAACTTGTTATATAGTAAAGGGTAATCCTCCTGCCTCTACCTCTGGAGTGCTAGAATTACAGACATGTCCTGGAACTCACTTTGTAGACCAGGTTGGCCTTGAACTCACAGAGACCTGCCTACCTCTGCCTCTCAAGTGCTGAGATTAAAGGCCTGCACCGCCGCCACCACATAATCAAAGCTGCCAAGAGCATAATTCTAGGCAAGAGCATGGAAACAGTCATTATCATAGACCTTGCTTCCTGAATCTAGTTCCAGATTCCAGTGGTGGCTGCTTTCATGAAATTTTCTTTTAACTATGCTTTGTAAATCTCTTACACAGCACTTTATACAGACCCAGACTGCATTGCACCATAATCATCTATGTATCTAGAGCATCTTCCCCTCTAAACCATCAACTCTGACACAAAGAGCCCTTTCTTATTTAGATGTGATCTAGCCCAGGAGAGTATCTGGTTCATAAGCACTCACTAAGCATTTTGTTAACCTATAGAAAACCACACCAAATATTCATCTGAGGTAATGTATTTAATGTCCACTTGAGTTAAACATTAAAATATCTAAGAAAAATCATATGATTTCATTCATAAAATCAGTGCGGAAAAAGTGATAGCCATGATGATATAAAGATATGTTTACATTTTCGGCCGGGCTGTGGTGGCGCACGCTTTTAATCCCAGCACTCGGGAGGCAGAGGCAGGAGGATCTCTGTGAGTTCAAGGCCACCCTGGTCTAAAAGAGCTAGTTCCAGGATAAGCTCCAAAGCTACAGAGAAACCCTGTCTCAAAAATCAAAAAAAATATATGTTTACATTTTCCCTGGGTGCTTTTCAGTGTTTGAGTTTATATAAGATGTCACACTGGATATTAGACAGTACAACCTGTCTTACATATTGAACCAGTTGCTAAAAGTGCATAACTATTCTGCCTCCTAGTTCATTATGTAGGATAAAGAGTAGCATTCACCACAGTCAAAGCTTGATGTTATTTATAACTGAGAGCTCATCTGCTCTGCCAGTAGAATTGTAGATATTAATTCTTCAGTGTCCTGCTGTTGGCTTATTAATAGTCATAATTCAAACTTACTATTAATTAAAAGTGACACAAATACCAATGACTGTATGGATTATAAACAATTTTATGTCTGTGTTTATTACTGTTAGATCACAGAAATTAGAATGAAATCAAATTTCTTAAAAGGTAATGGTTTCAAGAACTGAAAATTTGAGCTTAGAATTTTTCTTTTTTGTCTCTTTATTTTACTGTATCTTTGTGAGCTTTTTTGTTTCTTTGTTTTCTTAGGCTCTGGATATGCAGCCAGGCTGGCCTTTAACTTGAGAGCTTTCTGCTTCACCCTGGCCAAGGAGTGCTGAGTGTCTATTGCCATGCCCAACTCTTTAGATTATAATTTATACTTGTTTTAATTGTTTGTTTTTATGTATTTTGCAAATTAAAAATTATCCAAATTCCAAAATCTTTTCACATGACACACAAAACACTGACTTGCAGGCTTAACAGACAAACATGAAATCTAACACACATCTCCCCACAAGAACATGAACTCCAGATTTTAGATTGGGACCAGTGATGCCACCAAACTGCAAGAAGCTAGACACAGACAGTGAAAGTCTCAAAAGGAGCGTGAGCCTCTAGCCCCTTGGTTTTGGAGTCTAGCCTCTAGCAAAGTGAAACAATAAATGTCTATCTTTTTAAGCCACACAGCTTACAGTGCTTTGTTATAGCAACTGCGGGAAACATCTAGCAAAAGCCCTCAAGTAAAACTATTTCAAGAACAGGGGTGCTATTTCCTCTCTTTCCAGTGTCTTCTTTTGGCTTTCTCCCTCCCCTCTGTTTCACATCTGTTTATAAACATGTTTGTGTTTTCCCTATCAGAAAAAGAGAGGGTAATGAGATGGCCAGTTGATAACCATGCATGCTGTACAAATCAGATGGCCTGAGTCCACCACGGAAGGAGGAAAACAATTCCCCAAAGTTGTCCTCTGCCCTCCAAATGCACCCACTATAGGAAGCTGGGACACACACACACAGTAATAACTAATAAAAAAATTTAAAGGGGCAATCACTGTCCATTAAGGAACTGTCCCCCGAATCACTTGCTTTAAGCAAATTCCATCTCTCATGACAGCAACTCTTGGCCATCCATGGCCTTAGCAACAAGCTGCTGTAGAGTAGTTTCACTATCAGAGCAGGTGATAGTGTAACTGTGGTGAGTGTTCTCTCCTTCATCTCAGTTATTCTAAAACTCTCAGCGAAACCAGCTAACGCTTTATCAGATCAACAACTGCTGCTCCAGTCACTCTCCTCTGGAGTCTCCTCTTTCCTGTCCATTATGTTAGATAGGTCCACTTCACTTTTCAGTAAAGCCTCTTGGTCCCTTTCAACATCTTCCCAATGATTCCATCTTAGGGTTCTTTCTCCCTCCTTCCTCTGGATCTTCCTTCTCTCATCTGTCTCCTCTCTCACCCTAGCTCCTTTTATCTTTCTCTCCCTCCCTCTCTGTCTCTTCTCTCTCCTCTCTCCCTCACTCTGTTCTTTCCTCCTCCCCTCTCTGTGTGCATGTCTCTGTAGAGAGACAGGAGATACTTTCTGATTAGACGGTGTAACTACAAATCCTTTGTAAATAACTCCCAAATCTATATCCCTACCAGCCACACTTTCACACTGTGCAGTGTTAGCAAGCACTGTATTTTGGACTTTAAATGACCCCAGATCCCCATGTTTAAAAGCTTGGCATTATTTGCAGGTAACAACACTATAAGAGAAAGGGCCTCATGGGAGGTTTTAGGTCTCGGCAGGTGTGCCCTCAGAGGAGACACTGAAAATCCAGCCCTCTTCCTTCTCACCCGTCTTTCACATTAAGCAAAGGGCCTTTGCCCCACAGTCCACTCCCTCTATTGCTGCACTGCCTCCACACACACAGGTCCCAGGGCAACAGAGCCACCAACCATAGGCTGAAACCTCTAAAACTCTGAGCCAAAATCCATCTTTCCTCTGTATATGTTGATCGATCTAGCTCAGGTATTTGTTGGTTTTTATCCTGTCTCAGTTTTCTTAATCATAACAGACATTATTATTGTCTATTTCTTGGTGGTTGGAAAACAAGTGAAGAAACATATTCTGAGCAATAAGTAGTTCTCAGGGCTCTTCCATGGGAAGTTTTCAATAAATGCAGCCCTGCTGCAGTGTCAGCTGCCATTGCTCACTGTCACCTCTTCCATTGCTCCAACTAGAACCTTAAGTATGAAATCACCCACCCTGTGCTCTGTCCCCAAAACCCTGGGAACAGAATGCTAACAAAGCATGAGATCTGGTCAAAGGCCATAGCAATTCTCTCCTAAACTATAAAACTGATCACGCTCTACCCAGGACTATCCTCACTGTTTCCTCGTATCCATGCTCCTGCCTCCACTAGCCTGAGAGCAGCACAGCAGCAAGACACTCTCTGACCTCAGAGCACACAAAGTGAGCTTCACTTCAGCATTTGGAGCTCTCTGAGCTCTCTGAGCACCAGGTTCACAGGCTAGGTTTCCAGGACAGCTAATCTAGTTTCTCCACTTCTAGAATAATCTCCATCATCACAATAATGAAGAAAGTCTTCAAGTATTGGTGTAAACTCAGGACAACAAGCACTTGGCCACAAAAGCAATAATAGCAGTTGTGCTGGCTGGTATTTTATCAACTTGACACAAACTGAACCACGTAGGAAGAAGAAACCTCCATTAAGGAATTGCCTCCATCAGATGGATCTGTGGGCATGTCTGTGGAACATTTTTTTAACTAATGATTAACAGAGAGGGCCCAGTCCATCCTACTGTGGGTGGTACTATGCCTGGACAGGTAGTCCTGAGAGGTAATAAAAAAGCCTTTGAACATGACCCTGAGAGAGAGCAAGGCAGTAAACAGAATTCCTTCCCATAGTCTCTGCTTCAGTTCCTGCCTCCAAGTTCCTGCTTTGTGCCCCTGTCCTGGTTCTCCTTGATGATGGACTTTCTGTATGATAAAATGAACTTTTCTGCTCCAGGTTCCTTTTGGTCATGGTGTTTACCACAGCAACAGAAGTCTGACTAGGTCAGAAATCAATGCAGAGTAGCTGACCTTCTATATGCCAGGCATTTGATAACCTAATACAGTCATTCCTTCTCCTGTAAACTATGTAGTTTAACAAAACTACTTAACCTGTTTGTGCTCAGTTTCTTCACCAATAAAAGTAGAATGTACACACATGTACACACACACACACACACACACACACACACACACACACACACGTACCTCGAAGAGGTTTTTTTCTAGTTTCACATGAAAACATCCACATAAAATGATTACCGCAATATCTGGTATTGTGGCATACTCAATAAATGTTAGCTGTTGAGTCTGCTCCAGAAACATGAGCAGATAGAAGTAAAGGAAAGACCATGTCCAGAACGCCAGTCAGCAGTGAAGCTCTCATAGACATCTGAAAAGCAAACGGATCTGACTCAGGAGACAAACGTACTGCTGTAAAAGAAGGTACTGATGAGATTATCCAGGAAATACAAATTAAATCTTGGCTTCACAGAAATACGTGTGTGTTTGTGTGTATATACATATATTATATACACATACATAAGCAGAATAGATAATGGACTATCACTTATCTGTTTTTAAATAAAATTTAATTTATGATTCAAGTTGCTTTGATTCTAGTAAGGAGTATAAAGAAACAAACTTACATATTTCCTAGACAGTAGTTTTTAGTTATAATAAGAGTTTTAGAGATTAAAATGATCAGAAACAGCCTAAGTGACATTATGAAAGAAAAATTATTGCAAACAGAGGAATATTTGCTTCTTTTGTTTATTTTTCTGGGCATGCTGATGGAAGTGCAGGAAACAATTGAAGAGACCAGAGCTGGGCAGACACAGAATCACAAAGACAAGTTTTATTCTGAAGACTGTAGAAAGAGAGCAGCCCTCAGTTCTTAGAACTTACAGAAGAGGTTATAGGATGCTGACCAGGACCTATGCTAGGTCCTGAGTGCTAATCATCTACAATTTCAGTGGAGAACATAAAAAGAAAAGAAGGACCTACGGGTGGAGGAGCCCCTTCCTTTCCTAAGGCACAAGAGAAGTCCATGACGAGGAAGGTCCAGCAGGCCTGCAGCCTGTGGGTGCAGGGAGGGATGGTGCTGTCTCCTCCTTACTCACCAGCACCTCCAAGCTTCTCCTGCTACAAAGCCACAGACAAAACCTCAGAATAGCCTTGTGCTGGCAAGGATCGTGCAGAGCGGCATGAGCCGGATGAGAAGAGCGTGTGTTCACCCAGTCTCCAGTCAACAGGAGCCCACGTGTTCCATCAGGTGAGCAGAAAGAAAAGCTTAAAGAACCTAGCCTGATAGTCGCCTCCAGTGATTGATGGAGAGAATCAAACTAGGTATCTAGCAACTGAATGGTCAGCAGAAAAAGCATGGGCAAAACTGATGCTATTTTTCAGGATAATGCTACTCCCATCTCCAATTCTTCTAAGTTAAAACTTAGAGGAAATGCTCTATGGAGATACAGAAACTGATAGCCTTTATTACAACACTCCAGACACAATTCTGCTTCTTTTATTTAAGTTTAATTGTATCTCTAGCTTGTGTTTTAAGTAGTATCTTGTGCATTCATTTTTCTTGTTAATGATAACAATAAATGGCCACATGTGATAGCATTTATCAGCTGCCCACTAAAACAAAGGAACCTGGCAGCCAGTTTACAATGAAGATCACAGATAAAGAAAATCCTCTAAAGAGCGCCGCACAGACTTCCAATTTATTCGGCTGAAGACTGTTCCACTCTGTCAACAGCAACAAAAATGCCTCTTGTCCAAGAGGTATCTCTGCTTCCATTGTGGCAGGGATGAGATCTTGAGATGCCTAATTCACAAATCATAGAATAAACTATCCATGGTATCATTACTCACATAAAACTCTGGATTTTCACAACTGAATAGTATCTTTCCACAGCAAGGCTGTCCTGATAACTCCTACACCTTGTAGTTCCCATTTAAAGCTGCTAACTACAGACTATAATTAAGTTTAGCACTGAGACCTTGCTGCACCTCTCTGTAAAGTGCAAACACAATTTGGCACACAACTGGTATCTCTGAAGGGACTGGGGATTCCTTCATTCACACAGCTGAGCTACCCCAATGCACATAGTAAGTGCTAGGCAGAGCCTTGGCACTAAAGGGAATGGGAGACACTATGCTAACATGGCTACAGTATTGATGAATAAAACAACATAACCCCAAGGCTAAGCTGCCAAATAAGTAGTGAATTAATTCCTGTAAAGTACTCCAATATTACAAAGGTGTGTTGAAAGGTGTCTGCTCATGTTTCAAATTAAACGCACTGCTGGTCAGCGTTAGCACTTCGGCTTTGAACACCAGCCATTTGCCTATAACACTTCAGGGGCTAGGAAAAACGGATTTGCCGTTCACACTGGAATAATTAGAACATGTCAGGAAGAATTAATTTCCTCATTTTTCAAAAGGATACACAGAAATTACCATGTTATTATATGACAGGGTCCCTTGGAGAATTATATTAAATTTAATTTCTAGCGCAGCCCACACAACAAATTAAAGTCATAAATAAGATGGAAAGAAGCGGGACGCGGAGCATATGTTTATGGCAATGAGTGAAGCCAAGGGACCAGAAACAACTATCTTCATTTCATTTTATTTAAATCAGCCAGACACTGTGTATCTGAATGACAGCACTTGTTAATGGTGCTGAGATTATAGGCTCCCTGATCCTGGAAAACAGAAGCAGTCAGTCAGGGTCTAAAATAGTGCATTTCCTACAGTGTGAAAATTAGTAGGAATTTACTCCCCTTTCAAGTCCATTTCCTTTTTTGCCCTGCAGCAAGTTCAACAAAGATAAAGTTATTGTTTATAACACTCTTCCTCTATTTGTCTTCTCTCTGGGCAATTTTCTGGGGTCAGGAAAATGAAAGAAGTGAAGAGTCCCCAGGATAAGAGATGCTATGAACAGTCTGTCAGAACACGATTTCGGCTCCATCCTGCAAATATGTCTACCACTGAGCACTGGGAGGTGGATTTCTCCAGAGGAAAACTTGGTTTTCACAAGAAATAAAAAGTATCTTTTTGATACTGCTTATCAAATTGGAGAAAAACTGAGAAGGATATTGTTCAGCCAACCAGAAGTCACACAACTTTTCAACTATTTGTTAAGCCCAATTGTGTGTGGAACAAGAGTGAGCACTGTGCCTAATTCATTAAGCTGCCACTTATGTCCAGGACCTTTTAACCACCCTGGACGCCTGGGGCCTCATAACAACCCTGGACGCCAGGGACCTCCTAACCACCCTGGACGCCTGGAACCTCTTAACCACCCTGGACGCCTGGGACCTCCTAACCACCCTGGACGCCAGGGACCTCCTAACCACCCTGGACGCCTGGGACCTCCTAACCACCCTGGACGCCAGGAACCTCCTAACCACCCTGGACGCCTGGGACCTCCTAACCACCCTGGACGCCAGGGACCTCCTAACCACCCTGGACGCCTGGGACCTCCTAACCACCCTGGATGCCTGCATCCTCGACCTGGTCAGTCCTGGGCCCTCAGAAAGGGTTCTCTCCTAAGCCCTGCTTATCTACTCTAGAATCAGCCCAAACCAGCATAAAAACATAATAAAACTTTAATAAATGTATTATAAAATATTGATGGTATTGATTCTCCCCTTCTGCTTGTACATATGTATACTTTTATTTGTTGTTTAAGTTATGGGTGAAATAACCAGACTGGAAGCAAGTGTTTATGATGCTTTTAATTTGTTCATATATGCTATTTTTTAAAAGCCTCAAGGTGTCTTCTACAAACTGACTGCATTGGCAAGGCAGAACTCTCTCCAGAACTAAGGCTGGCATCTCAGACTCCCCAGGAGCCCAAATGCCTCAAACATCAATTACCAAAACCATTCATGTTGTGTTCTCGCCCATTCAAGGCTTTAGAGGACGCATACTTACATTGTCTTTCAGTGTGAAATACATGCAACATTTAGCAGTTCCAAAAATTAAAAGAGCGATGTCTAGAAAACTCTTGCAGATTACTACAGAAAGAGCTGTAAAAAACTGCCTCAGGAGAGAAAGAAGCCTCCTCAGAGACGGAATCTCTACATTCTCACCTATGAATTTGACTCGTCAGGTCTAGAAACGTGCTGGCATTTTATCAGTCTTAATCACCCAAGACATTCTTAGGTGAAAAAGGAGTTTGTGCACTTTAAGAAATGACTGTCGTGAAACGGAGCACTCCCTTGGGTGCAACAAACTTTAAATAATTTGTGAATCAATTAACTGGCGACTCTCTTTCTAACACAGATTTCACACTCCCAGGTCACTGCATTATCAGCCTGATACGAATCATAACATTTTGAAGAAAAGTTCATAATTGAAATCATTAATTAATTTAACAGGACTTTTAGTTATGCATTGCATTAAGCAGCTGTAAAGGAGCAGAGATTAATTAGTTGTTTCTCTAACAATTTTCTGCACTGCTGTGACTTGGTAGAAAACTTTCTGACTTGTAGACAGATCCTGCTCTCTGTGTTCTGGCCATGACCTGCCCAAACCATCTCAGTTCAGAGGGGCTGTGATGTTGCTGGCACGAGGCTGGGAGTTTCTGAAGTGTTCCTCTGGAAGGAAACAAAATACTAAGAAGGAACACAAAGCCTGTCTCCCTTCAAAATGAAAACCCACATCTAGAGGACAGCCTTAGATTTGCAAGTCACATGTGGCTCACAGAATGCAAGATGCCAAAGTCACGAGGAAGCGACCAAGATAATACACAGTTTTAAGGTTTGTGTATTAATGTTTTCTTTAAGACAGCAATAAAAACTGACTCCTAAGTACTATGCTAAATCCACTGCCTGTATATCTGAGAATTTATCTGACTGAGCAACAAATTGTCTATAAAGAGAATTGATGCCAAACTATAGGGAAATCTAAAGATTTACTTGAGAAAAATAACTGAAGGAAAACTAACAAGCACTTTTTCTAATACTCCGTAAGGTTCTTTCATACTCTGTTCCCCTCTGCACACGAGTTCACTAAAATATGTTAGCAGCTCTTCTACTTTAATAATGGCACTAACAGGCATATATCATAGACTTGTGATAAAACAGTGCACCCTACAAAAATGCATATCCTGGGCCAGCAGTGGTGGTACACACCAGAAATCCTTGTATGTCAGAGGCTAAGGCAAGCAGATTAAAACTTCTTGGCCAGCCTGGGCTAAATAACAAGAACCTATATTAAAAAACAAAAAAACAGGAAAAGAAAAGTACACTTTTACCAAAAATCTTAAATTAAACATTTTCCAAGTCCATATTAAGAAAATAGTCATACCAACAAAATCTCAATTCTGCTTTTCAGCCTTGTCCGTTTCTCCACTCCTTTTACCTAATTTGTGGCAATCATGGTGAGCTTCCAGTTTCTCAGCATTCCAGATCCCTTTGTACATATATACTTTTACAAATACTACACTTCAATAGAATGGCCCACTGGCTTCCATGTGGCATCCACACAAAGCTCTCCCATTCTTACAGGAAGCCATTTGAGTGGAAACTACTTGATACAGACTTGCCCTAGTTCTCCCTAGGAGATTTCAAATTTCTCAAGTGTCATTATGATTTCTCCCTTCCCCTGTCTCTGTTAGTGTTTTGAGATACTTCAAAATGACTTTAGTATGTTAACATTTAAATTTTAACATGGCCTGTGGATGCAAACTGGGGACTACATAAATGAGCCTGAATCGCTTTTTCCCATGCTTACCTCCGTACGAGTACGCAGTTAGTAGCTGCTACAGATCAATCATGAACAAAAAGACTACACAGATTTTCACTTAAGCATGAAAGCAGGCATGGTGGTGTATGCCTGGAATCCTGGTGACTCGGAATGAGGCAGGAGGATTGCATGAGCCCAGCAGTTAAAACCTAGCCTGGGCAACGCAATCATACAAAATAAAACAAACTAAGCCTGGCGGTGCTGGCGCACACCTTTAATCCCAACACTTGGGAGGCAGAGGCAGGTGGATCTCTGTGAGTTCGAGGCCAGCCTGGTCTACAAGAGCTAGTTCCAGGACAGGCTTCAAAGCTACAGAAAAACCTGTCTCAAAAAAACTAACTAAATAAATAAATAAAACCAAAAAGTCCTCTGTGATTTTGAAACAATTGACTTCTATTTTGTTTTATCAGTATTTTGTTTAAACACTGGTAATTTAATTAGTGAGATTTGGAATAAGACAATAAGGAGTAGAAACTATAAAAAATGTTAGTCATTTCATAATTTTTAAAATCAAAGTCTCTTTACCATAGAAAGATACATTTCCTGAGGATCAAATTAAATGCACAAGTTAAAACTTAGTTTATGTTTGTGGCTTTACGAAGATTCTTTTACCTATTTGAGCAGAAGAGAAAGAAATCCCTTGCCTTTGCTGAGATATCATGCTATAAAGCAACATTAATTGCAATGTTATATAACTAGTAAATACACTATTTCTGAGAACTCACTGCTGAAGTGAGGCAAGAAGTGGCTGCTTGTCTGATCTCTCCCATTTTGCCAGGCATATCTATTCTATCTTCCTTATTTCTCACTTGATCCCTACAATATAAAATCCTTCCCATAAGAACCTGTAGCAAGTTCACTCTTTTTGCGGTAATGTTCCCTGATTCCAAATATCCTCTGTAAATATAAAGGTCAGATCATGGAGCTCGTATAAAAAGTAAATGATGCAATATGTGTAGGCACTTGATGAGTGTGAGTTCCCTTCCCCCTGTGCCAGCCTGAAACACACACCTAGAAACCCTGTCCTCAGGCAGGTCACTCCTGTCAAATCATTCTGACGTGATAGTTTAAACCCTGGCTTGCATTTTGCATTCGTTAACAAAACTATTTGACAGGAGGTCACAGAGAAGGAAAGTCCCATGGGTCTCTGTTAGTAGTCTCTAGATATGCGAACAGAGTAAGAATGATGATTGCCAATATTTACATGAAATAGTATAAAAACTGATAAGCCAACCACTTTTTAAAAATAAAGAGAAGGGTTGTGTTACTTGTTCTGATTAGTTTTGAAGTATCTGTAAGCAGAATTATAGGTTATTGGAAATGTGATCATTTTCTCTGCCAATTTTTCTTATTGCCAAGAAATTTTTCTTATTGTTGACCATGGTTAGATTGATGGCCAAACTCATAAAACAACAAAGCAAGTTAATAGCTGTATAGTAATCACACTCAACATGTTGCTGCATTGCCCATCATAAATGCGTCCTAAATAATTACTACAATCTCAGGTGCTATGTGAGGGGGATATCTTAATGATCTAAGACACAGAAAAATCTTTAATCAATAATGGAATCCACAACTTAAAATGTATAGACTTAGGTTCTACATGAAGATGCATTAAAATATATGAACTGATTAATAATAGGGCAACATTAGGTCAAAAAATCAGGCATTCATAAAATTCCTTTAACTGGCATGGCCTATCAGCTCCACGAGAGCTTTACCTGATTGCTCTTTCACCCCAACATTGTTGAAGACAAGTCTGACTAGGTCATTACTCTGAATTTACTCAAATTACTCCATGCCTTGCAGTTTTGTCCAGTGTGGTACAGTCATAGGTCCGTGGGTGTTTTCACATCCTTATTCATGAATCCAATCTATCTACCCAAGAACTATGGGAGGCGTCATCATTCCATCCTCCATGTGCCTCTCATCGACTGCAGTCTGACTATGGTTTACATCGCTGAAAGTTCCTCTCACCTTCTGGCCCCCAGAATGCATTTATACAACAGTATTTTCACCCAAGTTCATCTTTCTATCTTGTCTAAACATCCTTGAAAAGGCTGGTTTTAAATGCCAGCCTTGACTTCAACAAGGCCTAGATCCCATTCTCAGCTAGAGAGCTGGGATAGGGATCCCTCTATGATTACCTACTGAACGAGTCCATCTCTTTAAGTGTGTTTCAATGGTTTCATTAGAGAGACAGAACTAACTATCTGACCAGATCCAGTTTCAGAGTGAACTTCTGCTTTCCATTCAAATGGGCACATTAAGACGAATCTCATTCATGAGAAGATAGGGAGTGGAAGACAGCATCTCAACATCTGCAGAAACAGGACAGTATTTCTTTCTGAAACTGTGTTGATATGGGTTTAAAAAAAGAGAAAAGTATAAGAAGGAAGAGAGATGAATGTTCTTCTAGACAGCTCCTTTAAAGGGCAAACACAGAGTCCCTTCACAAGTCTTTCAGGACACAAGAGAACAAAGGTCATAACGGCAGTTGTAGAGACTTCACCGAAGAAATCAGAATGATAGAAGGGACAGAAGATGATAAAGTGGAGAAGAGAGTGATGGAGAGAGAAAACAGAGAAGGGGAAGAAAGAAGAAACAAAACAGAAAGCCACAGGGGAGGGAGGGAGAGAAGGAAGAAAAGAACAGGTAAACCGGGAAAGTGGTAGGCGTGGGGAGAGGAAACAAATCACAGAAGCCAGCTACAGCCAGTATTTTCTTTTCAAACTATGTTCTCTTTCACAAAGAACTAGGAAAACGAGGTAAGTGAATTCTTTCACAGATAATCAATCTTGTATGACTTGGTTCCTCTCGTGTATCCAACAGTCCCACACCTTGGTTAGAACTTCGTGGTCACATTTCTGCAAAGTCAAAGCAGTCCCAAATAATGTCTCCAATGTCTTAGACACACAAACAAGCTGCTCTTCAAAACCAGGCACGATGGTCACTTTTTCCTCCATTTTTTCTTCAATAAACATAGCTATTATAGAAAATGAAAGGAAAATTCCATGCTTCATTCAGGTCTGACTTCCTTTGGCTTGCTGAAATATCCTGGCTGGTGGAGTAAGATGTTATTCCTTGTCTATCTACTTTTTTCCATTAAAAAGAAAAATCTTACAAGATTCAACTACGCAATACTTAAATACAGCAGTAACTTTTTCTGCCCACTACTGTAAGTTTTCTTCCCCTTTATTTTCTTCCTTTCCCCTTCTTTATTTTCTTCTTTTTGTTTTTTAGAAAGAAAATTATCTAAAATTTCAATTTACATGTTAATGCATCATTACAAGTATGCGTCCCTTGCTTTGTGACAGATACTCCTCACAGCTAAGAAATTACTAGGACTAAGGGAAAGAGAATGAACATTAATTAAAATGATCCCAAACTGAAGACTGGCTCTACCAATATGTGCTTTTTGGGGGTGACAATAATCCTTAATTCTACCTGCCAAAGTAGTTATATAAAATAAATGAAGCACTCTTTTGCTCACTCTTCTCTCTCTCTCTCTCTCTCTCTCTCTCTCTCTCTCTCTCTCTCTCTCTCTCACACACACACACACACACACACACACACACACACACAAAGCAGGTCCTAAAAATAAATGCCAAAAACAAGAGCCAGGGGCTGGAGGAAAGCCCAGCAGTTATGAGTGTTTGCTGCTCTCGCAGAGGACCTAAGTTCAGTTCCTAGCACCTATATCAGGCAGCTCACAACCCCTGTAACTACAGGTTGTGGAGATCTGGAGCCCTATCCTGGCATCCACAAGCACTAGTACACATCTGACATATACAAACTCATATAGATCGATGCATGTGTTCAGGATACACTACGGTTAAACAGTAATGAACTACTATTCTGTTTGTCATCTATTAAGGAATATTTAATTCTGAATCAACTTCAGCCACTTCCTATGTGTATATTCACTATCTCACGTAAGACTTCATAAATAATATTTTCCAAGACTGTTTAAAACTTACGCTCACCAGTGCTGTTGGACTGAAAACAAAGATCCCAAACTGCAGGAGGAACAGACTAAGTACTGACATGCCACACAAATGTGTAGATTCTGTGGGCTGCACGAACGAACAGTATTGTATCTGCCACTCTTTGATATAGTACTTCATTAGTGTGAACTTAAACAGAGCTCTCTTCGTTCTCACGCTGCAGAATCCTCCAATTAGATGACCACTGTGCCTAAACAGACATCTGTCTCCACTCCTGCATCGCCAGGCCACACATTCCTGCCTACCTCAGCTAGGGTACCCAGTTTCTCTCTTTCTACGGAAGGTTATGATGAAGCCCTGGCCTCCCAATTCCATCTCAAAGGGGTTTTCTCTCTAATACTTCACACTAATGAGGTGAAGTAGCCTCAGTCAGATTTTCTACCACACATTGCCAGAAGAACATTATGAAAGTTAGGCTTTAAAGTGAGATTATATAACCATTTAACAGTAGCTAGCTATTAGAGTTAGAAAAAAATATGGTGAGCTAAATGGGACTTAGGTTTCCTAAGAAACCATATATGACATGTTTTCCATGAGAAACTACTCCAGGGGACAAATTCTCATGATGCTGCCTACTGGTTCCTTAGGAACTACCTACAAAAATACTGCTGTGCAAGTGTTCTTGAAATTTGAAATGTAGACAAATACTAAAAATGAAAACAGAAAATTATTAACCTTCAGGTATATCATATGTTTCAACAAAAGAGAAGTACAATAGAGAAATATATAGGAAGAACTCGGTGTGAACATTATAAATGATTTTTTTACTGACTATATATAACTCTAAGGTTTTAAAATACAGAATTGGAAGTGTACGCAAACAAAGTATTTGGGGGATTATAACACAATTGCTGATAATAACAAGTGAAAACCATATACCCCTATTATGAACTGGAGGCAAGGGATATACAAACAGCTTCTAAAACTACTGCTGTTTTCTTTGACCATAAGCAGTTCAGATGGAAAACACAGATCCAAGCTTCCAGGCTGGCAGCATGGGAGAAGTCAGCACAGCTACAAGTCAACCCATCCTTGTGGGAATTCCAGAGACAGAACTAATGTCCGTTTACACTTTCGCATGACCCAGTGCTTTACTTTGCTACACGAGCAAGGTTGCATGGTCTATAAGAACATTGTCTGGGCAGAGCTTTGTACATCTCCCATCAGAACTTCTCAAATATCTGATACACTATGGAGCCTAAATGGTTACCAAACCAAAGCAGCTTTCAGTGGTTATAAAACTAGATTGTAATAGAAGGCAAACAAAATCTCCTGGCAAAGCTGGAGCCCAAAGAAGGATGGAGGAACATAAATTACAAAAGTGTTTCTAAAAATTCATGGACTTTTAATTATAATAAAAATAGAATTCAGGTTAGGTAGCTAAGCTGGAGAGGTAGCTCAGACAATACAGTGCTTGCCTTGTAAGCATGAAGACCTGAGTTGAAATCCACATAAAAATGTCAGGTATGGTGCCCACTTTTGTTATCCCAGCACAGAAAAGGTAAAAGGAAATCAATCTCTGGGACTCACTGGTCAACCAGTTTAGCCCAATTGGTGAGCTGTAGGCCAATGAGAAACCTTTTCTCAAAGGAGGTGGATAGCATTGCTGAAGATGACACCTGAGTGTCTTCTTGCCCTCTCTCTCTCTCTCTCTCTCTCTCTCTCTCTCTCTCTCTCTCTCACACACACACACACACACACACACACACACACACACACACACACACACACACACACACACAGAATTTTTTTTTGGTTTTTTGTTTTTTTTTTTTTTTAGGAAACTAGTGTTGGAAATTTAACCATCTCCTTAAGTGCCACAGGGGTTTAGCTGAATGTCAGATGGTTGTCTCCGTTTTTAATAAGTAAGAGATTGACATGCACAGTCTGAAACAAAGTAAAGCCATCACCAGCTACCTGGTCAACCTGAAATTCCACACCTGCTGGAGGCTCTGGATACCCACTCAGGACTTCCACACCCTACATCTAAGCTAGCACACAGCACATCTCAAATGTCCTTAATTGTTCTAGGACCTCTCTGTCCACTACCACTGATCATTTTCCTCATCAGTCACAGAAGTCATGCATGGAAATGAAGACCTACTCGGCATCTCTGCCAGCGTAGAAAGACTGGGGGCCATGCATTCCCTTTCATTTACCAAAATGGTTCCTCGTCTGAATGTTATTCATTCTGTTCAACTAGAAAGTCTTCATTAATGAGGTACATTTAAATGACATACCCTTATTTGTGACACGACAAAGGTATCTGTGTTAGTGTGTTGAAGGTGGAAAGGTATGAATGTATATGAAGATGAGGGTGTGGATGAATGTGTGAATAAAGGTGACAGTATTGATGAAGGGGAAGGTGTGGATGAAGGTACAGGTGTGCCTGAAGATGAAGATGAAGGTGTGTATGAAGATAAAAATGAAGGGGCATACCTCTGCATAAGCCTGCATTCAAACATCTTAAAGCACAAGAGCTCATGGAACTAAGTTCATCATTTTCCCATTGAAAAACGTCTGTGCAGGCAAAAGATGTCAGTTAGCACTTGGTTTGTAGCTACAGCTACACACAAACACAAAACAATAATAAAAACACAAAACAAAAATAAAAATTGTGTTTGTAGGGCTGTACTTAACAGGACATCAGGACAGACATCTCACACATAAGTAATGGTGGGTGTAGGGATACTGTATACTTTCTTTGCCTATACAATGGAGATTTAGACTATTAATCTCTTAGCTAGACATGTTGCCACATAACTTGTAATTCCGGCATTTGGGAAGTAGAGGCAAGAGGATCAGGAATTCAAAGATCTCCTGAACTACACAGAGTTTAAGGTCAGGGTCGGCTACATAAGACCCTATCAGGAAGGATGGAGACTAAACCTCCCGAGGAAAATAGCCAAAGGGAAGGAGGAAGGGAAAAATATTTTTTTCTATTTTTGAGACAGGGTCTCTCTACATAGCCCTGGCTGTCTTGGAACTCACCATGTAAAGCAGGTTGCCCTCAGGCTCACAGAGATCATCCTGCCTCTGCCTCCTGGGTACTGGAATTAAAGATGTTTACTACTATGCTCGGCTAAAAATTAATTTTTTCAAAAGTCATCAGTTTTCCAGGGAAAGGGCAATTAAGGAAGATGGAGGTTTCGCAGCAAGAAAACCCAACAGCATACCTTCCTGATAGATGGTGTGTTCCTCTACAAATAAACGGAAACAAGAGACGGTTATGGTCACAGGAACCAAGTTCAAAGAAATGTGCCTTTGCAAAGCTGATCAAGATGAAGTCCCAGTGTTTGCAGTTTCTATTATGCGTTAAGAAACACTGTGTGCCACGGCTCGCAAAACAGGGGTGAGCAGTGTATCCCCACACTGTGCAGCTGCAGCCTGTCAGGTTTGAATGGCACAAATGAGATGTCACAGGATTTTATTTTTTCTTAAAAAGGAGCTAGGAAGAAAAACATTTTCTAAGTCATGAGGCAACAGGGCAAGAGACAGACACTCAAATAACAGCTAGCTTGGCATGAAGGGCCCCCAAGGAACAGGGAGCCCAAGAAGGGCACACATCAAATGAAATGGACAAAATGGCTTTATTTTAGCTCCAACTGTATCCCTTTGCAGGACTCCTTCCCTCTGGCTCGCTGCTGACAATTTACAGACAGCCTATGAGCGAGACAAGTTCCTGAGTAAGATGAACAGGGCTGCTCTAAGGCAGGTAAATAAATTTGTTTCTCTGAGATAATTATTCTTCCCATGTGTCACCAATCTTGTGGCATAAACAGGACAGGTGATGACATCTTATGAAATGCAATTCTTATTCCCCTACTCCTGACACTGAAATACATAACCCATTCCATTCTTCATAATTTTTTTTTGCTCTAAAACTGAGTGGGGTTTTATTATTGTTGCTGTTTTGTCTTTTTTTATTAAAGTCATCACCAATTATGCAATACTGTTAGCAATGAAGTAGGGTAGCTAAGTGGGTAGGAGCACTTGCTCTGTAAGCATAAGGGACTGAGTTCAAATCCCACATAAAAGCTAGGCATGACACTAAGAACACTAATAGAGACAGAGGCCCAAGAACTCTCTTGGCTAGGAAATCCAACCTAGTTTAAAATGGCAATCCTCTGGTCAAGCAAGAGACACTGTCTCAAAAAAGAATAAGAGGACAGCAAGAGACGAAGAATCCCTATGCCCTATCCTGACTTCTGGGTGTTTATGGGCATGCATACCTATTCAAACACAACATGCACAGGAGAGACAGAGGTAGGTAGGTACGAAGGTAGGTAGGTAGGTAGGTAGGTGCGGAGGAAGAGAGAGAGAGAAAGGAGAAATTTAGGCAAAATAAGACTGTCATTGTTTAATGTTTCTTGGCTGCCTATCAGAATCTTTTATGCTATTATATGAGACAGCAAAATGTAACTATTGGATTTAATATTAGCCTGTGTATCACATGACCCCGTGGGGTACCTGCATCCTCAAATCAGTGCCCTCTCCCAAAAGTCATTGCCTTTTATTCCTCACCTTGGAAAAACAAGAAATTATCAGTCTTTGTACCAACAAATAATTTTTGCAACTATAATTCATTGCTACCTTATTCCAAAGGCATATGAATACTTACAAGATGGTTAATCCTCATTAAAAACTAAGATTACATGACATAATTACATGTAAATAAGAAAAGTGAATTAAACTCTTACCCTTTCCTATGCTGGGCACTAGTTCTGAATCATATATACAATTATAGTTATATTGCTAAGCTAAAAATATTGGTAAAGATCTAAAAATGACAAACAGTGCCTTTTAAATTAATGTCTTATTAGTTGAGTGAAGTACGCTGACAAAGAATAATTTATGCTCATTCAAACCGCACTCGACATCTTCAGGTGTTTCCAAATGAGCTCACAGAAGAGTGATTAAATGCATCTGATAACAAGCCACACATTGCTGAAATTACTTACCGCCTCATTTTATGATTAATTAAACATGTAGATTAAAGTTGCAAAAGAATTTAGATTAATGAGCAAGTTAAGTCTTGCTGATATAAGTGAATTGGGAATTGGATGCTCTGTGGAACTTTATAAACATGCATTTTATAATGAATAAGACAAGGCTACATGCAGAAGTGTGGCCACCAGGGCCTTCTGACGATGCAGTCTTTTTTAACATGGTTTGACAGCTTTCAAATAACATTCTTCTGTAAGCTTTAAACTTCGTGCTTTGCTGTAAAACACAAGACTGCATGTACCAGGAGTCTGATTATTTCCCAGCTCTCCAAGGTAATGACCCCCTGTAGCAGCAGCTGTTCAGAAAGAATTACAAGCTCAATTGTTATTTTAATCAGAGCTAGTTTAGTCATTAAATGCAGTTATGCAACTTGTAAAATTATATGACACCTCATCAGTAGCTTCTCTCCAACACTCCTTCTTCCCAAAAGAAAACCATGCCCACATCCCAGCTTTTAGAGGACTTAGCAAAGCAGGGTGCGTGGCCGTTCATAAATATCCAGAGCCTTTTATTAGTGGGGCTTCTCTACTAGGAAAAATAATATTTAAATTTGTAGCAACTCCTGTTAGCTCCAAAAGTTACTGTGGGGCCCTGCTGAGCATCCAGTTTTTCTCTTTTAAGATCAGCTTTACCTAATCCCAGCAGCTCTGACTGTGTCAGAAGCCAAGTTGGACTTGATGGTTTTCCATGGCAAGAGAGAAAAGCAGGTTGTTCCCAGAGATGGAGTGTGCTCTCCTTTTCAAAAGGCCCAGGAGAGGGAAGAAGTTGAACCAAAGTCACTAAACTAGTCTGTGGTTTAAAATCTCATTTTTATTGCTAGCAGTGTAGCACAATGCTATTTGTTAGCACCATGGCACAGGAAGACGCTCCTGGACAGCTTTTATGGGGACCTGCTCTGCTACTGAAAACACACTTCTCATCCTTTTCAACCCAAGTTCAGAAGTAACATTTTTAGATACTGTTAAATCTTTTTCTTCTTTAACTCGTTTTTTTATTTTTTTTTAAATCTAAAGACTTACCAAGAAAACTAGGGAAATTTCTAAGTGGGACTCAGAAGGCGCTTCCCGACACAGGTGGCAAATTACCATCATTACCTCCACGTATGTGTCATGTGGACATAATTGCCCATTGGATGATTTATGTTAATGAGCATATAATATCAAGATAGATCTCTGGCTATTGGATTTATTCAACATTAAAATCAACTTCATAAACAGTCAAAACAATCACCATCTTATTTTATCATTTCCTTTTAGTTTTATTGCCAGTGTCTTTCACAAAGTAATAGACCATATTTCACTGGAGTGGCTGTTTCAAATGTATTCACTTACTCCCCTGATGTCTGCCCTGAGTGTTGTAGTGGAGATATCTAGAAACAAAGGAAGATATTCAAATGCTTCAGGGGCACTCAGGCATACTTTTTCTCTAAGCAAAAGTTTAAATCTTTAATTTCTAACCTTTGGTAACCTGAAGTCGTAGTGGCCATGGCAGCCTGAAGCAGTGTCTTGAGCAATGCTTTAACTCAGTCCTGCAGAAGTCACACGTGCTTTTGTGAGTGCCAGGAGGGTACAGCTCCATAAGAATCCACACCTCAGGAAGCCAGGTCTCCCACACCAGTCACTGAATATTGTTCCTAGTTACCACAAGCTATGACTATGACAAGTGTGTGCTGGGATCACTAATGTTTAATAGAGATTGTGTCATCTCTATGGTACTTTAATATGAGAAGGTATATTTATCTTACCCTGAAAATAATTTTGTAAAGTAACCTTCAAGTCCTAAGCACTGAGCTATCGTGTGAGTCCATTATTATTAATATGTCTTAGGTTTCCCAACTTTCTTATACTTTAAATGCACAAAATACATAAATTTACTGGTGTGAGGCTTATGTGTTTACCTGAAATAGCAAAATGGGCATTTCACCTGATATTTTGGACTAAAGGGCAATTTTAAATATCCAAAAATCAGCCATAATATGATATAAAATCAAGAGGGGAACTTATGTAATGCTCACTTTGTTCCACATTTCACAGTCCTGTAGGCTACAGACCTGTATTTCTAGAGTAGGTTCTGCATCTCTTTTGTAAGTTGAAAGTATCGAAATGTTCACCACAAATCAAAATGAGAGGACTACACTTATTTTCTCTAGTGACTACACCACCTTTGTCAGGGAACTGTGAATGCTAGGACTCTACAGCACTGTCAAACACTCAGATCGAGCTTGGCTGTGCCTTGCTTTGGGTTCTTCCCTTTAGAGAGATTTTGAGAGATTCGCAAAAACACTGTGTTGCAAGATGTTTACAAGATGTGGTGGCACATCTTGAACTAAAAATAAGGAAGGTCTTACCAAGGAACCTGCCATCAGGCCAGACTGAGGGGTGGAAATGTAAAGACCAGGCTGAACGAATGCCAGCTTAGGAAGGTGGATACTTGCCAGCTCAGCAGACTGTAGTTGACAAGCAAGCAGACATATCTACAGGCAGGGTCTACACTGGGCACAGGAGCAGCAGTACGTTTGATACCTGTTTCCTGTAGTCAATGCGAAGATTCAGGAGACAATGGAAAGACAACTCCCCCAGTGGTATGCCAATCATTTATCCTACTAACAGTTCTCTCAGAAGAACACAGATCAATTCAAATGAAGGAATGCTGAACCTTTCCTGTGGTGAAGAAACTAGAATCTCTCTGTTTTTTAGACTAGCTATGCTAGAACCACCTTCGAAGTTCCTAGAGGTCCATAATAGTTCATGGGCAAGTGCACATTGGCCACAGTACTGATTGGGGATTAAAAGATAATCGTTTTGGAATGTCTGAGTTTCTAAATATTTACTGTGTAATATATCATTTCAATGATGAAAATTAAAATCAAAACTGATTTCATTCACAAAATAATCAAGTTAAATAAATGAAAATGGCTCAATGCTTGGGAAAATTTAAGGTGTCAGAGCTTCACATTTCCTATCCTCCACTCTATTTTTAAAATCCCTGAAAAATACAAAATTGTGGTAGTAATATGTGTATAAGGTTTAATTAACAATTCTAATAGCTCAGCCACAATTTAAAGCTAGAATACGTGAGAATGCTGATATAAACACTCCCTAGTTCTTAGGGATAGATAACAAAACAGGACAATGTTCTTCTAGATTGCCATGAAGATGGGCAATATTAATAAATGGGAACATCAGTTATAAAACATATACTTCAGCTGATTACAAGATTTTTTCTCAGGCTGACCTTGAATTCAATATGGAGCTGAGAATGGCCTTGAACTTCTTCATCCTCCTGCCTCCTCTTCCCAAGTACTGGGGTTTACTCAATTTATGCAGCACTGAGAATAGAACCAAGGTTTTATGCATACTAAGCAATTACTCTACCGAGTGAGCAATACTCCCATTGGGCACTTCATAAGTTAATGAAAGACTACTGAGTTCTGAAACATTTTCCTCACCTCATCAGAAATTAAAGAATGCTTGAAAAAATAAAAAAAAATAGTACTTATTGGGTCCATTAGCTACCAGATACAGAATAAATATCTATCATATCTTCCTTCCCATCAATGACACCCATTCACAAATGAGGGAACTGACATTCATGATAACAACTTGTCCATAGACCTATAGAAATCACACCTTAGAGTAAGCATTGGCTACACCAGGATTGTCAATCATGAGGGCCTATTTTCTTCAGTAGAAGGAAATAGATGATGACTAATCACTTGGAATGCCAGAAAGAAAAGTGGGCAATCAACCTGGTGAGTCTTTGCTATTCTTTTAGGAGCCAATCTCTGCCTGAATTCCACCAATATCCTGAGAATTGTTCAGGCCCTAATCCTGTAGTGAACAGAACACATCCCTGTGAAAGAGGCCCCAGGTACTTTTCATCCTCCACCAATAGAATCCATCCTTATGCTTATCACAGATCCTTCCTCTATGCCCTAACCCTGACCTCTATTTATCAACCAATAGAATTCATTCTTATTGTAAAGGTCACAGGTCATAAGTTCTGTTGTGTTTAAATGTGTAAGAAAAGTCTCTGGGAGATTTTGAACTAGTTAGTACCTGTAAAGACAGTACTTGTTTATTCTTTACCTCTCCTGGATAGCCCCCAAGATGGCCATGAGGCTTGCAGGGAAGGAGGGGCCCTGACATAGTACCATCCAAAAGAGAGCAAAAATGAAGTCCTCCATGCCTAACTCCAGGATTCAACTGTTCTTCTAAGACAACATACTCAATTATGGTTCATGATATGTATGGTTCTGCTTTTCTGTCTAGAATTCCTATCTGCTTCTTATCACTCCCTTCTAAGGTTCATCTACTTCAAAAATAAGTTCCCTAGTACATCTTCTAAAATCCCCTATAGTAACAGTCCAAGTTACACTAACTAACTCGATACATATTGACATAATGCTACCAAGGTTACCATTTACATCATAGCACTGTGCTGAAGACAACATAGATTTTGATCCATGGACATATTGCAAAATAATGCTTCATCTTCTATTTTATATTTCTCTGCACTCTTGCCATCACAGGACCTTTACTATTACTATTACTAATATCCTCATCATTATAATTATTAATTATCCAAATTATTACCCAAATCAATCAACCACTCTTTTCTTTCATGTTGTTCTTTAGATTTCCCAAATCTTATTTCCCCTCTCAGTTTTTAGTTTACTTAAATGCCCTCATACTCCCCAAACCTTCCTCTTCCATGACTGGTCAACAATCTAGTCCTGAAGATTTTGTAAGAATTTTAGCACTCTTGGCTATTCATCTGTACAACAAATAGCAAAGCAAATTATATGTGCTGGAGACTAGAGGTAGATATGCAACATAAATCTTACTTGCTTAAAAGCCATCAACCTGCTGCAAGAGATACAAAAAACCTCAAAATTATAACACAAACTTTTGTCATAATAAAAGAAGATAAGAAAAGTGATGTGTATGTGAAGAAGAGAAAATGGGAATTATCTGGGGAAATGTAGCCAGAAAGACTTCAAGGAGGGGTAGTATATAAGATAAAGTCTCATTGATGAACAACTCACAGCAGACAAACAGCAGTAATAACTATCTTGTAGTGAATGCTCTCTAGTGTAGCATGGAGTAAAATGCATGGGGTGCTTATCCTATTTTCTTAACATAGGTGATGATTTCTGCGTCTAGCCTAGATGGCCTAACAGGAACTAGATTTACAATGCATGCTCAAACAACTAAAGATTTGAAGAAAAAATATGAAAACAGCAGTTTCAGAGCAGATAGCAGGCAACAAAGAGCAGTGGCTCCTGAGAAGGAAAAAGTAAATGTGATCATCTGTACCACTGCCCTGTATCACTGCATGGGGTAGTGACAACTCCTCTACTCAAAAAAGAAATAAATTGTCTCGGTGAGCTACAGTGATGGAGTTAGAAGCAAGGAAGACCATGATGTCTTCAGGTTATAAGGCAGGATAACATGGGAAAGGGACCCTAACATAACAAGTTCCAGAGTTCTCTAGGGAGTCTCTCAAAAGGATTTAGCCAGTTCCTAATGGTTCTAATCAAACTGGATGGCTACATGTACAAGAATGAAATTAGATCCATAATTATCACCCTGCATAAAACTCAGTCCAAGTAGATCAAAGACCTCAACATAAAATTAAATACAATGAACTTGATAGAAGAGAAAGTAAGGAATAGTCTTGAGAACATTGGTACAGGAGATGACTTACTAAACAGAACACCCATAGCACAGGTACTAGGATTAAGAATCAATCAATGGTGTAGTAGAAAGGCTACTTATTCATTCCCGGCTGCCCAGACCCCCAAAATAATCACACAGAAGCTATACTATTTGCAATACTGTTTGGCTAATAGTTTAAGCATATTGCTAGCTAGGTCTTACATCTAGAATTAACCCATTTCCATTATTTTATATTTTACCACGAGGCTCCTTGCCTACCAGCAAAGTTTCATGAGTCTGTCTCTGGTGGTAGCTACATGGCATCTCACTGACCCCACCTTCCTCCCAGCATTCAGTTTAGTCCCTCTCCCCCCAACCAAGCTCTATTCTGCTAAGCCACTGGCTGAAACAGCTTCTTTATTCATTAACCAATAAAAGCAACACATATACAGAAGGACTTCTCATACAATTTCCCCTTTTCTGCTTAAATAAAAAGGAAGGTTTTAACTTTAACATAGTAAAATTACATAGAGCAAAAACAATTATCAAGCAAGAATTATAGTTCACCAAAATGGGATCTCGTATAACTTAAAAGCTTCTGTATGCCAAGGACACCATCAATCAAACAAAGCAGCGGCCTAAAGAATGGGAAAAGATTTTCACCAATTACACATGTGATGGAAGACTAATATCCAAAATATATAAGGAACTCAAAAAACTAGATAAAAAATTACACAATTAAAAAATTGATTACAGATCTAAACAGAATTCTCAATAGAGCAAACTTAAATGGCTGAGAAACACTTTAAATGTTTAAAATCCCTAGCCATCAGAGAAATGCAAATCAAAATCATTTTGAGATTCCATCTTAAAACTGTCAGAATGGCTAAGATCAAAAACACAAGTGGTGCCAGCTAAGGCTGGAGAGGATGTGGACTAAGGGGAACACTCCTCCATTGCTGGTGGGAGTGCAAAGGATGTGGACTAAGGGGAACACTCCTCCATTGCTGGTGGGAGTGCAAGCTTTTACAGACACTATGGAAATCAATACGGCAGTTCCTCAAAAAGTTGGGAATCAATCTACCTCAAGATCCAGTTATACCACTCTTGGGCATATATTCAAAGGACACTCCATCCTACCACAAGGACACATACTCAACCATGTTCATTGTGGCTTTATTCATAATAGCCAGAAATTGTAAATGACTTAGATGTTCCTCAACAGAAGAACGGGTAAAGAAAATATGGTACATTTATACAATGGAGTATTACTCCACTATTTAAAAAAAATCACATCATGAAATTTGCAGGCAAATGAATGTATCTTCTCTAGAAGATAATCCTGAGTGAGGTAACCCAGACTCAGCAAGGAAAACATGGTGTGTATCCACTCATAAATGGACATTAGTCATTAAGTAAATGATAACCAAGCTATAATCCACAGACCCAGAGAGGTTAGGTTAAGAGGAGGGGTCTTCTGGGGACACATGGATTATGCTGGGAGGGAAAAATAGATTTTACAGGTGGTCTGGGGGCAAGTCTAGACAGGAGCAGAGTGATCATGTTGGGGGGATGCAAAGGGATAGAGTGTGGAGAAAGATGGCTGGAACTGGGGAGCCCTTGAGGAGTGGTGTGGAAACCTAGTGCAGTGGAAACTTCTTGGAATGTATGAAATTGATCCTAATGAGGACTTAAAGTAGAGTTGGATATAGAATCTCAGCTGGCCGCTTCTTGTCACCAGGCGAGTCTTCCAGTAGCAGGACTGGGTTACATTCAATTGAGTTGTTGGCCAAGAGGGTCCCATGGAAACCCCAAACCAACCATGCTATTGCTAAGATAAAGGGTTGCTCTCTGCAGACTGACATCAGGGTCCCCATTGCCAAGGACAATGCCCACACAACTCATTGAACATGAAGAGGTCAAGTTGGTGCCTTCATGGAGTCCTGAGGGTACTCTGCAGGCTACTAAAGGAGAGGCATGAACACCAACCCAGCCACAAAACCTGCAGAATATGCTCGAGTAGTAGTGCATGGAACTTGTTGGAATAGTCAATCAGTATCTGATTTGACTTAAGGCTCACTCCACAAGAGGGAGCACATACCTGACACTGTTTGGGTGACCAAGAACCAGAGACTAGATAGCCCAGGGACCTAGAGTAAAACCAAATACTACTGGTCTAAAAAACAAAACGTATCAATAAAATTACAACTAATGATAATTTGCTGTACTCATAGATCAGCATCCAGTCATTGTCAGAGAGGTTTCCTCCACAGCAGATGGGAACAGATGCAGAAACCCACAGCCAGAGAGAAAAGGTCTACATGGGAGAAAGAGTCTACAAGGGAGATCTCCATCAGGCCCCTCCCCTTGGAGCTCAGGGAATCCTGAGGAAGAGGAAGTGGAGGGAGTGTGAGATCCAGAGGGAAAGGAAGACACCTGGAGAACAAGACCCTCAATAATCAACTAAGCAAGGCGCACATGAGCTCACAGAGACTGAGGCAGCAAGCACAGGGCTTACATGGGTCTGCACCAGGTCCTCTGAGTATATATTATGACTTTTAACTTAGAGTTTTTAATGGGACTCATGACTGTGAGAACAAGTGGGTCTCTGACTCTTGTGCCTGATCTTGGGACTCCTTTCCTCCTGTTGAGTTGCCATGTTCAATATGATAGTTTTGTTTCATCTCATTATATTTTATTTTGATTTCATCTCATTATATTATATTTCAACTGTTATCTCTTAGAGGCCTGTCATTTTTCTAATGAGAGACAGTAAAAGAGTAGATATGGAAGGGAGGGGTGGTGGGGCAGAACTTGGAATAGTAAAGGGAAGGGAAACTATAACTGGGATGTATTATATGAGAGGAGAATTTATGTTCAATAAAAGGAAGTGGAAGAAGAAGGGGGAGGATGAGGGAAGGAAAGGGGAGGATGAAAGGAAAAGAGTAGAGGGAGAGGAAGAAGAGATGTTGTGGGGAAACTAATGTTAAATGATATATTTAAAAGATAAATGGTACCCAGATCACATCCAAGGCAAAGAAAAGGTCATTTGCCTATCATCATATCTACAAACTTCATAATACAAAAGGTATTCTCCACGGTACTCAAGACTGTATGCCTCAGTATTAAAGAGAATTGACCCTGTGGTAGATATACCAGTTCCAGCTCGCATAAATTAAATGCAGGCACTGTAAATTGTTCTTCTTGCCTCAACTGTCTGCCAAAGAAAAGCAAAAAGTATCAACAGGAAAATAAAAACACTTTGCCTTCAATATAGTAAAAATACATTATTTCTGATATCCCATAAAAGATTACTGCTCAGGGCTGGACAGCAGGCTCAGCAGTAAAGAGCACTGGCTGTTCTTCTAGAGGATGGGGACCCAGCACCCAAGGGCAGTTAACAAGCATTTGTAACTCCAGTTTAACACCTTCTCCTGGCCTCTGTGGGCACTGCACTCAACTGTTACACAGACATGCGCACAGAAAAAAACACTCATACACATAAAATAAAGAGAAATTTTACTGACCATACAAACTACATCTCTGTTGTAAGGGAAACTCAACCAACTGAAGCAGAAAGGGATGAAAGAAGGAGTAGAGGACAGCAAAGTGGGTATTATAGCCGGTTCCAGTATTTGTTCATGGAGCTAAACAAAAGACCAATCATATTAACTGAAAAAAGGAAAACATTTTTAAAAGACTCAAACTGAGCTTTTTAATGATAAAAATATAGTAAGATGAGAAAACACTGGAAATTAAAAGCAGATTACACACTGTAGGACATGATAATTAAACATGAAGACATATCAACAGCAGCAATCCAAAGCAAAACAAAGCATAGCAAGTGAGAAAGAGGAGGATGTAAGCTACAGAACTTCAATCTGTGCATACCTGAACCTCCAGAGAAGGGGCATGAGAAAACAAAACATGCAGAAGATATAACAGCTGAAATTGTGCCTAATGTGATGAAAGGCATAAACCCAAAGGTATAAGCATCTCAAAGATCCAAAGGTTGAGAAATAGTTAAGGAAACCTCTATGAAGCACATAACAATTAGACTGTGTAAATTCAGTGATAATATTTTCAAAGCAGTCAGCCAAAGGCTACACATTACACACAGGGCAACATGTATAGCAGTGGTTCTCAACCTGTGGGTCGCAATCCCTTTGTGTAGCCCAATATTCCTTTCCCAGGAGTCGCATCTCAGATATTTACATTACAAGCCATAACAGTAGCAAAATCACAGTTACAAAATAGCAAAGAAAACAATGTTATGGTTGGGGTCACCACAACATGAGGAACTGTATTAGAGGATCACAGCATTAGGAAGGTTGAGAACCACTAATGTATAGGAACTACAGAAGAATGTGGTTTTTTGCAAGCCAAAGAACAGTGAATCAATAAAAGAACGGCCAAATAAAAGTCCATCTGCAATACATACAAGAAACATAACGCTTTTTATGGATAATGTGCTTGGAGTAATAGAGTGTTTGCCTGGCATATGCAAAGAGATGTAAGGTAACATAATTGAAAGAAAATCAGAATTTAAACAAAGGTGTAAGTCACAACCAAAACAATAAGCATGTGAGCAAATTAAAAAGAATTTGTATTTTTCATCTTCTATCTCTTTGTAAAATACATTTCTAAATCTTGTTGAAAATTCAAAGCAAAAATATAATATATTCTGAGGATCACAACATGTGTGAAGTACCGTGGCAGAAGCATCAAGGCCAGCCAAGGCAAAGAAGTGATGCTGCACCATTGGAAGACTTTACACCATGTTAAATAGTGTGGGAAATCACTAGTACTAAGTCTGTGAGGGTTGAACAGGATTGCTATAAGCCCCAAAGCAATCACAAAGGTTAATAAAACAAACATTCAGGTGCTGGCATAACTGGATGTCAACATGTAGAAGAATGAAAAAAGATCCATATCTATCCCCATGCACAAAACTCAAGTCCAAATGGATCAAAGACCTCCATAAAAATCCGACCACACTGAACTAATAGAAGAGAAAGTAGGAAGTAGCCTTCAATGCATGGGCAGAGGAGACTACTTCCTGATATCACACCAGTAGCACAGACACTGAGAGTAACAATAAATAAATGGGACCTCCTAAAACTGAGAAGCTTCTATAAAGCAAAGGACACAGTCAATAAAACAAAAAGGCAACCTACTAAATAGGAAAAGATCTTCGCCAACCCCACATCAAACAGAGGACTGATCTCCAAAATATTTAAAGAACCCAAGAAACTAGACATCAAAATTCCAAATAACCCAATTGAAAAATGGGGTACAGAACTAAACAGAGAATTCTCAACAGAAGAATTTCAAATGGCCAAAAGATACTTAAGGATATGTTTAATATCCTTAGCTATCAGGGAAATGCAAACCAAAACAACTCTGAGATACCATCTTACACCAGTCAGAATGGCTAAGATCAAAAACACCAATAACAGCTTATGCTGGAGAGGATGTGAAGTAAGGGGAACATTCCTCCATTGCTGGTGGGAATGCAAACTTGTATAACCACTTTGGAAATCAGTATGGCAGTTTCTCAGAAAATTGGGAATCAACCTACCTCAGGACCCAGCAATACCACTCTTGGGCATATACCCAAAAGATGCTGAATCATAATACAAGGACACTTGTTCAACTAGCTTCATAGTAGCATTGTTTGTAATAGCCAGAAACTGGAAACAACCTAGATGTCCCTCAACCGAAGAAGGGATAAAGAAAATGTGGCACATTTACACATTAAGTACTACTCAGCTGTAAAAAACAATGAAATCTTGACATTTGCATGCAAATGGATGGAACTAGAAAAAAACATCCTGAGTGAGGTAACCCAGACCCAAAAAGATGAACATGGTAGGTACTCACTCATAAGTGGGTACTAGCTGTAAAGCAAAGGATATTGAGCCTATAGTTCATGGTCCTAGAGAAACTAAGTAACAAGGTGAACCCTAAGAAAAACATACATAGATCCACCTGGAAAGGGGAAACAGACAAGATCGCCTGACAAAATTGGGAGCATGGGGGTGGGGGAAGTAGGGATGATGGAAGGGGAAGATAAGGAGACAAGGGGAGGGGGGGAAGAGAACTTGAGGGATCTGGATAGTTGAGATGGAGGAAGGACAGAGATGAGAGCAAGGAAAGAGATATTTTGATTGAGGGAGACATTATGGGGTTAGCAAGAAACCTGGCACTAGAGAATTTCCAAGGATTTCACAAGGATGACCCCAGCTAAAATCCTAAGCAATAGGGGAAAGGAAGCCTGAACTGGCCTTGCCCTGTAGTCAGACTGATGAATATCTTAAATATGACCATAGAACCTTCATCCAGTAACTGATGGAGACAGAGGCAGAGACCCACAGCAGAGCACTGGGCTGAGCTCCCAAAGTCCAGCTGAAGAGTGGGAGGAGTGAGAATATGAGCAAAGAGAATATGTACCCATGATGGAGACACCCACTGAAACAGTCTACCTGAGCTAATGGGAGCTCACCAACTCCAGCTGGACAGGGAAGGAAACAGCATAGGACCAAACTACTCCCTCTGAATGTGAGTGACAGTTGTATGGCTGGGGCAGACTGCAGGGCCACTGGCAGTGGCACCGGGAATTATCCCTATTCCTTGTACTGCCTTTTTTTGGAACCTATTCTCTTTGGGTGGATACCTTGCTCAGCCTAGATAAAGTATGGAGGGCCTTGGACCTTCCCTAAAGCAATGTGCCTTGTCCTCTCTAAGGAGTGGATGGAGGGTGGGGTAAGAGGGTTAGGTAGAGGGAACGGGAGGAAGGAAGGAAGTGGGAACTGGGATTGGTATGTAAAATGAAAAAAGATTGTTTTATTTTTAAAATAAATAAATAAAAATTTAAAAATAAAAAGGAATTTTAAATTTAAAAAATTCTCAACAAATTTAAAAGAAGGCAAGAAAAAAACTGAAGAATGAATAGGTAGCAAAATAGAAAAGAAAGACTATATATTGATACTTAACCAAGCTAATAATTGCATTAAATATAAACAGTTTAAACATCCAAGTTAAAAGTCAGATTTACAATATTATATAAAATTATATGCAATCTATAAGAAATCAATTTCAAACAAAAAACACTGTGATTCAAAAGTGAAAGAGTTTTTTTAAAAAAAAAAAAAGCCAGACAGTGTGGTACATGAATTTATGGTCACCCTGGGCTATAGAACAAGTTCTAGGACGGCCAGGGCTACACACAGAAACTCTGTCTCTAAAAGACGAAAGAAAGAAAGAAAGAAAGAAAGAAAGAAAGAAAGAAAGAAAGAGCATAATACAGTAAAATTAACAAAAGACTGTAACAGGTTTACAGATAAGGTAGATTTCAAAGAAAAAAAATACTATAGGTTAAATGAATGATTTATAGAAATGCTTGTGTAATCACCTCAGGTAGACATAATGATCTAAATACTAATCCACCTGGCAAAGATTCAAAGAAAAACAGGCAAAGGCAGATAAAAATTTAAGTAGAATAATAGAATTTTCAAAATCTCTCTTATTGGGTGAAAAACCAATAAGCAAAAAAAAAAAAAGTTCAGGTGTGTAGCACACACCTGTGATCCCCATGCTCATCAGTCTGAGGCACAAGGATCATGCAGACTACAGGCCAGTCTGCAACACTGAAAATAATATCCTTAAAAAGAGTCAACAAGGATAGCAAAAAGCCTGAACAACTGTATCAATCAGCTTTACCAAAACATGCCATCCAACAACAGAACACTCACTTTTTCCTGCACACATGACATGTTCTAAGATGGAGGATTTTCTCAGCCATTATACAAGGCTCAATATGTTAAAAAGTCATTCAGATCATCAAGGGATACAGCGGCATTAAACTGGAAATCAGTAACAGAAGAATGACTGAAATATATCCAAATATTAATATATCCAAATATTAAAGTACAAGCTTACAGTTGTAAATGAAACATGAATTAAAGAAGAAACCAAGAGGGAAACTAGAAAGCATCTAAATGATTGCAATTGTGGATATGACCTCTCGGGGCTCAAAGGACGCAGCCAGAGCAGCACACAAAACAAGTTCATAGCATCACAGCTGCTATTGCAAGGACCACCAGCCAGCAGCCCAGCTTCAGCTTAATAAATGAAAAACATCATGAAAAAAATGGGAAACATTAATATTAAAGTAGAAATAGGCAAATTAGAAAATAGAAAATCAATATTAAATTCTGAGATATTGTATTTACACTCTCAGATCAGAAATCAGAGAGATGGTTTCATTAAATATTCATATACAGTAAAAGAATAATGAGTGGGTATTTTGAACAAATCCACCCCAATAAAACTAACAGAAATGCACCAAAAAATGTAACTTAGAATATGTAAAAAAAAATACAACTCAATGAGAAAAACAACCATAACTCAAAAACCAGCAAAGGATTGGAAGATACTTCAACAAAGTAGAGAAGATTAGATACATGGAAAGATAGTCAACATCATCAGCCATCACAAACACACAAGGTGGCCTGTGAGATGGCACAGCTTGTAAGGGCCTGCACCATGCCTGACCACCTGACTTCAATCCCTGGAACACACACCATCAAGAAGAGAACTGACGTCGACGAATCGTCTTCTCACCCTCACATGCACACACACACATACGTGCTATATTAATTATACATTTTCAAAAACATACACCAGAAAATACTCTTATAAGTCATGAGAATAGGTAAAGGTGAAGGCTAAATGCAGCAATTGTTGTTAAGAATGTGGAGTGCCTGAATTGCTCATTCACTGTGGCAGAAACAGAAGGATGTAAAGTTTTACTTTGTAAAAGTTCAGCAGCCTTGCAAAGTTAAGCATACGTTTGTCCTCTAAATACCCCCATTTCTTCTCATCTGCTTATCCGGGAGACAGAACAGCACAGGAACACACAAAGATGGATGTTAACAGCAGCCTCACTTGTAATAAGTCAAAAACAAAAACAGAAAAACAGAAAAAAAATAAGTGGACAAAGGCATATTGATAAAATAAGAACTATTCCACAATTTTAAAAATAAAATATTGGCATGCAAACAACTGAATCTCAAAACAAATACATCTAGTGAAGGAAACTCTAAAAAACAGAACATATACTGTATGATTCCACTAATACAAAGTTCTATAAAGTGCAAACTGCACCATAATAGCATATCAGTGACGGCCTGGGTCAGGCAGAGGATCAAGAATGAGAAACTAGGAAGGATCATGAAGACCCACTGGTAATAATGAGATGTTACCTTGCTGTGGAAATGGCTTCATTCCTGTGCCCCACCTCAAAGTTCACCTAGTGAAGAGCTTCAAGTCATACAATTTATTGTATATCAACTACAGTTCAATAAAGCTATCAACACCGGCATGCACAGGTGGCATTCTATGCTTTATCTAACATTGCTGCTAGCTCAAGCCAAGTCCAGGGTGTCAGGAATCCCACAGGTCTTACTTCAAAACTGTTACAACACTTTCACAGGTTCTCCCACAGTCAGTGGGGCTGAGAGTTGAGAGATAATACTGAGAAAAAAACCTTGAGTGCATTGTGCCCTGATACTATGCTAGTGGCAGCTGTCACTCAGTGAAGTGGAGGGGGGGAAATGCACATGGAACACCTAAATACGCTTTGATCCACAGAGGAATTTTAAAAGTTATATTCATTGTTTTGTTTATTCTTAAAGTACAAAGGCATAAGAAGACTCTAAGATGTGAAATATTAATAAATGTTAACTTTCTCATAGGATATTCAAATTTTTAAGATTTTTAGCACATAAAAACCTTAACTGATAGACCATATATGTGGGATATAGAGTTTATGCAATTCATGTGAAAAATACTTTGGTATTGTGTGTGTGTGTGTTTCAGTCACAAGGCTATGAAAGAGCATTCACTGTGTCCAGAGCAATGAACAGCTTCCCAGGGAGCAAGTGCTAAATATTCTGTAAGTTTCCTTTGCATTTTTCAGATGTGTATATTTCATCTCTTCTCACAGATTGTAAATTCCTGGTCTGTTTGAAATCTGTCCTTTTTCTCTTTTAAATTTTGCCTCATGTGAAAGATTCCTGAATTCAAATTCTTATGGAGGACTTGAGAGACAGCTCAAGAGTTAAGTACATTGGCTGCCCTAGCAGAGGACCTAGGCTTAGTTCCCAGCACATACATGGCAGCTTGCAACTGCCTATAACTCCAGAACCAGGAAATCCAATACCCTCTTCTGGACTCCTCAGTGATCAGGCACACATGTGGTACACATACTTAGAGGCAGTCAAAGCACTCATACACATAAATAAAATAATTTTTTTTTAATTCTCATGGAGAAAATTCAAATTCATGAGTAAATTGGCTGGATGGATGGCTGTCTGGATGGCTCTCTGGATGGCTGTCTGGATGAATGCATGGATGCATGGATGGATGCATGGATGGATGCAAAGATGGATGGGCAAATGAATATATGGATAGATGATGAATGGACAGATAATGGATAATGGGTAAACAGACAAATGGATAGATGGATAATTGAATGGTGGATGAACAGATGGATGGATGGGTAGACAGATGGATGAATAGAAGGATGGATGGACAGATGGACATGTGGATCAACAGGTGGATGAATGAATAGTGAGTGAATAGAAGGTTGGAGGATGGATGGATGGGTAAATAGGTGGATGGACATGTAAGGTGAATGATTAGATAAATGAGTGGATAAAAGGATTATGGATGGATGAATAAGTGAATGGATGGTGTTTGTACAGTTGGATGTATAGATGGATAGATGAAGGCTAATGTCTTTCTGAATGATAATGTAACAAAATAGCCAAGATCCTCAAGGAAGCTGTGTGGTTAGATGTAATTTCATGAAACATCTATTTTCTAAGTTTCTCTTCAGTAGGAGCTTTCTCACATTGGATGTACTTCTCAGCTCTGCCCTTCTTGCCTTCAACAGAACAAGTAAAAGAGAACATGTTTTACAAGTATAATTATCTGATGTAACCATACCTGTTGTGACAACTGACCAGAGAGCCACTATCATCAAGACCTGAGAAAGCTTCACTCTTTACAGAGGCCATGCAGTAATGCTCCTGAGAAAGCCACCTAAAAAGCCTGCCCCAATCTCAAAGATCTTCCCTTTGTTCATGTTTACACCTGCCTGGCTCCACAATAAGCCTCTAAAATCAGCAAGTCCCTGCCTTTGCCCTTGAGCTCCTAGAGTTCATATCTGTATGTATCTTGTTAGCTACATCTCCATGTTATGTGCTCATTTCTGTGCCTCTAAATTTTCAAGGTAATTTTATCCTTAAACCTACTTTTGTTCCTTTAAAAAATGTATTTTCCTAGTATTCTGTGGAAAGGGAAGAAAAAATACTCAATTTTAAGTGAGGATTTAATCAATGAGATGAAAAAAAGTGTACACACTGGCAAGATGTATTTTAGTAGGTCCTTTCTACTTGTCTTTTATAAATCCCATGCTGTCATAAGCACAAGAAACAGAGAGAAGGCAACAAGGGTCATTTGCCACTGGAGCCTCCTGCCACAGTCTTATTGAGCCTTTGCCTAAGCGCCTTTACCTCTTACTGGAAGATGTAGTGTCTCTCACAAGCAGTTTCCCTTGCTCAAATCTTATCCCCCTCTACCAAACCTGCTGACTGCTGCCAGAGTTGGATTTTCAGAAGTAAACTCTCACCACGCCACTGAATTTTGGTTGTGATGGGCCCCTGTGATCTACTTGGTGTGACATGGCATCCCACAATCATATGATCATACCTACATTCCCCAACCACAAGCTGTAACCCATGAAGCTGAACTTCTTACTGTGCACCTGGCTCCCTCACTGCCATTACCTATCCTGTGCTGGTCCCCACACTAGCAGGACACACCTTTATTCATACCTATTCCACTCACAAAATTGTACTCAACTGTAAAAGAGTACCAAAAGTTCATTTCTTGGGACAAGTGCCATGGCTCAGCAGATAATATATATGCACCCATACATAGGCATAAATAAATAAAAATAAATAAATAAATAGATATGTGCTTCTAATATTCTTATATTTTGGTTGTGAGCCTAGCCTTTAACAGATTAGCCATCTCTCCAACCTCTAATGTCCTTTTTCTAATATGTGTATCTTAAAAGCTAGACTCTAGAATGCTGCATTTCTCTCTGCAAGGTACTTACTCTATTCTGTATGGGGGGTATATCGCATCTCTGAAACAACCACAACCCACTATAGCTTCGTCAGTATTTATTACGACCTTCTTTGGAGTATATGTTGCTTTGGTTAGATACTTAGAACATGGCAAGGAGTAAAAGCACTGCACAGTTCTCAGCCCAGGAACCTATGTACACATTTGCATTTATTTCTAGTACAGCATCAATGGTATGCTATGACTATACTCAGTATGCAGTGTATGGTTGTGGAGCTGATTCATTTCCAGCAGGTACTAAACACTCTTATGAGATGAAAACCTTTGTTATCAAAACAGTGATTTTCCTTAACTGGGAAAAGAGCTGATCACACATAGAAGTAGGTTTCAGGGATTAAGTTGGACTTTGGCTGACCACTGGTTACATCTATGAAATGTGTAATGGGACCAGGTCAATCCTTACTATGATTCTAACTTCGAGGAAACTGGCAAAGAGGCTGCTTCAAATAATTTCTTTTAGAAAATGGACATTTTATTTACTTTGGAGGGGTTTGTTTCTGCTATAGCCTGCATGGGGAGGTCGAAGGACAGCTTCTGGGAGTCAGTTCTTTCCCTCCAGTGTGTGAGTTCCATGGATTGAGCTCAAGTCCTTAGTCTTGGTGGCAACACCTTTACCTGCTGAGCCATCCCACTGGCCCCTGGAAGCTGACTTTTGATGTTCTTTGATAGCTGATCACATAGTCAAAGCATCCAGATCAAAATTTGGCCCGCATAAAGGTGACTATTGCTTGATATCACAAAAATCTGTTTCTTGTACTATCTTGGCAGTTTATATAAAACACTGTAAGCAGACTGAAAGATTTACACATGTGTCTATGGCATGAGGCAAATCTTACATTTACTCTCTCATAGTCACTTCCTCCTTGACTAGGAAGCATAAGAAAAAGACACCATAAGACTATTTTTGAAAGTGGCAACAGAAATAAAAAATGATCAAGAGCATTTTGCAAAAGCAAAAAAAATTCAGACAGAAGATTTCTTGACCATCATATGTACTAAAAGCAAAGGAAAAAAAAGCCAAACATCATAAATGAAATCACTGTTAGAGGATCAAAACAAGCACTTCCATGGTAAGAGCTACATAAGTTAAGGCCCCACACCCCCACGGTGTCTCGTCTCTCAGCTGGGCATACAACAGTCACACTGCCTATGACCAAAACTCAAATCAGCAGCACAAAGACTGAAAATCTGGGCCAATCTCAGAGAATAAAGATGAGGAAAGTTCTCTCTGTGGATGAGGAAGAGAACCTGAAAGTCCAGGGTGTGACGTCTGTGTTCCTGGAGGAAGCTATTAGGATAAGGCAGCTGAGTTACAAGGGATGGAAAAAGTTGTGATTGATCTTTTGCCTGGCATTCAGTCTCAAGCTAAGATGCAACCATACAGAGATCAAATATTTCAACTGCTTTGAGATGGGTACAACACATGGGGACCCTTCACACCCAAGATATCTAAATGAAGTCAGTTCCTCTTGGTCATCAGATTTCATGTCCTAGCTCTGTCTTCTACTTCCCTGAATTACCATCTGTTCTTATCTTTTGCTTACTTATTGTTCATTTATTCACTCATTATAGAAATTTCATCCGATGGATGGAGATAGAGACAGAGACCCACATTCACATAAGAGCAATGGATTGAGCTCCCAAGGTGCAGGTGAAGAGCAGAAGGTGGGAGAAGATGAGTTAGGAAGTTAGGACCGTGAGGGGCTGGTCCACCTACTGAGACAGTGTGCCTGAACTAATGGGAGCGCACCAATCCAGCTGGACTGGGACTGAATGAGCATATGATCAAACCAGACTCTCTGAATGTGGCGGCGAAAGGGGGCAGATGGAGAAGCCATCAACAATGACACCAGGACCTATCTCTTCTGCATGTATTATCTTTTTGGGAACCGAATCTTTTTGGATGCACACCTTCCTAGGCCGGAAGGGAGGGGGGTGGGCCTTGGACTTCCAACAGGGCAGGGCACCATGCTCTCTTTCAAGGAAGAAGGGGGAGGGAGGAGGGGTTGGGGGGTAGCGAGAGGGGACCGGGAGAAGGGGAAGAAAGGTAAAAATTTTATTTCTTTAATTATGTTTTTGAATGGAAAAAATAAAACAAAACAATAAATAAATAAATAAATAAATATTTAGGGGGAACTTCTCATATATCAGGCATTGTGCTAGAAGCTGGCTAGGCAGGCTTAAATAACAGTCATGGTATTTTCCCCGACAGAACTTTGTTGTTGTTGTTGAGACAAAAGTTTCTCTGTATAGCCCTAGCTGCCCTGAAACTAGTTCTATAGACTAGGCTGACTCCAGACTCATAAAAATACACCTGCCTCTGGCTCCACAGCAATGAGATTAAAGACTTGCACTACCCCTGCCTGGCCCTGACAGAACTTTTAATCTGGAGAAGGAAATAGACATTATACATGGCACATACCTAACATTTTAAATGCTTTCATGGAGAGTGGGGAGAAAAAGAAAAGGAAACCATCTAGCATAAAAAAACACACACACACACACACACACACACACTGGGGAAGGTGACCATCTCATAAGATGTTTGAAAGCTAGCCCATACAAGTGCTTAGTAACAGCCATGGCTGCAAGTCCTTGGCTACCTGGGCTCACCCATTCCTCTCCTGCCATGGGAAATGTCAGAGTACTGTTGGTAAGTGCTATCACAAAAAAAAATCCTCTTGAAGAATTTCAGATTGTTGTGCACCTTGCCTTTTGATCAGCACACATGCATTATCCAAGCCACAGCCTTCTTCCTGATAAATCTGGCTTCCATTTCTTAAATACTACTTCTGAAATAACATATGAACTTAACCTTTCTGGTACTATAGAATATTTACCCCATTTATATGTAAGTGGAATTAATTGTTCTTAAGAAATAGCAGTGTCAGCAAGGCGGTGGTAGCGCATGCCTTTAATGCCAGCACTCAGGAGGCAAAGGCAGGCAGATCTCTGTGAGTTCAAGGCCAGCCTGGTCTACAAGAGCTAGTTCCAGGACAGGCTCCAAAGCTACAGAGAAACCCTGTCTCAAAAAACCAAGTTAAAAAGACTAAAAAATAAAAAAGAAGGAGGACGAGGAGAAGGAGGAGGAAGGAAGGAAGAAAGAAAGAAAGAAAGAAAGAAAGAAAGAAAGAAAGAAAGAAAGAAAGAAAGAAAGAAAGAAAGAAAGAAATAGCAGTGTCAAGAACTAAGTCTAATTTATCCTCCAAAGAGCAAACACCCAAGAGACACAGCTGGGACTGTCTCTGGTAAGTATACAGTGATAGCCAGAAAGCTCACTGTTGGGGACCTTCTAAAGCTTTTTTAAAGAGATGCTTGCTCCCTTATTCTGTTCTAAGAAAATGTTCAATAAACCTTAAAACTTGACAAACCTTAATTCTGGCTTAGAAAGACTCTGAGACAATAAAGATTACAATTTCTTTCCAAATATCCTATCTTCCTCACTTGCGATAATAAAACTAATTCCAACAGCTCCTCCACTTCCTTTGATTGCACAGAATGGATTAGAGAAACCTTAGTTCATTTTTTTAAATAAAACAAAACAAAACAAAGAACAATCAGGACTTTGTTGCCCCCATCAGAACAGTGATACTGCACAGGACTTAAGGGGCAAGTGCCAACTGTCATCTTCAACTTACCACATGGTACAGACTAAATTAGCAAAGCAGTCACCAGTGAAACAAAGAAGGGACAGGGAGAAGAAGAAAGCAAAGGGAGGGAGGAAAGAAAGGAAGCAGAAGGCAGACCCACCACACTGTAATTGCCTTAGAGGATTGGCTCCACGTGTGTTCCATCACCCAGAATTAAATATGGCATGTTTCCCTCACATGCATAATCTATGCTTTAAAAAAAGATGAGAACTAAGAGGAGAAACATATCCTATTTGTCTTTCTATGCTTCACTTATTTCAGCTAATATAACAATCTCTAATTTCATGCATTTTCCTGCAAGTGACATCATTTTGTTCTTCTTTATGGCTGACTAGTACTCTGTTTCACATATGTACCATATCTTCTTTATCCTTCATCTCTTGATGACTGTCTAGAGTGGTTCCCTATCTTGGGGATTGTAAAAGCCCTGAAATATGCATGGGGGTGCAACTATCTGGGGAATGCTGACCTGGTGAGTGAACTGTCTAGTTCTCCCATATAATGTTAACATGTGCTATGTGGGTGATTATTTTCACATACACTTATATGCAGAAAAAGTAAAATTATTCTCATTAGTTTCTTTACAGAATCTACATGTCCTAGAATGTCTTAAGTTGTACTTTTAAAACCACTGAATTAAAATAAATACATTTGCAATAAATCTGGAGAAAATGTAGTTGTTCTTTTAAATAGCTGTTGCCCAATCCCAACAAGTATTTCTAAATCTTGGGAAACAATCCCAAAATCCATTTTGTGATCTACAGAAAGCCTCCTATTTGAGCTGTCTCGTGTCCACAAATCTCTGTGTCTCTGTTCTTCCTATTACTCATGGTATTGGGGGTACAGATGTTGCCCCATCTCTTCAGCTGTATCTCCTTCTCAAAGGCTCTGGGTTCTTTAATAATTTTCTTGTCTGTCCTATATTATGCTTAGATTTCTCAGTGTCCCCAGATGTTTCTCAAGCTGTCTGCCCTGCAACTGTAGGTTCATGGAAAAATCCACTTAATTAGTCATAGAATCAACACAGTCAGTGGGTTCATACAGTGTCATTACTAAGAGAAATTCCAGAATATTCCCTTCCCTTAAAGCTGTCAACCTTCAGTGAATATGAACTTAAGCACATATTTTATCAGTCATCTGTTCTAACTTGTGATGTAGTGATATACATAATAAAAGGAAATAGTATTCCCATGAGGAATATTACATCTAAATTTCTTCATTAGTTAGTTTCATGAAACTCGAACATTAGTAGAAGTCATTAAAACCAAGCCATGGGCTTCTTAATAGCCTGCCCCAGCTGGAAAAAAAAATGTATTCTGTTCAGTCTAGGTAGCTACAAGGGCAGCGACTGGATTTCATTAATGCTGCTGCTTAATTGTTTGTAATGCCAGTCTCAAACAGGGAAAAATAACAATTAACTGGCAAACACACCTTGTGCTGTGCTTGTGCCTTCCAAAGCTAGAGAAGAGTCAGAGAAGAGATGAAGTGGAAAGCCTAATGCTGCCAGCGGTCCGCCCATTTCTGTCCGTAGGAAACTGAGCTGAAGGGAGAAAGCAGCAGCTCTGTCCAGGGAAAATCCACCCCGAGAAACTCTCAAGGGGCAGCCCAAGCTTTCAGCCCTCAGTAGAAACACCTCCCTTTCTCTTCTAAATTCTGTGCTAAAGTCTTGTGTTCAGCAAATAATAATAACAACAAGCATACATCACAGGAATCAACTTTTTGATTGATAAACATTAAAGGTAAGTCTTTTTGCCAATCATCTGTGCAAAGTGAGGCTTAAAAAATGCATCTCTTTCACTATATTTAACTCATGTTTTCGAAACTCCCAGTAAGGAATATGTAAGTAATACACTGAAAGAGAGAGAAAATACACACATTTTTCTCCTTACTGGCAATATCTAACTCACATTACTGGCAAAAATTGGTGAAATGATTATCTTCATACCAAAATTCCAAAATAACATGTCAATATGTTTAGCATAAAACTATACAAAGTAATGCAGAAGTATGCAACAAAATAGATTTCCTTCCTAAACTGGATAGTTACTTGTGGTAATCAATGACATATTTTGGCTAAATAATGGACAGAGTATATGTCCTGTCCTTAGCTGTGCACTAGTGTGTTTGCTGACACTCTCTCACCTTACAGTTGAGAGCACTACCCAGCTGAGACAATGACTGTATTTACCCTTCTCTATCTGCATTTGGTCCTTTCATAGAGAATGAGCTCAATGTAAGAATATAGGGAAATGATTAAGTCTCTCTTTTGGTTAAAACAAGCTCAGAAGGCAACTTGGAGTGGTTATCTCCAGGCCCAACTGTTTCCTTTCTCAGTGGGCACTGACCATGTCAGCATTGACCCTTGTGTGGTTCCACCACACCTTCAAATGCAGCCCGTAAATGCAGCCTTTCCACAGTCCTATAAAAACATGAAAGGACCATTACAGTATCTAAAATTGGAGCTTTTGCTGCACTATTAGTTTGGAGAAAACCTTATGAATGCTAAAACAAAAACGTAATGTTACTTTGCTTAGTTGTCAAAAGCATTACAATAATCCTGTTGTAATGTATGAGTTATCCTGAAGGCATCAGGGTATCGCTAGGCAGCAGTCAATGAGTACTCAAAGTCAATAAGACTCATGTCTTGGAGACATGTTTTCATCATGAAAAGATAATGAACACACATGTCACTGTCCCTCTGTCCTTTGATTACAGCTTCCCCACATGGTGCATGACCACCAATACATTATTCCACACCCTTCATAAGCTTCCTGCGTGGCACCAAGGTAGGACCACCTTGCATCAAGTCCACTTTACAGGGAATTTGTGGATGTGAGCTTCTACAACACTCAGACAGAAATCTGTGCAGCTTACTTCCCTTTTTTTCCATAAACCACCCAAATTGTTGGCGTTGAAAAGTAAACCAAGATCAAATTTAGACATGTTGTTTAAAATCAGTGAAGATGAAACACTTTGGTGCCAGACAAAAGCACTGATTTTAAGAGTGAGTTTTTGGCCTTCTCTTAAACGATAAGCTTAGGCTGTGTGTTTTATGTCTGCATATATTGGCATGCCTCACATTTAAGATTATGACACACCAACTTATTTTGAAATTTTAAAGATCTTCCACTGTGAGTGTTTCGAGTCCTCTGTGACTATCATTGATAATTGAGCAATTAACTTGAAATTACCAAGTGAGCTGTGATGGCACAATGTGCAGCAAGCAACATGAAAGAGTAAAAACCGGAGGAATGCTGCAGAGGGAGAGAAGTCATAAGGAGAAAAAGAGACCATAATGACAGTAGCAGTTCTGAGTTCGTTTTAATGGTCCCAGGTCTCAGATCTGAGTGTGCTCGTAGAATAAGTTAATGGAACAAGTCCTGAGTCTTGAGAACCCCTTGGAGCAATGTGTTCTAGTGCTACAAAAAGAAACTTTCTAACTGGTCTTGTGTAATACTCAGGGATTGCTCCAAAAAGCAAGTGAGAGAATTTCATTAAACAACAAAACAATTAGGTTCAAAACCTTGACAAACAGATATTAAGAAATACAAGTTCATAAAAAGTAGTTGGAAGGTCTCACTTTACATATAAGCCAGACAAAGCAAAATCTCTAAAGTCTGGACCTCAAGAAGGCGTTGAGATACAAGCCAGAAATGAAAAGGCAAGGCATGGCACGGAGACGGGGAAACCGCAGCTCTACCGGAAAACCCAGGATCTCTCTGAGCTTCTCATCTGTTCAGGATCTGCAGAACTAGGCTTTTTCTCTACAACTGCAGAGTGAGTCTGATGAGGAGCATGGTGTGGACTTCCACACAGGCCACAGAGCAAACTCCTAAACCTAAACATAAACCTAAATCCTACCTGACTTCAGTGCAGGCCATTCTAAAGGTTTATAAGGAAAACCAAAAGTTTAGGAAGTCAGAGAAAAGAAACACTATTAATCACAGTTGTTTCTTTCTTTTTTTTTTTTTTTCTAAAAATCCCATTGATATTACTACAAAACACCGGTCTGAAGTGTAAAAATAGAGCAGGCTGGCCTTTCAGGGATGAATTAGAAAGACAGCAGACAGCATATAAAGAGCAAGAGTGCATGGACATCAGTATATAAAACTTAAAAGCTTGTGATGTAATGGATAGGCAGTCAGATTAGCAGCTTCTTTCAATTAAAGTAGATTTCTGGCCTTGGTTCACAAATGTATAGTAGGTCTGTGCATTAATGTAGATACTTCAAATGTCAGTATATCTCTAATTAACATGAGCACACAACTGTAAAACTGAGAAGGCACAATTCTAAATTCCTTACATTCCCAGCATTAATGCTTTCGTGGGGCAGCTCCCGTTGTCATGGAAAATGGCATTCAAGGCCTATTTGTGGATTTTCACAGCTCATCTTTTTTATTTACCTGCTCTATGTCAAGATTAGACTGAATAATATTTTTTAAAGATAATGCACTTAGACCTACTTCCCTTAAATTCACAGATGTTCTCCCTGAGGGAGCCTTGGTCTGGGCTAGGCTATTTGCCACAGATTTCTTTTCATAAAGAAAAAAAAAGCCACAAAGATGTGAATTAATGATTCCTTACACCCCCCACAATCAATTAATTCAAAAAAAATTCCAGTTCAGGTAAAGCATGTAGTAGCAATAAACAGAAGGGTAGAAAAATTCCAAGAAAGCCCCAACACTCTAGAAAAGTGGAGAAATGAGTGGGAAGACGGAGTTGGGTCACTGCTCCCCTGAATCTGACCTGCAACAAGGAACTGAGGTCAGAGAGAATGACAAAAAACAAGAGAAAGAAAATTCCCTCTCTCATTCCCCCCCGCATCTGTGTGTGTGTGTGTGTGTGTGTGTGTGTGTGTGTGTGTGTGTGTGTGTGTGTGTGTGTGTGTGTGTTTGCACCTGACAAGAAACCACTTGGTGGTCTTAGGGAAAGCTTACTGTTATTAAGACCATGAGGAGGTACCATTTTCTATGCAGGAATTCATTTCAAATTGCAGAAGTGGTCTCGGTAGATTAGAAAAGCTAAGTACCTACTGAATCTCTGAATTTTGTTGTTGTTTGCTTTATTTATTTAATCATTCATTATCCTGATAAAATTTGATAGAAAGAATTACATATTTTTTCATTAAAAATAAAAAATTTAAAGTGACATACTGCATACAGAACAAGATCATTTTGCCCAATGCTTACTTTGAAAAAATATGTCATTTTATTCCTTAACAAGGGAGAAAGAAAGAAAGGAAGAGAGAGTTCTAGAATAAGACATGTTGTCAAAAGCCACAGTCAATCTGCTTCACAGTGCTTTCCTCCTCTCCAGAATGGCAGGTGTGAGCAGATAAATTCCAATCAGTCCTCACACACCCTTGGTGTGGCCTATCCATTATGAATGTGCAAAATAATATCCCACCTTCCTTATCTCCTAGACGTTCACGTGGCTGTGAGGTGTAACTTTCTGCCTCTGACCATGCAGTGACCATACAGGTAATAAGGTTCACAGAGCCTCTAGCGCTGCCCCATCCACTGCCCTGTGTGTGGCCTGACTAGGTGAGGGTCTCTGCCCCTGAAGCTCTCATCAGTGGAAGTGGTGACTAGCTCCACAGCAACCCAGTCACGGCATCTGCCAAATCTCTTCCGAGAGTCCTTCAGCATAAGGCAGACTTACCAAAGCTTGACTCGCTGGCCATGCCTAAAACTAAGCATTTCTTAAGACTGGCTACTTCTGTATAACAAATATATATCAATTAAAGCATTCCAATTAATCTTTGGAAGTATTCAATTTTTTCCTTAAAATTTACCTGCTCTCTTGAGAAAAAGTTCTTCCTTCTCCAAAATACAGTTTAGAAGTATAAAGGTATTTGGGGGATGGGAGGAAGAAGGGAATGCCTCTGTTTTGATGTACACTGTATATTCACCACAGAGTCTGTACCATAGCACAAAATCTCCCTGAACTGACTGCTCCTCGGGATCTCTTACCTCACTCTTCTCTGAGAACAGGCACACGACACTTTTCAAGCCCAGATAACCAGAAGATATACAACGTCATCATGGTAAACCACTCATCTATATGTACAGGAGAATTTTTAAGGTAACTCATTCCTACAGTGGGGCCCTATTTCCCAAAATAACAAGTTTATTATTCAGGCTTATGGGGATGGGGCTGCAAGGTGCACAGAAAGTCACAACCAACAGGCTTTACAGCAGCTGACGTTTTCTTCTGTGCTCTTGATCCCAAAATAATCACTTATGAAAAACTAATAATATTTACTAAACAGCTGTTTACAAACTAACCAGAATTTACATATGGGTTGATTTGTTTGTAAACTGTGACTTTTCCTTTATATAATGAGAAAAATAATGACTAAATCAATACTCACAATTACACACGAGGATCACCCCAGCACCCAGAAGTCACTGGTAAATTGCCTTTGAATTCATGAAAGTGACCTAAAAAATTGGATACAAATGAAATGAAAAAGCATAAGTAAAATGCGTTAGAGTTTTGTTGAAGAAATGCACATGCTGGCAATGAGCAGCAACGTTTCCAAACAGAGTCAGCGTCCTCACCCTCTCAAAGAACTTTGCCAAGACTTTCATGCCAAAAGCAACAATTATTTCATTGTTCTACATCTAAAAATACAACATGTCCATCCACTATGGTTTTTTTCTAAAAACCATCAGCAATAACGGAGGTGTTCAAAAGTAGGAGTGAAAACTAAAGGAAATTTTTTTTTCAAAAGGGAAAATTAAACTTGCAAGCTACATTTGAAAACTAGGCTTCACTTATCCTGAAGGTTAAATGGAATTCACTTCTTTGGGAATATAACCAGCATGTTCAACAGAAATGCCATATAGGTAGAATTAATAAGAAAAGAGGCAGATTTTTCTCAACCAAAGGGGTGAACTGCTTGCTGGCTGCTGAGGCTGTACATAGTGCATCCTGACTGGGCCACGGCTCTACGCATCGCTCTTGTGCTTTCGCACACTTTAGTATACACTGAAGTAGCAGATGTAGTCAAACATGCAGAGCCGGCTTCGTAAAAACGACACCAGCACAATGAGTCACTTATGCCTCTGAATATCTATGGTTTCCTCCCTCTAGAGCCACCATGCATTAGAAAGTAGTTAGGTCGTTTGTTTTTATTGTTTGGCCTAAATAAAGCACATTTTGGTTCCATGAAAACAAAGGAACTCTGTTACAGAAGCTGTGTTCTTTCCAGAATGTGAGGAAGCTGATGAGTGGTGTTCAAACGAAAGTAATGATGGAACTTGAGTTACTAATTTAGCTCAGAAACTTTCCTGGACTCTAGGGATGAGTTTAACTCATTCTGCAACTTTAGAAATATAAACGGCAAACACACAAGTTAGAACTAACTAGGTTTAAATAAAATTCATTCTAGAAAACAAAGAAAATTTTGGTCAGTATCGTTGTAGGAGCCACCACAATCACCACAAATGATCGTACTAGATTAAGGGTGAGCATCTGAAAATAAGTGGCAAAACAAAGGAAATATCTAATTCTGCTCTTTCACAGCACATAAAGTACACTTTGATCTAAGGGATCGTGATAAATTATTAAGGACGGATGGACAGTGGAAGCCTGGCATTTGAGCAGAGGAGAGTTTGGTTAGAGCAGCATTTCTCAATTTGAGGGTCATATATCAGATTTCCTGCATATCAGATATTTACATTATGATTTATAATGGTAGCAAAATACAGTTATGAAGTAACAACAAAAATGATTTTATGGTGGGGGGTTACCACAACATGAGAAACTGTATTAAAGGATCACAGCATTAGGAAGGTTGAGAACCATGGATTAGAGTCGCACTGGGTTTCCTCATGACAAGATCCTATAGAGTTGTGCCTCAGGCCAACCCTACTCTGCTCACCAGGGTTCAGTAACTATATGATGTTGCCTGTCCAGGAAGACAGCATTACCACTCATCCTTGGTATTTTACCCTTTCCTGCTTTGAGACATCAAACATTTTAGGATCTATGTGTGCAGTGTTACCTGGAATACAACAAACCAATCTAGAAACTCAGCACGAATTACCCAAAGCAGCAGAGTATTTGGCTCTTGCAGGGGGGCTATTTTTTTTTATTTGATCCCCTTACTTCTTTATGAAGATATAACTTAGATTCAACTCCAGTGGCACAGGCCTGGATCCCAGCTACTGGGACAGCTGAGGTAGGACCGCAACCTCAAAGCCAGCCTGACCTACAGAGTGAGCTCAAATGAGACCTGGCCTCTGCATGGACAATAAAGAGAGGGCTTAGAAATGGAGCTCAGTGAAAGAGTTCTGCTTCCCCATGCCTGAGGCCCTGGGTTCAATCAGTTCTCAGGGAAAGAAAATTCTCAGAAAGAATCTGCAGCAAAATGCAAGAAATCAAAAACAAAAACAAAAAACCTATGTGGTTTTCTAAAAAAAAATTATACCTTGTTTCTTTGGTGCCTATTTTTTTTAAAGGCATGAATTGTAATTATGAGAAGAGCATAATTCACTGCCATGTAAACAATGGAAAGGCAAAAAACAACAACTAGAAAATATTGTGATTAATAAGGATTAAACTTTTTCAATAATTGAGCTGTTAGGAGTTAAGATTTTTAACTCTAAAATATTTTAAAACTTGGAACAAACCAGATTCTAGACATTTTGGACAAAAATATATTTTTATATAAACTAAAGGAAATTCTATATATTCCATCTGTCAAATCATTGCAGTCTTTCTACATATAGATAAAGGTATCTCCAGATCAGACTGCCGATTGACTTACACTTACTGGTAAATTCCAGGGCAAACAACCGGAAGAGAGCATATATTCCTAACATCGCATAGCTCATTGTCATAAACAACGACAAAAATAATTGCTGCATCTTCCTCACACATAGAAAGCAGATGTAAAGAAGCAACGTGTTAGAGCAGGCCCGGCGTGACAACCAACACATATTTCACGTTCGTAAGCTTTCCCTTTAAGATATAGGAGAGATTAGGCTAAAGAAGACATTTCCAAAAATACAAGTGGCCCCTTTGGTCCTGAGGGCAGGACAGATGTGAGAAGTTCTGGAGGAAACACCCGAGAAAACCACAATCTGTTTAGTCCAGGGAATCCACAGAACAACTAACACAGACTGCCCAAATCTCTGCCTGCATACACTCACTCAGCAAACAGTGGCAATGGGGCAGGGGTCACATTGGCGTGTGAAAACACAGAAATGAGTTTTTTAAAAAGTCTTCCCCTTCAAACCCTTCTATCATAGACTTTTACATTTAGCACAGTGGAAACCTACTCCCTACTGTATATGTGTCAACCCTTCACATGTTCTTAGTTAAATTTTAAATTTTAGTAGTATACTTCAATATTTAAAAAACATAAAAATCTGAAGGAAAGAGTACCATGAAGAAATACTAATAATTCAATAATACAAAAAACATTAGTAACATAAAATATTAATCTTATAGCCAGAGATATAAGTAAACCATTTACCCATAATACTACAAAAATGATTTCTAAACTGGGTCAAACAGTACTGAAGAGAAAGTAGATAAACAGGAACACTCATGTATCAAGAATTGGACTATAAATTGGGGTGACTTTCTGAACAGAAATTTAGCAGTGTTAAAGTACTAAATGTCTGCATCCTTTAAATTGTCTAACAGTTATCCTAAAGGAACCAGTCACAAACAAGAGGAAAAAATACAGTCCATGTACTATTTATGCTCATTGTAACATTTTTATGATAGTGAAAAACCAAAAAGAACCTACTGGCTGGAAAAAAATAATTATAACACAGAAACATTACTTTGTAACCATTTAAAATTTTGATGTAAATCTTATATTTACTGACATAATAGTGCCATGATAGATTTTTGAATAAAAATAATTTATATACTAAAAACAAATTTATAGAAAACCAAATACTTATATGTATATATGTGAAAATAAAATATATGTATATATATTCAAGTCTTACAAAGTGCTATTTCACAGAAACTTTTATATTAAGTAATGGCACAAAATTCATATTTATTGTTATTGTTATTAATACAAATTGATCTCATTTGGGGGTTTTATATGTAACATGTTTGACAGATGCAAAAGCACCAAAACTACGTCTAAAATTCAGTTTGCTATTTACACATTCAAAAGAAATCAGATATATAGTAACTTGCTATTAGTCTAGGAACAAAAGCCAAGTGTTAACATTAGGGATATTTAGAAGAAAAAGAAACTCAGAGTTACCAGGCAACTTCAGACCCGTGTCTGAACATCAAATAAAGAAACTATGAACACTCAAAAAAAGCCTGTCCCATTCTGCCAAAAATAGCTGACAGATCAAAGGTAAACAGCAAATAAAAACACAGGGCACCTCCCCATGTAATTAGACTTTAAAAGCTTTCAGGCTAAATTTTTAATCCTACATAAAGTTCTGTCTCTAGGTCACACCCATTTCTTTTTTAACACTCCTCTATTTTTTCTTTATTGTTTGATTTAGCATGAAGGCTCAAACATCAACTAGGTGGTTAGATTAAATGACCTTCCAATCCTGACAGTCAGTTAAAAAACAAATACCTGTAAACAAAATTTTGTTCACCTTTACATTAAGTTATAGCATTACACATCAAAGAATGGATGAAGAATTAAAGAATTTTACTGTGTAGATTCACTGATTTGACAAAGTTGTATGTAGTGAACCACAGAGATAAACCAACTGCCTTCAAAACATTTCTTTCCTCAGTGCTAATCTTTTACATTCCAAAATAAAAACTGAGATATTAAGATATCTGACATATCCTGTGTGTAAATCTAATGCATTCCCTAGAGATATAAATTTGCATTAAAACCTTTACTACCCTGCTATACACACACTTTAACTACATGGATCTAAAACAGAACAAAAAGCAACAAAAAAAAAATTTTTTCCTCACAGTTTTCAGGACTGACCTCATCTTTTCTGAACTCCACGAGGCTTAACTTTATGCATTTAGTGTTCTTAATAATCATACAAAGTACTGCAGCTATACAAATACACCATCAATTTTTACTTTCAAAAGAATTGGTACCAAGGCTAACACCCAAGTGTAGCATTGGGGGTATTCACATGTGTACAAGTGTATACATGTGTGGAGGACAGAGGTCAACTTCTGGTGCTGTTTCTAAGAAGCTACATACTTGGTTTTCTGCTAGTGCAGCACCCTCCCCTAGAATAGCCTTCTTCTTTAGTGAAATAGGAATTCTACTCTTAAAGAGTTTCAAAGACAGTTATTAAAAAAGCCAGATCAATTAGCTACTCACATATTCTGCACTGCTCAGTCTACATGGTCAACAGTATTTCAGTTCCCATCCCACCTCAAAAGGGACATTAAAAAAGCAATCAGAGGAGATAGCTGAGCAGCACAGAACGAGATGACATTGAGATAGTCTCATAGCTAAAGACATTGGCTACTCTACTGGCAGGCAAACTCCTTTATAGTCCTTAGACTTTACTACAAGTCCCCAAAGGCTAATGCTATATTTGAGAGTATTCATTTTGCTAGAAACTGAAACCTGGTTAGTTTTTAAAGTATTTTATTTAAAACAGCAACAATAAATCTACTATAGAGCAATATGATAGTTAATGAAAGGCATTGTTTCTTACTTTTGTAAATTTCTTAAATGCTTTCTTCCCTAAAAGACAGCTATGTTCTCCTGGTGCCACTAAAGTCAATCTGTTGACAGGCTGGTTTGGTGACAACAGTGAAAAGTATCCATTTTTACAAAGATACATACTTGGAAAGAGGCTCAAAGTTTTGTAGCCTTTCCAGATAACTGACTTTTTCTTTGATCTATATCAAAAACTGACAAGTAACCATTTCTCAAAGGGCAAGGGCAAGGTAGAATCTGAAGCCCAAACATCAATTTATTTTTTAGTCTCCTAACTTCAAGGCCTCTAGTCCTTACTTGAGTCTTTTGGGCACACATGACTGTAGCATCGTTCATTCACTCATTTGAAAAATACTGGCTCACTCATTGAGTTACACAGACCTCCAAAACACTGACATATTTTACTACATAGTAGTTTTAAAATGACATTTCCTAATATTTCTACTGATTGTACCAGAAATGTTTTTATACCTATTGTAAAGCCATCAAGTTCATCCAAGTTTTCCAAACTATAATTTTCTCCTGAAAGACTGAACTTTACTAACAAAGAGTAGTGTCGGTTGCCTTTCTTTCCTTCTTCCTTTCTTCCTTTCTTTTTTCCTTCTTTTTTAAGTCTCATTTCCTACAACAAATAAGCTCACTGCTCATTTTTTGAAGATGAGTCTGCCAAGGACCAGACATAGCTATTGTGTGTCTGGTTAGCTGTGCTTTCAAGTGAAGACTATACTTCACCAAAAACATGCTCACACACATATTTGACTTTCCTCACAATGCCCATAACAATGGGTATGCAGCGTGAGCACTCCGTGCATTCTTCCAATTTTGGAGTATTAAAACAGTACTAAATAACTAATAAAATCAATAATTTTTACTCATGTATGAAATTAAACAATTTTGTACTTTTCTCTTTTTTATTTTTATCATGAGTGATGGGAAATGAGTTCTGTATTGTTTCTCCTAGGCACTTAAGATCACATCTAGTAAAAGATGTAATTTCATCAGGCTTACATTTGGGTACCACTTCCATGCAATTGCCCATATAGGGAACATAGAAAACACAACTAAACATTAGGGTGAAGGTGGCTTTGACTTCAAACGCAAAGGCCCTTGAGGGTTCTTACTGTGCAGGCCACTTTTTGATAACCGCTTATTTACTCTAAAACTCCACTCTGCTGTAAGGAAAAGAAACTAGTTTAATATTATCAAGCCAACAAAGAAAAAGAAAGGAAATTAAGACTAGCAATTAAGATATGGGAAGTACTAATTAAGAGTTTTTTTTTCTATTTCCAAAAGTATAATGCTATTGGGTAGAAATCACAAAATGGCCAATTTTAGTTAAGAGTGAGACAAATCTTTTTTAAAACAATGGAATAATTTGCTCACAAAATAAAAGGTGTTCAGTCTGCTGGATGGTGGTGGCGGCCACATCTTTAATCCCAGTACTCAGGAAGCAGAGGTAGGCAGATATCTGTAAGTTTAAGGCCAGCCTAGTCTACAGAGCTAGTTCCAGGACAGCCAGGGCTATGCAGAGAAACACTGTCTCAAAACAACAACAATAAAAAGTGTGTCCAGTCTAAGCTGAATGCTTGTTAGGGGGTTATCAAAAGAACTTTTATACCACATTAGAAGTTGAAAGTTGTGGGATGGAGTGGTGGGTAGTATTGCCATGAGCACTAAGGCCCAAATTCAGGTCCTAGAACCCAGGTGAAAATTACCACAGTGGCTCACATCTCTATTCCCAGTGCTGGGGTGTGGGAGAAAGACAGGTAAATCCTGAAAGTTCGATGACCAGCTAGTCTAACTGAATCAGTGAGCCTTCTCAGGACAAAAGGAGCTGATGTTGCACAATACAGGCCCATGGTTCACCTCTGCCAAGCTGTGAGGCTGAACTGTAAATCAGAGCTAGAATTGCCTAAGTGTGACATGTTTACACAGTCACCAACACTGTATTGCTCTTTCAACTACTGTGGACAAGGGGGCACAAATCAGTACTCACAGGAAAAACAATGAGGTTGTTTAGAAGAAGAAAGTATGTCTTTACAAGGGTATTTTACAAAGGCAGCTTATCACCACAAATCAAGATCAAAATATAGACCACAAGCTTCCAAGAGCTGTTTCTAGATTCATCATGTGACTTAGTCACTAAAGTGTTTGCACTGACTACAGAAAAACTTCCATGCTCTCTGAGTGCAACATACAGAAGGAAGGCTATTAGAGCAGAACCAAGCATTACTAGTGGGTTAAAGAGAACTGGGATATATTGTGTAATTTCTTCATTTGATAAACATGTACAGTTTTTATCTTTACTTTCCTTTACTTTTCATAGCAAACACACTTCTCTGAAATACCTATTGTTGTGACAGAGTTCTTCATTTGTTTCATTTTGTTTCATTTTTGAGCTGGGGATGGAACTCATTACTTTGTGCTTGCTAGGCAAGTGTTCTACCACTGAGATACATCCTCAACCTCCTGTTTATAAATTATCACCTTTTTCCTTATCTCTTCATCATCTGTGTGGTTTGGGGCATACATGTGCCACTTAAAAACAAAAGGCAGCAAAGAAGATTTTATGTGAGTAAAATTGATAAAGCAATAGCCAGAGTGCTTCTTAAAATAAGATTTTGAAAAATAAAAAATAAAAGGCCCATCCAGACATACCAACTGTGTGGTCCTGAATCCTATTTTTATAAAAATAGGTTGGCCCAGAAACCTATTTTTATGCAGTATCCCCAGATAATTTCTACCATGCTAAAATTCAAGACCTGCTGGGCTGGAAAGACAATGTATTGCACATGGGTAAGATCATAAAAACTTTAGTAAATTTTTAAGATTTTGTAACTTGTCCTCTCATTGAAAGGACTTAGTAATTTGGGTCTTTTTATTTTTAAACTATAAGGTATTTCTTTCAGTGTAAAATGGAATTGGAAACTAGACATAGACTTAAAGATCTTAATTATTACTATGTGGGTTGTTTTTTATTTTGGATATGAAGTAAAGATACAAGAATTTGGTTAGCATTTCTGAGAGCCCATGGATGTGAGGCATGAACCAGGATCTCAGGGAATTCAGAACAATAAAGCTCAATTTCAGCGCTCCTGCAGCTGAGGTCTGGGTTCCTCCTCTTATGATACAATCTATAGCTAAAAGTCTCACATTGGTGGAGAGGATTTCTTCTTCTAGTCAGCTTTCCCTCCCTGAATTATACTTACTAGTAAGAATGGAGAGCAGAACACTGAAAATGGCAATAATGTAACAAAATCTTGCAAATAAATACCTGACCCCTAAGAAGTACAGACATCATTTCATTCAGCCTGCTGTTTCCTAAACAGTACACTGGAGAAAACAAGTAAGCCAGGACTGTTATTTGCACCAGGGCAGGTAAACCAAGATACATTTAGAGACATCTTAAAAGGGTCAATTTGATCCTCATTTTAAGAAACTTCTTGTTGCCGCTCTCAGAACCACTCCCTCTTAACCACAAATAATGACTTGGGTAATGGAGCTTGGTAATTGAAAGTATCAGGCAAATAACACCAAGATGAGTTGACACCGCCTGTTGTGCAAATATGTACTTAGGATTATTATAAAAATAACAGCTGCATTATCAACTGGACACCAACCAGAACAACTTACATGAGTACAGAGGGCGAATGTGGTCTGAACTTGCTGTGCAGCATGGATGTGGCACTTTATACATTTTAAGCATTTCTAAATTCATGGCAGAAATTTAAAAGGGGAGAGATCAGAAACACAAAGATTTTGTAACTTAGGTAATTAAGAGTCAAATGTCTGGAGTGTGTCATAATTACTCACTGGGCAGTGCATGCTTTCTCTGATGGGCACCGTGCTAAGCTCTGGAGAAGCACAAGTAACTAGAGTAGAACTGGTGACATCAAGGTGCTCACAGCTGGTAAAGAAGCTGCTGCAGCAGTGTAGAAACATCCAGTAAAGATGCAGAATATAAACTGTATAGTTTCGTATTCTTTGATAAAGAATGTGTATTCTAGAATGAGAATATTGCTGTTCCCTTCCCAGTTTTAGTGATAGTCAGAGGTAAGAACCTGACTCCTGCGTGAGGCACAGCTTTCACATATGCATCCCTTCTCTACCCTTACCCTGAGATTCAGCTAAAATGTGTCCAAGTCACAAATTATACAGACGATATGCTAGCTTGTATAGCTACCAACTTTGTGTGCTTAAGTGCCTATGCAGAGAGCAGAAGTCAAGGTTGGGTATCTTTTGCTATTGCTTTCCACCTTATTGTTTAAAACAGGCTCTCTCATTGGACCTGGAGCTCAATGATTAGGCTAGAAGCACTAATTAGTGGAAGATCCACAAATCTCCACCTCGCAGTGCTGGGATCACAGGTATACAGTACCATGCCTGGTTTTCACTCAGGTGCAAAAAATCTGAACTCAAATCCTCATGCATACTCAGTAATCGCTTCACCCGTGGAGCCATTTCCTCAGTAATAGTATAGTATAGTATAGTAAAGCCCTATAGCCAATACTTTTTAAAGAAGACTAACTTAAGAGTAGCAGGACCCTAGAGCTGAGGCCCATGGAAATGCTGTCATAGCAGCAGTGTGCTGGGTGACTAACCACAGCAGACACACTGGAGGTTAGATGCACACTGTGAGCTAGTCCTCCCCGGTCTAAACAGGCCATTTGCCCACTCTCGAAACACAGCAACAAGTATCATGGAGAGATCCACTTACCCCGTCACTACATTTTCAGAATAGCTTAAGGGTCTCATTGTGAAGTACAGAGGAAATCTGGCCTGGCATCTCACAGGAAATGCCCCACCTCTGAAATGGAAACCGTGGTCAAGGAAGCAAACTCACAGCTAAGAGCAGGCCCTGCTACAGGGTGGTGGCAGAGCTAAGTCCAAGTTTACAATTAGTAGGCTATGTCCACTCTAAGGCGAAAAGAAATGTCTCCCATTGTTTCATCTGTAAAATGGGATGGTAGACACCAAGTTCCTTTACCTTTATACTTAACTCACTTGACAAAAGATATTTTGTACTTAGTTCAGATGGAAGCTGGAACAGCTTGGGTTTAGATACGTTTTCCAGCACTAGCATCCTCCCGCCTCCCCCACACAACTGCCAATTCTGTCTAGAAATTTTCACTTTCACTTGCTAACTCCCTCTCCACACAAGATTTGAATGAACAGTGGTGTGTGTGTGTGTGTGTGTGTGTGTGTGTGTGTGTTCATACACAAGAAAAAATGCCCTGCATACTCTACATCATTCTATTTCTGATGCTACTATGCTAAGGCTAGAAATGGGCAATAACTACTTTTTTTTAATTTGAAAAAGTGGAAATGTCCTAAGCTCTCCAACAACCCAGCCCTGGATCTCATGTCATCCCCATCAGCCCGGATTCTATGGAATTGATGGTAAGAAAGGAACACAACCAGGGCCAGAAAGATGGCTCAGTCAGTAAAGGTGTTTGCCACCAAGCCCGGGGCCCAAGTTCAATCCTTGGAATCCACACAGTGGAAGGAGAGGACTGACTCCCACAAATGTTACCGGAACCACACACGCACACACACACACACACACACACACACACACACACACGCACACACACACGCACACACACACGCACACACACACGCACGCACGCACACACACACACGCACACACACGGGGGGGGGAGGATAGGCATGTAAACAAAAGTGTTTCATGAAGAAAGGAGGATAAATGCTGTAAAGCAAGTTCTCTCGCCCACACACAGGGCAGCCGGTGCCGATCTCTGAGTCTCCACCATCACCAATAAGGGATGACTGCCCCACTGTATGAATAGAAGACCTGGGATATCATCGGGATTAAACATTCAAGCTTCTACCAAGTTTCATTTCAAACCTCCTGCTCACTTCCTGTCCCATAGCAGTGCTGCTTAGCATCTATGACCCCAGCCCCTTTAAAACTTGTTGTTTCTTATACCAAGAACTCCTTTTAAGAAATTCTAAATGCTGCCATCTGTGTCCACTGACCCCAGCCCTGCTTTTCAGCTCCCATAATTCCTTGAGACAGATACTGAATCAAGTACACATGTCAGCCCACCCAAGCCTTTTCAGCACTGCTTCCATTTCTCAGTAACTTCTGGGGTAAACCTGGATGGGGCCTTTTTGCATGCTAAGCAAGTCCTCCACCACCCACTACACTCCAGCTTCAGTCATTCTTCTTTCCAAAACAATCAAAAATAAAACTTTAAAATATATGTATTATATACATTATATGAAAACTTAGAGAAATTAAAAGAATATCCCCTGGTCAGGGATGTAGATGATTTTTAAAAAATAAAGTTTAATATCTTCCCAAGAACAAAATAATATGCATGAGCCTTAGGTTTAAACCCCTAGCGTAAATATTATTAGAGTACAACTGAAGATGTTACTGGTACAGAAACTCACTAGCAGACTGATGAACAACAGAATATCTTTTGAAAGAAGAATATGTAGAATTTAGAATACTGACACTTCAAGTTAGTAAAGGAAAATAAACTACTCAACAAATGATCCTGAGAAAAATATCTATTTACCAAAAAATCAACAGTATTGAACACCTACCTCATATGTCATACTAAAGCAAATTCCCATGTGGGTTTTTTATAATGTAAAAATGAAACCTATAATCTAAAAGAAAAACCGAGATGACTGCTTATATAGTCTTATAGAGAGATATTTCTAAACATGCTATTAAAATAAATAAATATTAATACAAAGTATATCTTTATTGTTTAATTTCTATATAAGTATAATGAAGGGAAAAAGCACAATTTTTTAAACACATATGTTTGGAATAGCATGACAAAGAAGAATGGTAAAGGCTCCAAAAGTAACTAAGAAAATGGAGAAAAGTGTGTTACATAGGTAGGTGTTTACAAATAACAAAGCAAAACAGCGAGTAAGCTTTAAAAATGTTCAACATTACATTAATTCTCAAACTGTGACATTCATGGGCATAAGGAAAAGCGGTCCCTCTCCTTCACTGGTGAGAACAACAGAGCCTTCCAGAAGCCAACTTGGCAGATTTGCATTCACTATACATACAATCACTAATGGCAAAAATTCAAATGTGAAAAGATTTTAAAAAAGTAAAAGATCCTGATTCTAATACACATAAAATTTTGATGGAGATGGTCTTAGATACAAAGACTCCTGTTGTCTCTTTACTAAGTGTTGGACTAGAGAGAAAATGTACAGCACTCACAGTGTTGCTCCTAACAGTCAGGGACTACGAGCTAGCAAAGGCCTGTGGGAGGTGGCCTGAGTAAGATCTTAGCTCAGGACAGAGTACAGTGTAGGCATTAAAGCTGGAACACACATTTATATATTATGTTTATCAGAAAAAAGAGAGTCATAACTATGAAAAAAGAAGGGGACTGGAGAAGCTAAGCTGCAATGTGCTCCATTAACATAAAAACACACATTAATATAAGAAGGACACACAGGGAACCAGTCTGAGTAATGATATGTGTTTGAGTATGGAAATATATGCATAAATGGAAACAAAGAACTATTCAGAAAGAGATTTTGGTAACTGTTGGCAGCATAAGTGGCTTCTGCTCTTCTTCCTCTCTCTCTTCCCATACTGTCAAGATTATTTACATGTGGGCACCCACTCTCACAGAATCAGAGAAAAGGGCTCTTTTATTCCCATACTGTCAAGATTATTTACATGTGGGTACTCACTCTCACAGAATCAGAGAAAAGGGCTCTTTTATTTTTTAAATAAATTAAAAATTGGGTAAAAGTTAAATTAAGACTCATGCATAAGTTATTTTTAGGACAAATTATAAGCTCCAAAATGATGCTGGAAAAGATACATGATAGGTTGAAATAGTTCTATGAAATCATTAAATTTATCTTATTAAATAAATTCAATGCTTATGTATGTATATAAATATAATACATGTACATCATACATTTATCTTCTTACATTATAAATGATTAAACCTTTACAAAAAGGTTGAAGGAAATTGGAAAACTGTTTCCAGGAAGTCTGTTTTGATATGAACATGATTATTCTTATGATTTAAAACGCAGAAGAAAAGAAGATGAAATGACAAGGAGAGGAATCTGAAGCTACCTGTGATCACATATTTAAGTAAAATATAGTTGACTTACATTGCATAAAATTATGTAGTTATTAAAATTTTTATTTAGACTCCTAGGCAATAACACAACAATATGCTAGTGTCAACATACAAAGCAAAAATAGGGACACAGATTCTATTTGCATGCTTTTAAAAAGAGATCAATACTAAGTTTAAAAAAAAAGGCTAAAAAGAACTATTGAACTGTTAACTAAGGCTGCCACTAAGGTTTTGGAGCAGGGATAAGGTTCATTCTTTTCTTTCTAGTATTGTAGTTTTTGAAATTTTCATAGTGCTGAATGGTTTTTATTCGAAAAATATAAAGACCCTGCAAAAGTATACAGTTCCAAATGGAGTTCACATTTACAAAGTTCACAATCCTAACCAGTATTCAGGACCTTTTCTAGACTGTACACATGCAGGACCCCTCCTTAACTAGTAATATGAGCTCTATAACCTATATTCAAAGCCCATCTTCTAGATACAGCACTGAATACTTGCAGCTTTCATCCGGAGCCCTGGGCAGCCACTCAGGGAATGGACATGCTGTTTAGTCTCTATTGTGTGTACTGAAGAAGTTCTGATTTAATGATCAGTATTACTAAACTTCTCATGGATCAACAACAATGGTCCTCAAAGATGCAGAATGGAATAGTTTATCTACTTTTTCCTTCATGAGTAATTTTCATTTCCTCATCTATGAATGGCACATCATAAATCTGTCTTGTGACTCTGATGCTGAGATTATGTAGAAGGACAGCAATCACTATGGTCCCTAGCATGAAATAGTACTTAACAACTGGTGGCAACTATCATTGTTAGATTTAAATATTTAATTTCACTTCACAATATTGACGCTCTTTAAGCTGTTGATATTCTCCTTGGCATCTTAGTTTTCTCATCTGTAATATAAAAATAACCTTACCTATCTCAAAGAGATTTTTAGGATCATTAAAATTATCCATTGGAGGGCTAAAGTAGTTAAGAGCGCTGGCTGTTCTTTCAGAAGACCTGGGTTCAATTCACAGCACCCACATGGCAGCTCACAGCTGCCTGTAACTCCAGTTCCAGAGTACCTGGCACCCTCATGCAAGTAAAACACCAAAGCACATAAATTCAAAAAAAAAGATTATTCTCCAGACAGTGGTGGCTCACACCTTTAATTCTAGCACTCAGGAGGCAGAGGCAGGAGATCTCTGAGTTCGAGGTCAGCCTGGTCTACAGAGTGAGTTCCAGAACATCCAGGGCTACACAGAGAAACCTGGTCTTAAGGGGAAAAAAAAGATTATCTACAAAAAAAGCCAACAAAATAGTGAGAATTTAACAATTTTTTTGCAACTATTGTCAGCAAACTTTCTATAAGATGCCAGACAATAAGTAATCACATGTCTGCGGCTCCCAGGATCCCACCACATGCACTTGACCTTACGTGAAGGGACAAGAGTAGCTATGGGGACTCTATAAGGGAACGAGCCAACTGATTCTAACAAAGCATTGTTTATACAAGTTGGGGGGTAAATTTGGTGATCTGTACATCTTTCCTGCTCCCGAGATCACTGAACTCCACATGCTAATCTGCAACACTCTAGCAATACCTTAGCTAGACCACCTAGGCCAATGCTTTCCCAAAGTGTGTCCTATGGAACACTGGTTCTGTTACACAAGGAAACTCAGGATGGTTATGTGATCACACAAGTTCAAGAAATTCCAGAATGAACAGATTTTGTGTGTAAGAAACTTCTATGTACATTACTATCTGTAGAAATCTCAAAACAAATGGGTAAAGAAATAAATTTATAACTAACTGATAAATTGTTTTGTCACAATTTTCAAATGCATATCCACTTGGTGATATATAGATCATAAATAAACAAATCAGGCAAAAGTCTACTGTTTACCTTCTAATGGGAGGGCAAACAAGACAAAAACAATCAAGTGGCCTGGACAGTATTTCAGACAACATCAAGTAATGAGAAGGAAGAAGCATGAAACCAGGAGCACAGAGCACAGCAGAGCTGGAGTGTGAGACCTCAGATGCCCAGAAATTAAGCACTACAATAAAAAAAAGTCATTCTTTGTATTTTACAAAAGGTATTTCTAAAAAAAATGAATTTTCAAACCAGTTCACACATACTAGTCAAAAGAAAACACTAATAACATCAGACAAGGGTGGCTTGAAGTGAAAAACAATCACTAGAGAAAGAGAATAGTAGTAATGATAATCATAATAGTAACAAGAACAAAGCAATTCACCAAATAATGTAGCAGGACTGTTTGTATGAAACTAATGACATGGTCCCAAAATACCTAATTAAATTTAGTAGAAATATAAGGAAGAGTAAACAAATTTATAATCAGATTGTTTAAACTTTCTCTTAATTTTTTTTAATTAAAAAGGGAGTTCTGTTGAGATAGGTCACTTACCACCAAGGTTGGTGACCTGAGTTCAATCCCCACAGCCCAGTGGAAAGACAGGACAGATTCCCACAGGTTGTCCTCTGACCTCCATGTGCACACTGTAATGTGCATTCACCCCTGTGCACACAAATAATTCATACACACACATAATAAATTGAAAATCAATTTAATTTTATATACTTTACATATTTTATATATTAAATATTTCTCATGATAGTTGATAAAATATAGAGACTAGAAATAAAGATCTAACTAGTATTACCAATGAATTTGAACCAACTGACTTATTTACTGGTGCACCCAACTTAATGGTGACAAGAATGACCACTGTCACCTCTTCTTTTCTCAGTATGGCACTGAACAATACAGCTAGACAAAAAATAAATAAATAAATGTAAAATGTGAGGACTGACAAAAGCAAAAACAAATAAATCAACAGTGAACGTAAGCACTGAAAAGAAGACACTAAAGTGCATTCTGTGCAGATGATTGTACAAGTTAACTTGCCAGTTAGCTTGACAAGATTTACAACCCCTAGGGGGCACACCTCTGGGTATGTCTGCCAAAGACTCTCCAGAGTGGTAGCTGAGGAGGAAAGATCCACCTGAATGTGGACAGCACCATCCCTTGAGCCGAGGTTCTGAGTGAATAAAAAGGAACAAAAGGAGTCGAACACCAGCATTTGTCTCCCTCTGCTTCCTGACTGCAGACCCAATGTCACCAGTCCCCCAGGGTCCAGCTGCCATGTCTTCCCACTACGGTGTATTATGCCCTCACACCAAGAGCCAAAATAGACCCTTCCCTCTGAAACTGTTTTTGTTGGGTATTTCATCACAGCAATGAAAAAAGTAACACATGTAAAATATAAATGAGTCCATAGAGGAAGAATTGTAGTGACTTCGGCAAGTTTGTTTTGTGTCAAATCTGTACCAAAAGAAAGTGTTCTATGTAAAATCCCAAAGAGCATAATATATAATATTTATAAAAACTATTTCAAGCGCACATTTGCATAAATACCAGCACAGACATAAAAAACCTAAGTAAAATGTATAATCAAAGACATATAAAATCTCCATGTAATAATCTGTGAAATTTTTTGAGAGTAAGTTTGAAGACCAGCAATGGGACCAACACTGAGCTGTGAAGTAAAAGATTCTATAGGAGTCATTCTCCCCAAGTTAACCTACAGCTTCAAAACAATGCCAGTTAAAGCTCCAACAGTCTATGCATGTATATGTATAGTTTCCTAAGCTGAGTGTGTATGAGCATACACACGCACACACACACACACACACACACACACACACACAGAGCAAGCTTCCTAGGCCAAACAGCCAGACTTGGAGGAACAGACCTGCCCACAGGAAGACACAGGTAGCACAGAGACTCCGGGAAGGCTACACAGTTGTTTAATAATGCGCACGCTGCTAAGTGATAAGGAAAGAGGGGTCCCACCTGACAACTTTATAGAAAACAGCAATAGACCTAGCCTAGTTCTCACACTCCAAATCCTTTCTGGACGCTTCATGTCTCTAAACTTTCAAAGTGAGACAGTGGCCAAAAGTCTCAAATGAAAACCCAGTGGATCATAGCTATTTTCAAGATTCCATTACCACTTTAAAATTGTTCAGATGCTGTAATTTTTTCTAGAGAAAGGAATGACAGATGTCCCGGTGTCAGGGTTCTTCAGCCCGGTGCAGTCTGCAGACTACAGTGTTTGCTCTCACATGGCTGCACGCGTCTCACCTTCTTCAGGCCTTCCTCTGAAGGTACCTGGAGGATTACCTCAGGACAGGTTCAGCAGTAGCAGGGGTTATAAAGGCCCCTGAAGGAAAATCTCAGCCTCTACAGAGCATGGGTTTTAGGCTCTCCCATCCTCCCAGCCTCCCAGCCTCCCAGCCGACACCCTTGCACTCTGCTTCCCTAAGGCCGCCTGCCCCAGCTATTGCCACAGCCTCCATTGCTGTTGGGAGCCACCTGTCATGAAGTGATTTTCCTCCAGAGCACATCTGGGGCTCCTACAAGTCAGTAGGGAGAGGCAAATGACTGAATAAGACAGAGGTTTGAAAATAAGTAAGATTCATAAAGGAGGACTTCTAACTGGCCTACAAACCTTTAATGGTATGAAAATTTAGTCATCCTTTGAGAACTACAACTTAAAACCATAAGAAGATGCCCCACCATGCCCCAGAAGGCTGCAGCCACAAACCTAGTAACAACAATGAAGGGAACAGGTGCTGGCAGAGGGGCCTCATGGGCCACCATTAGGACTGGGGAAGGACCACAGAGTCCCAACCTGGAAATGTTTGACAACACAAGAATGGATAATTGTGACCAGGACCCAATACAACAATGAAAAAAGCATACTGTCATCACACAGACCAATCAGGATGGATCGCTCACAAACAATATGGATTGAAAGATCTAGATGGAAAAGGACAGAAATCTACAAATCTATTTATATTCAAGTATAGAAAATAAGTGAAGCAAAATTGTCTTGTTTAAGCCTGTCTGATCTGGGTTAGAGTATAAAGAAAATAGGAAACACTACTACCTCAAAAGAAAGGCAATGTCAACTTATCTTTGGATGGGGTGTGGGCTTTAAGGAGGCTGAGAACAATAGCTCCTGAATTCCCAGCTCCTGGGGAACAGAGAAGAGAGGCCGAGGGTTCAAGTTCAGCCTCAGCTACACAGTAATTCCTAGGACAGCCTTCGAGCATGAGATTTAGCTCAAAAAATTTCTTTAATAAAAGAAAAACCTTCTTGTTTTGTGTAACTTTCTATATATGTAATATATTTTATAATAAAAATGTTAAGAACAAGTATAAATGTCTGACATTTAAACATAAGGCAAACAATCTAATTGGATGAAAATATAAATTAAACAATGAGGTCTGTTTTCGCCTATAAGGTGTAGGGTATGATGAAAGAAGAAGTGATGATAATTTTAAGGTTAGAAACTCACAGACCAACTACAGAAAAACATTTGACCACATTCATTTAAAATTTCAATTCCTGGCCAGGCATAGTGAAGCCCAGAACCTGGGAAGTAGATGAGGAGGATCAGGAGTTTAAGGCCAACTTCAGCTACAAAGAGTTCAAGGCCAGCCCTGGTTACATAAGACACCATCCCTACCCCACCTCAAAAAAAGTAAAATAAAATACAATCTTTATATATAATCTTTAGTTCGCAATTTAATGTCTAGAAATTTCCCATATATCATTTACACATAGTCACATATTCTACAGGAATATTTGCTACAATATTGTTAATAGCAAAATACTAGAACCAGTAAAGTAAGTATTCATTAAAGAGGGTTAAATTAGTGCTAGTATACACATATATTTGAATATAATGTAGTGTAAAAGAATATAAAAATTATATGTCCTGATAAAAATATTCTCAACACACTATGAAATTTTCAAAAGTAACATACAAGCAAATACACTTAATACAGGACCATTTATACTGAGGAGATAAAGCCACTTTACAGGTTATTCTCTGGTGGGTTTATAGGAAAACAGTAATGGCATTGAAGAACAGAACTTAGGATCTTGAGGGACTTGAAGGAAATAAATTATCTACTTTTTAAACTATATATCTTCCGTAATTTTATAAATTATTACTACATATGTATGTGATCTTTTCAAATAAGTTTATTTTGGAAATTAATTTCCCAAAAGTCCTCACAGACCTTGACACATAATAAAACCTAACCCTGAGAAGGTTTCTCAAGCTGGGCCTTATTTTGAACACACACTAATCTAGGCACAATTGGTATATTAGGTAGCAACATCTCTGAGATGCCCTGGAGGGAGCACAATGGACAAAGCTAAAGATGAAGTTTGGAGACCTGTAGTCCTGGCACGATGGTCTCACTGCAATGGACGAGCCTTTAAGATGGCATATCTATAAAAATACAACACTAAATACTGTTGAGTAGAGCAAAGATGAGAGGCATTTTAGCCTTGTGCTAGTAAACGCCAGAGTAAACATCACAAGCTCACATACATGAAGGGAGAACAAGCCGTACCCATGCCCAAACAGGCCCATAGAACATACACGCCCAGTATGAAATTTTTTAATAAATTTCATTTCTCTTTACCTAGGCATTCTTGAGCAATAAGTGATTCTTTCTTCCAGTTGATTTTGCCTATTTTCTGGTACTTATGCCCTCGGGGACATGGTGAGGTTTAACAATTTATGCAGAATTAAAATGGTTGCTGTAAGTTGAACCAAACAGATTGTTTCAGCTTGACTCCCTCCCTTGCAAAGGCAGCTCAACCAGTGCAGCGGGACTGTAGCTGTGACTTTAGCCCACATTCCATGAACACTCGGGAGTCTAGCTTTGTCAGGCTGTCTATGAATATCTCATTTCAGCTGCTCTCATAGCTGCCGTTTAGGCTGGCTCAGTCATCCACAGTTCTCACTTGTGTACAGCCACGAGTGGTGTGCAGATCATCAATCTGAGTCCCATCAGAACAGGAGGGATCATACCTGGATGAGGTGAGCACTGCCTGTCTGCAAACTGGGCAGCTGCTCACTCACCAGTTGGTAGGAGGTGGTGCAACTCCCTCCTTATTCACAGACTACAAACTCCTGAAGTTTTATCTCTTGCTTGTTACAATCTACAAAAAAGCTATTATTCTGGCCAAGCCAACATCAACAGTTTTATTTCATTTTTTTCCTTTCCACAGGTACTTAGTACCTGGTCTTGAACTACAGTACACCTAAATTCTTTAGGTTCTACCTGGTGTCAGACCTTTTAATGCTTGATTAATTAATTTTTTAGTTTGAAAAATCATGAATTTAATTATGACGTTGTCTATCACTGTATTTTGCTCATGTCCCCTTCATAATGAACCCATTGAGAGAATTGTTCCCTGTCTTTCCTTTTATAATGTACCTTAGTATACAGCCTTCAGAAAACATTTTATTAAAGCACAAAGTTCAATTTAGGTAATATAATTTTATAAATTGAAAGATTATATAATCAAATAACTTTTAAATCAGCCATTTCTGTGGTAAATTGTGATTGCTAGCACCCTGGCTTTTGCTTTCTATGAACTATCTCACAGAGCAGCCTATCTGAACTTGTGTGTATCACAGCTTTTGTTGTGTGCTAGGAGTGTCTTGGAGACTGCTGCCAAATTGCTTTCAATTTCGAATCCATTACCAAGACATCCAATATAGAACTGATTTTTATCCCCCCATTCTTCAAAATAGGGAAACTGATCAGGAGCACGGGAGGCAGTGGAAAGTAGTGAGTAATCCTCTTGCAGGCTGATTGCAGAAAAATAATAAAAACTCTCAGGTTTTTATCTTAGTGAGAATCTTCACTGACTAAAAATCAAGCTGAGAATCCAACATCATTGCCCAGAAAAGAGGAAAGCAGAGTAAGAAGAAAAGGCTGTGGGCTGTTTATAAGCATCCTGAACTTTCTTTGGAGCTGGCTGGGAACATTTCTACTTTTAAAATCTTGTTTCATTGTTCATCTCTGTGTCACAGCAGCATATGGATGTGTTGCTATGGATGATGATGGCTACAGAACCACAAAGTGTACCACAGCATCAGTCACCAGGGCTTCCACCCATAGAGTGTCACCCTCACAGACCATCTGGTACTCCTTCTGCATAATGAGCAAAATATTGACTTAGCACTTAACACTCTAGGGAGGCTTAAACCAATTTTTTAAAGCAAGAAAAATTCTTGCCAATTCAAAACAGAATTGCACTGTATAAATCTGTTTCCAACAGAGCCTTTACACGGCCAGGGTTACCTGTTGTTATAGAATTGTTATTGTCCCAGGTGGACTCTGCAAACAGTGTAACCCATGAGGACAGTGGCCACAGAGCAGATGTTGCCCAGACATCCACCCACTAAATCCTGTTCCTGGTGCAGTCAGTCTACTGCAGGGGTGAATCAGAGCAAGGTGACTCACCTTGAGAAGGGACATCTGTGGCTCTCCACCTTAAAGAAAAAAAGTTAAACTACTAAAACCGAAAAGCATCAGAGCTAACCAGGTTCCAAAATAACACTCCCAGAAACCACGGCTTCTCTATCACTCTGTTCTTCTCAGAACAGCTGTCTAAAATGAGTTCCTCACATTAAAGACAAAAGGGAAGAGATTAAGGTTTTGAACTGTGCCTCTGACAAGCCCATATGAATGTCTCACCATCGTCGGAATGCATTCAAGGGGAAAGCAAGCAAGGCAAATCGGAACTCAGCAAAGCATCACACTAAAAAATGTCTCATTTCAGAACAGCAGATTGCACATATGTTCTTTTTTTGTCCCAACTTCTGTGAACCAAATGCTTACCTAAGTACAACAAAACCAACCATCGTCCGCTAAATGAGGTGCGCAGGGAAACGTGTCATGGTAGATGAGAGGTGCACATAAAGCTGTAGCTGGCAAACTGTGTGTCAAAGCATTCGAATACACCCACTCGTGATAGAGAATTCACATGAGCACTGTGGAATATCTTAACTTTGCAAGAAAAACAGCAGTGCACAACATCTTCTGATCTGCAGTCAGCTGCAAAAGGATTGCTTCGGAGTCAGTATTACATCACACTGTGTTCATGCCTATGACTCCTCTTTGAAAGACTGGATTTTCAGCAGTTACTATGATAAGCAACTGTGCTACGATGAATGTGAAACAGGAAACTAGGGTAGCAATGTGCAGTCTGTTTGCAAAGTTTAAAAAGAGGCAAATATATCTCATTAGTAACAATGATTTAAGAATGAGATCATCTGGTTATGGTGTATACCTTTAATCCCAACAATCAGAAGGCAGAGGCAGGCAGATCTCTGTGAGTTCCAAGCTGGCCTGGGCTACAAAGCGAGACTATGTCATACAAAAAATAGAAACAACTGAGATTAAACTAATGGTTTTGCTTGAAGTTTATGTGTATTATCTTTTACAAAGAGCTACAAAGTTAGGAATATATAAGCACTTAAACTGGGTGATTCCAGTCATGTGATGAAGTGAACTGTGGCTAGTTCTTTTGTACAAGAATCACTGCAATAAAAATCACTGACACCCTAAGTACATCACAACCAAGTAAATTTGACTTCTGGTATGAACCCGTTAGAGCCTACACCATCCCAAATGTATAAAACTCAAGGAAACCTAAGTACTTCTTATAAAGAAAAAGAAATGACTAGAATCTGATAATCCACTTCCCAAGCAAAGCAGCCTCATCTGCATGCAGAGGAGCAAGGCTGGCCCTGGAGGCACTAGAAGCAAATCTCGAAGGTTCAGTACCTTGCAAAGCAAACATACTCTGAAAAAAGCCCCTGAGAGGGGCTAGGGAGACTACAGCAGAGGATGAAGCCCCTGGAGACCCCACCGCCAGGACCGCTTAGGGAGTGACTGCTGCATAAACTATGTTTGTGCGACTTCCCATTCCGTGTGCTGACTGCAGCTGATGATACTGAACTCAGACCAAATGTACCAGAAAACAATGGACAGTAGCTTGCGGGTGAAGCAGATGAAAAACTAAGATGAAAAACAACACCAAATGAAAGACCCCGACCATCAGCCCGCCCCACACCCAAGACACAAGTGAGAGGGTAACAGTAGGAAGGAGTGAGGAGAGAGATCTTCACAGAATAAAATAAAAAGGATCAGGAACCTAACTACCAACACATGATGTCAAAGGGCAAGCACAGATGAGGTCGGGAGTGTCCACAGCTGTGGTCCCAAAAGACTGCAAAACACCACAACCACAGCAGCCAACTAAAAAAGAGAGAGAAGACTCAGATTTGAGCATTTCACATATTCTTACTGCCAAATGAGATTTTTTTAATGAAAAATCAATTTTTCATGCAAATATATGACTACAAAGTATCAATAATAACTATTTGGTATTTTTCTTTAATACCAAGAACCACACTATTGTTCTGCTCTTGTGTTCTTTAATGAATTCAACACAATGGACTGATTATCTGTGCAGCTATTTTACTAAAACTAGGTCATACCGAAGGAAAGCTTTGGTACAAGCAGAGTAATTTGATACATAATAGTCCAAAAATCACTCTTTCTCCTCCCTGCTAAGAGCTAACTGTGCCTACAACTTACTGTTTCCCAGACTCCTCAAATTTATAAAATATATTTAAAAAAAATATGTTGAGCCAGGAGTGCTGTAATGAGTTAGGGTGACAGAATAAAAATAATTTGAATACAAGAAGTTCTACACAAGCACGTTGTTAACAAGCGTGAAAGACAGACTCTTACTTTCACTCTCACATGAGCTGCAGGAGGTGGCAAGAGCTGCTCTCGATACTCAGATGAATAATATCACACGTGCACAGACACACTTCCAATAGTGTGACATAAACAAAGGCCACATCACATACCCGGCCATTAATAATGACCAAAGAAAACAACTGCCACTGGGACTGGCTATTTAAAACAGGACATGAGAACTGGTTCTTAGGGCTACAGGTGGAGCTCAACAATTGAGTCCTTGTCCGATGTGTGCCAGGCCCTTATTTTAATCCTCAATACAAAAAAATAATAATGGATACATTAGCCAATAAAATGATCCTGAATAAGTAACTGGTCACCAGACTGGAAAACAAAAATAGTCTGTAATTCTTTCCTTTTCTAATAAGAATGGGCATTAACATCAGTCATTTCCAAGGCACTTCTCAGACTGCCTCCCACCATTCCCTCTCACCAGCTTGAATTTCTATATACCTAAAGCTTCAACTTCTCCTCTTTTTGGGTGACTGCTTGGCCCATCCACAAGCTTCAAGGTGTTTTTCTTAAATAAGAGGTGAGCATGTCACTATCAGGCTCAAAATTGGCAGCCTCCCCATAACCCTAAAATCTTTACTATATTCAAGATTTTTGTAAATCTGGCCTCAAAATAAATTGTCCGTTCCTTTCATTAGGCCTTTGTTCCTGTTTTTCTCCAAAGCCATTGAAATGTATTCCTCTCGGCCTCCAGGTGTCGCATACAAATCCTACTTCCTCCATCAAGCTACCTCTCTTTTCTTTAGCATTTATTCACAGTGTGTGTGTGTGTGCATGCGTGCGTGCAAACTCATGAGCCATGTGCAAGTGGAGATCAGAGAACAAGTTGCAGGAGTTTGTTCCAGAGATAGAAGTCAGGTTGTCAGGCTTGGTGGCAAGCACCTTTATCTCCTAAACCACCACAGTAATGCACCTGACAAGTGCTCTGGAGAATAAAGTCTTCGGACTAGAATGCATCCCTCAAGCCTTGAGTACTGAGCACGTGACCTTCCTGTCTCCTAAACACACAAGCTTGCTCTGTGTGTAATGCCTTTTGTCATCTTTACTAGGCTATCTTCTCATGAAGAGAAGACTTACCTTGTTCATTTTAATTTACCCAGCAAAGTCTATACAAGTGCTCTGACTACCAGGAACTCAGTAACATTCTGTGAAATGTAAATATGAAGCAATTTATGCAAACAAGACTTCTAGAGAAATCACAACTGAGAGAGAAATTAATAAGAGGACACTCCCATAGTGGAAAGATAAAAATACTTGCTATTGGCATGCCACACCTTATTATACATCTTATCCACTTCAGTCAGCAACTGTTTTTAAAAACAAACAAATTATAGAAGCAGTATGTGTATCCATCAACATGTTTTCAAACCGAGGGGTGATGTCTTCAGCAACAATGTTTGTCAGCAAAGCAACTGTATCTGCCTTTTCAAAACATTCTATTCCCTGAATTTGTTTCTTGAATATAAATAATTACCTCTTAAAGGCTAGGCAGAAAAGTAGATCACTATTGAAAATATCTTTTATTCACATTTCATTAGATTTCCCCTTTATATTTAGACCACTAACAGAATCTCAGTTACAACACTTTTCCCAGTAAGAAAGGCAGAGCTTGCTCATGTTTTTACTTACTTGCTAGATTTTGAGAAAATGAGATAAAATAAGAAAAAGAACATAAATGAACCTTCATTTTCAGCAGCTAGGATAAAAATCCAACATATTATTAACCATGTCTTCCAGGTTCTATTCAATAAGCTAATCGTGAAGAAAATTTATTTTCCAAATTTCATGGTATGATATTAAGTTTTAAAACTACTAGTTTTGACTAGAGAGATGGTGCAGCAGTTAAGAGTACTGGTTGCTCTCCCAGAGTACCTGGGTTCAATTCTCAGCACCAATACAGTGACTCACAACTATCTGCCACTCCAGTTCCGTTCCAGGGCTCCAACGCTCTCTTCTGGCTTCTATAGGCACCAGGTACTACATGCACATGGTACACAGAAAATCAAAATAAAACATAAAAAAGTACTGGACTACCTGAAAATTAGCATTCCTTCCTCCTACATAAGGTTTACTTAATATAAGAGCCAGATATATTTTGGGTAAAAAGAAATAGAGATATATAACACAGAAGAGAAATTAAGGACTCAGAGTGAATTTCAATGTAGCATAGGAAGAGGTCCTTAATCCTATCAAATTTTCCTCCAGCCAGCTTCTGGGGTACTCTGAGTCACATTACAGGACTAAATGTGGAAAGACATGGCTGGCAAGACAGTTCAGCTGCAAAGCTTTCTCTGCACAAGCCTGACAACCTGCATTTGGTCCTGGGAACTCACCATGAAGGAAAGAACTTAGTCACAAAAGTCGTCCTGCGACCCCCACAAGGGCACTGTGGCGCACATGTACTCCAGTTCACACACGATACATACACATGTACACCCACATAATAATAACAATGATGATGATGAACATTTAAAAATCAATCTATGGAAGGAAATTTTGCAGGCTATATGACAGACAAAGGCTTTCTAAATGGACCTGCGATCCAAATGCCAATCCAGAGAAGTGGGACCAGTGGCCAACTTAGCAACCAGACTGCAAATATCACCTGTCTGCTGCAAGCATCCTGTCCAGAAGCTCAGTTACTTTAAAGAGGCTCATAAAAATTCCTACAGTCCTGAGGAAAGAAAAGAAGAAGGGGGGATTTAAAAAAAAGAAAGAAAGAAAGAAAGGGCCATTGTCACAGTCATTTCATTTTAGAGTCCTGGAAACTGACAACATCATGAATTGTTTCTGAGGTGGGATGTTTCCTGACTTTAGAAGGCATCTGCATAGATCCAGCCCCTTCTGATAGCTAACTTTTCTTTACACTCTTTCTTGTGGCCTTTGAAGCCTCAGCTGGAACCTGTGTTCCAGAGAAATTCTTAAAAGTCTACAGTGAGTAAAACAAAGCTAATCTCACCTGCCACTCCCAAACCTGTTAGTACTTTATACCTCTCAGTCATCCTGGAGTGGGGAGAGAAGGAGTCTACAAGTGAAAGTCTACTGTGGCTACGCTGCACTGCTTCCAACTGTCTGGTTTGTCTAGGGCTCCCAAGGCCTCTCGACAAAGTAGATGTCCCTGACCCATCACCAGGCTGCAAAAGATGGTAGAATGTGAGAATATGTGACATAGCCCTACCTTTACGGAAGCTTTAAGTGCACCTGTGTGGCTTTGATGAAATCTCTTTTACTCCTGGGTCAGATATGAGAATATCATGTCTCCAACAGAAGCTGTTCCTTCAACTTAGGTCACAGACTAAGACGACATTTGGCCAAGCAAAGCAAAACACAGTCACAGCCAGACTATGGGTCCAGGACTAAATGCTTGTGCTTTTAAACTGACTTGGGGTTCTTTGTGACTGCAGCAAAGCAAAGCTGACACATTCAGAAACTGGTAAACAAGGTGGTATTGTGTTGCATAACAACCTCAAAGACTCTGTGACTTACAGCAAGTATTCATTTCTCTGCTTGTGTTACATATCAGTGGGAACAGGTCATCTTCCATGCCTGTGTTCCAGGTCTGTTCTGTTGTCTTCTCATTCTGGACCTTGAGTTGAGGATGATATATCTCATGGTTGAAATATGCCCTTCTCATAACAGAGGACATGGTAAGAAGAGGCTTAATATGAGCCTACAGTGCTTCTAAGAGTCTGCAAAAGGCTCAATGCTAGAAGGGCCTGGTGAAAGCCTGTGATTCTTCTAGAAGAGCCTGTGAACCCTGAAATGCTTCTGGAAGAGTCTGATGAAAGCCTGCACGCTTCTAAAAGTTTCTGCTCAGAAATTACACGATTAAGACCCAAGTCAGCAGCAATATTAAATAGACTTCATCTTTAAGAAATAGAGAACAAGTGACAGTGGCTAACAGGGGATGCACCCTGTATGTGGTCTCCTGGTTGTACCAGCTCAGCTTTGGTTAGTTAGTCTCCCTCACACTTGGTCCCCATTCTGTAAGAAACGCACTAGGTTTTGTAAAACTCAAGTTCAGGGAAGTTAGCAGTTGTTGAAAGTCTTTTGAGGAGAGCTGGGTGCACCAGAGTATGTGAGAGGATAGCCAGCCCTGACCCAGACTTGTGTGCTGCCTTTCTCAGGGAGCAGTAAATGTTAACTCAACAGGTGGGCTCCTTTATATGGAAGCCAGAATTTGCCTAAAAAGAGCTTCAGGAAGCAACCATTTTCAGTGAAAATAGGAAAACATTCCAAGAGAAAATGGGAGAGGAGGCCTATGGACACAGACTTAAGGAAAGACGGGTGGGAATGAGCCTAACGATGAGAAGGACTAGAAAACAGACGGAGAGCCTACCGCACTTCTGTACAGGAGCACATATCAAAACAGCCTGCCTCGGGGAAACTTTTACATTCTGATTCACAGACCGTAAGCAAAGCACTAGGACGTTTCCCTTGCCTTTAAAAGGTGCACATTCAGGTTTCCTTTAAGCTGCCCGAACACCACCACATCTACACAGCGGTGTCTGTCTTGCAGTCTCCTGACTTAAGTATCAACTGCTTTCTAAAGCCACACCATTCCCAGTACCCCTTCTCAACACAGTGAGGGAGTGCTTGCTCATCTGAGCCACCATAATCTGCTTGGCCTCCTTTCTACAATTTTCTACTTTCTACAATTTTAATTCCATTTGAAATATTAACATGCTATAACAATAAAGTCAGTTCTAAGCTGTTATTACTGGTTATTTAATTCAAGTTTTTAAAAACATTAAATACATAATTGCATCAGAAGAGAGAGTTCTAGCCATCAGGTAAGTAATTACAGCTGTAGAATCTAGGTAGGACAATACTTGTGACAAAATGCTGGACAATGTCATAGCTGGTCTCTAGCCCACATAGCCAGGCTAACACTGGAGCATAGTACTATGAATAAAGTCTTATACAAGTATCCAGTACCATTATGTTTGGGAAACTTGAAATCACCTTTCTCCTTACACAATAATGGGAGAACAAAATGAAAAAGAAAAGCAGGCAAATATTCTGCCAAATAGAAGCAGCAACAAGTCAAGACATACAACCCACGACTAACTGGTCACCCTTCTAGATGCCACCAAATGTTGCCTTCTAGTTAATTATCCACAAACTTCCAGAAATGTGACTAAGTTATATTGCACAAGCACAGCCTTGGATATTTTCTTACAATTCAGAATGTCCAATAAATCACAAAAGGACTGAAGACATGACTCCGCCTTTAAACGCACTTACTGCTCTTACAGAGACCCTGGTTCAAGTCCCAGCACTTGCATGACATCCCACAACCATCTGTATGTAACTCCAGTTCCAGAGGATCAAATACCCTCTTCTGACCTACACAGGCACAAAGAACACATGTAGTACACATACATACACGCAGACAAACATACATATAAAATAAATCTTTAAATTATAAGGTAGACTAAATCAATATGAATTTACTTGATATATTGTCAATGCACCTTAGAAACATCCTCTTGTTCATTCTCAGGCATCAATCAATGGTTCCGGTTGATGAGACTGACCAATCAATCTACTCTGGTCCCTGCCATAGATACCCAAGTGGACAAATTGCACTAATGCAATACATGACTCTTCATGATGTGACACAGTCATTAAAGTCAACTCATGACCTATAACATTATCATAACTTATATGTTGTAACATGAGGGCCTGTTTGTTGGGGGTTTCTGTCCTCCCACCAGGTCCCACAGCTGTTTAGCCCCAAAGAAAATCACACAGAGGTCTCCATAAGTTATAAACTGATTGGCCCATTAGCTCAGGCTTCTTATTAGCTCTTATAACTTAGCCCATTATTCTAGTATATGTTAGCCACATGGCTCAGTACATTTTTCAGTGGGGTAGGTCACATCCTGATTCTTTGGTGTCTGGGCAGGACTGCAGAGGAATGGGCTTCCTCCTTCCCAGAATTCTCCTGTTCTCTTTGCCCCACCTCTACTTCCTGTCTGGTTGTCCCGCCTATACTTCCTGCCTGGTTACTGGCCAATCAGTATTTATTTAAAACATAATTGACAGAATATAGAATTATCCAGCACCAATATGTGTGATAGATGAATGACAGATATATTTATTAAATTTAAATGAGCCAAACGGTGACAATAGAAGATCTAATTATAATAGATTGCATCATACATCATTTGTTTAAAATTTTTAATTATTCAAACAGGGACCATATGGCAGAAAAATTACACTATTGAAGTCAGAAAGCTATGGATTCTAATTTCAACTCTACTACAGTGTGACATAGGCAATCAACTTCATCTGGATCTCAAATGGCTAATCTTTACACAAAACAGTATTGAAAACATAACTGCATTTTTTAAAGATTTATTTATTTATTATGTATACAATATTCTGCCTCCATGTATGCCTGCACACCAGAAGATGGCGCCAGATCTCATTACAGATGGTTGTGAGCCACCATGTGGTTGCTGGGAATCGAACTCAGGACCTCTGAAAGAGCAGCCAGTGCTCTTAACCACTGAGCCATCTCTCCAGCCCCATAACTGCATTTTTAAAGATGCAAAGTAATAATAGTTACTTACAGTTCATTGAACAAAACTTGATACATGTAAGTTTAGGAAATGTTTAACCTGGAAAGTATAGCTAATATATCTATAAATCCTTCGGGGTTTTTTTTTCTTTGTTTTGAGACAGGGTCCTGGCTGCCCTGGAACTCAATCTGTAGATCAGGCTGTCCTCACAAAGATCTGCCTGGTTCTTGCTCCCAAATGCTGGGACTAAAAGTGAACACCACCATGCCTGACGTATAAATCATTTTACAAGTCAGAATACTAGCTAAACATGGCACTTGAGTATGGATGTGAAAAACTGACCAAGTTGGGTCTCCAGGGTGATGCTATTGGGTCACTGGCACAGCTCTGAGAAGTAAGTGGGACTCCAGCCATTTCTCCTCTTTTGCTCTCTGACTTGATGACACAAACAGAGAGCCCCATCACACACCCCTGCCGTATGAGTTGCCACCAGAGCCATGGAGTCCGGACCACAGACTAGAACTTCCAAACTGAACCAAAGCCAGACTTCCCTCTTGTAATTTTACTCCAGGGACAGAAAGCTGACCAACACAGATGAAATAAAATCATTTTTCTCTACTCTTTCCTCTTAAAAGCAACCAAAAGAATGAAAATTGGAAATGACTTAATAAAAGTATAAAAAAACTACAAGATTAATGCAAAAAAATTATCTTCCAAATGCATTCAAACCAGAATAATGTTTCAATGATACCTTCTTACACCACCTTCACACTCAAGGTAAGAATACATTTCTCGCCGGGCGGTGGTGGCGCACGCTTTTAACCCCAGCATTCGGGAGGCAGAGGCAGGCAGATCTCTGTGAGTTCGAGACCAGCCTGGTCTACAAGAGCTAGATCCAGGACAGGCTCCAAAGCTACAAAGAAACCCTGTCTCAAAAAAACAAAACAAAACAAAAAAAGAATACATTTCTCAAAATAAGAAAACAGACCAAATGAGCCTTTGATGGGAGTGATATGCATTAGGTGCATGGAAAGCAACAGAACTAGTAAGGAATAGTCCCATGAAGAAATATCCTTTTTCTGCACCAAGGAAATTCCAGGTAAAGTAGAGTTCGATAAAGAAGAAACACACAGGCAGACCATGTTGCCTGTGATCTAATATCTTAAGATACTGTCTAGGGCAGAGAAAAGTAAGCAGAGACCACCAGATCACAACACAGATAGCCTAATTTACAGAGCTTCAATGTGAGCCACACCAAAGCTCTAGTGCCACAAAATGAGGAAACAAACAGGCTTCGACTATAAGGAGTGAGGGTGACACCAAGTGCTAGCAAAAGCTGCTGAGAGTAATGAAGAATAAAAAACACTAAAAATCTTCTGAGAAGCTTCAAGTAGTGGGTAACAGTTAAGGCAGAAACTTGGAACTGATCAAAGCACAAAGAATAAATGTCTGGGGACACTCAGCCACCAGTAGGATATCTGTACCACATATTTTCCCCCACAAGGCTCGGGGAACATCACAGTAGAGGGGCAGAAAGGTTGTGAGGGACTCCCAGACGTGACAGGACTGGTGCAGTCACGAACTCACAGAAAATGTGCGGGTCTATGAAAGACCTGCACAAGATCAAGTCAGCCAACGCTCCTGCATGAAAGGGACAAGGATGCATGGGAAGCTGATAGCTTCCAGGGGAGCAAGGGTCAGTTTAGAAGTGCAGTTCCTGGAAGGTCAGTCATGCTTCAGAGGATAGACACACATACACAGCACAGCACAACACAAATTGGACTCAGTGTGTGGTACTTTTTTAAATTATATGGAGTTGGAAGCCATGTGACAAAAGTAAGTCATCCTCTACTGACTTCTAGATTTGCTCTGACTTTATTTCCTTCCAAAGACACAATAACAAAATCTGACTTTCCAGTCTGGTCTTTGTTGTTTGTTCTTGCTTAAGGATAGGATTCTGCTATACTTTGTTTTTATTTTTTTTTCCTTATAGTATCCATAATTCCTTTTGATTTGGAGTCACAACACAAAAGCCCCTAAAGTAATTGCCTATTCTATGTAAAAAAGTCAAAGTTAAGTATTATTGTTCAGGTCTTAAATAGGAAGGGAACTAGAAAAACTGAAATAACAAAAAACTCTTTTTGACCTAAGTGAAAATTATTCCCTATTTCCTTTATATTCAAGTACCATTAAAAAATTTTGTATATTAGACATTCTTATTTTTAAGGCTTTTTATTATTACTATATATCAACTGTATGTAATAATGGGTTTAATTGTGATACTTAGCCATTCTTTATTGATGTGTACCACCTGAGGAACTTAAAATGGGCTTTTTTTCCATTGAAAAAGAAGATGTATCTGTATATTCAGGCTAACATGGAAGGGGAAAATCTCGTGGGGCTCCACCCCTAGACAAAGAACTACAGAAAAGTAATGACTGCTGAGAGAGGGAGGATTAGTCTTCCTCAGAGATGAGCCCCTAATTGGTTCCAATAGATCTCCAATACAAAGTACTTAAAAGTAAATGAACTCAGCAAATTGTACCTCTCTCTCTCTCTCTCTCTCTCTCTCTCCTTCTCTGTGTGTGTGTGTGTGTTTAACAACGATAATCAAAGAAAAAAGGCCATGAATTTGAGAAGGAGTAAGGGGGAATCGCATAAGGGTTAGAGACACGGGAGAGATTGGACAAGAGGATATGGGAAGGTTGGAAAGAGAAAAGGGAGTGGAGCAATTATATAATTACATTTTAATTTAAATTTTAAAACTTTAGACACTAGGCTGGGACTAGGGACTCAGGGTAGAGCATTGTTCAACCTTTATCAGAGAAGCTGCTTTTTCCATTAGACAGAAGTTTAACCAAGACCCACACTGAACCATGTGCAGACAGTGAGAGACCCTCAGCACGAAGTCCCAAATGGAATGTTTGTAGCAAACATCTCCCCTCAAGGCTCTGGGATCCTTGAGGAAGAGAAGGTGGGAAGACGGTGGGAGCCAGAGGTGGTGGGTAACTCCAAGGGAACAGAATTGCAGACACAACAGGACTGGTGCACACATGAACTCACAGTCTCTAACAGCGTGCACAGGACCTACACGGCTGCAGACTAGCCAAGATCCCAGCACTGAGAAGGGAAAGTGGATACAAAGTGCCGCTCCTAATCAAGAAGCTGTTTGCCATGGGTACCTGCTAGTAAAAGGAAGAGCCAGTTTTCTCCAGTGAAGTGTCTCAGGGTATGTCAATCACACTCCAGGGCAGACCCCATACTCAGGACTAGCTAGCCAATGCAAAATGGATTCCATACTTTTTGTGTGTTTTTATTTTGGTATCTTTTAGTCTTGTTGTGGTTTTTTAAGTTAGTTTGGTTTGCTTTTTTGTTTGGGGATTTCGGTTGGAGTTTTACTTTTAGAAGGAAAGAATATGAAGTTGTATTGCTAGGGAGATGGGAGTCTGGTGGGGGAGTTTGGGGAGGAGAAAGAATATGGTCAAAATATATTGTATAAAAATTAATTTAAAATGAAATAAAGAGTTTACATTAAAATGTTAAGTAAATACATAACCTTTTAAGTCACTGGTCTTGGAATAGATCTCCAAACACCATTCTCTTAAAACTGCTCATTCTCTGTATCTATTTACTCCTAAATCTAGAAGTGAGGCAGGGTGGTATGTGCCTTCATTCTGAGCACTTAGGAGTTAGATGCAGGAAGATTCTCAGTTTGAGGCTAGCCTGGCTACCAAGGCAGAACTTGTCAAAAAAGAAGGAAACAAAGAGGAGGAGGTTGAGGAGGGGAAAAAGGAAGCGGGAAGAAAGTGATGTAGGAGGTCCTTCTGTATTTGTGTTGCTTTCATTGGTTAATAAAGAAACTGCTTTGGACCCCTGATAGGGCAGAACTTAGGTAGGTGAAGAAGACAGAACTGAATGCTGGGAGGAAGAAAGCAGAGTCAGAGAGCCGCCATGGAGCCACCAGAGTCAGACATGCTGAATCTTTCCTGGTAAGCCACTGTCACTGCCTGTCTGTCCTTCTTCCCAGAATTCTGTTCTGTCTACTCCTCCCACCTAAGTTCTGCCCTATCAAAAGGCCAAGGCAGTCTCTTTATTCAACCAATGAAAGCAACAGAAATACAGAAGGACCTCCTATACCAATTCCCCTTTTTCTGTTTAAACAAAAAAGAAAGGCTTTCACTTTAACATAGTAAAATTACATACAACAAAAGAGTTATCAAGCAAGAACTACAGTTACCATATTTATATCTACTTTATCTTTTATCATAACTAAGGAAAACTATAATTATAACTATCCATTCTTCAACTCTATCAAAGACTCCAGAAGGATATAATATTACTTAAGTAAACAAGAAGTAAGCAATTTCCAAAACTCTAGAAATGACAGAGACATCTCGCTTCCTGGACAAAAAGGTTATTTTGTATCGTTGGGGCACCCATCTTCAGCCTACAGGCCCGTAGTATCCAGCAGACATTTCCATGAAGCAGGAAAATTCAAAGACAGTTCAGTCACTTTCTTCTGTATCCTGCAGAATGTCTCGCAGACTCTTTCATGAATCAGGTACCCCAAAAGATCATCTCACCCTTAGGCAAGTTCAGCAGTCCTCTCTCTGCGAGTTCTTCATGTCCAGTTTATGCAACAGTCTAGGCAAGAGCACTTTCTTGCCCAAATGACTAAGGAGCCTCTTCGATGCCCATCTTCCTCTTGAAGTAGCTTGGTGCTGCCAGGAGCAGATGTGTCTCATTATCATGAAAAGTCCTAAGTTATTAAAACATTTTAAAATGCCATATTCTGTAGTCTTTGAAAGATATGAAGAATGCCTATCTAACTGAAATATATCTCTATATATCTAGAAAATCTAACATGACTACAAACTTGACTACATAAATGACCATTAACCTATATTTCTTAATTATACATTACATTTTTAAATGAACTACACAATCACAATACCTTAATCAAGAACAGAAATATACATGTAACAAAATTGACCTTAAATTTATATCAACAGATCCCCATGCTCAAATATATATATATATACATACATACATATATATATCCTAGATATAATATTGATATAAACACAAAATAAAATGTAGTGTCAATGTGAATTTCTGGTCTCACTGATATAATGACAAGCCTTACAATAGTCCAAACATCTTCTGAAGCACAACACACTAGAGCTCCAAACACTGGGCACTCAAAGCTATGGTGTGAACTGCAGAGCTACAGACACTGGGCACTCAAAGCTATGGTGTGAACTCCAGAGCTCCAGACACTGGGCACTCAAAGCTATGGTGTGAACTGCAGAGCTACAGACACTGGGTATGAATGACAAAGATTCTATGACTTACAAAGTTTAATGTTCCTTCACAGGTGAGGTATTCTGTGCATTCCATGGAGGAACACTTCAATTTACATTAAACTTTTTGATGTTTGGTGATTACTGGGAAGAGAAAAGCATGTAGCATCATGTTCAGCATAATACAAGTAGAATATGAATTTCTGATAGAAATATTTTCAAGAAAATGAAATCACTGAATTAAATTTTCATTTAATATTGATGCCCTGTATCATCAAAAAATACTTAGACACAAAATTACAGATTGGCATCTGTTTAAAACATAACACTTAGCATACTGATTATATTCATTCAGGAAAAAAAATCACAAAAATTTCCAACATAAATCAAGAGTATATAACACCACTATCTTGTGATAGAAACATAATATTTAAACATAAGTGAACATATCTTTAATATTTTGTGAATAATTTCATCTGTGAGGTTGAGTGTGATAGCAGGTGACTGGTGGCTGAAAACTGCTTATCTCCTAAAAATTAGCTATGATGGAGAGAATTAATAGAAGGCTCTGTGAAGAGGACTGACCCTTAAGAAAATCTGCATCTTTAGATTGTTAAGACTTGTACTTTAGAGCTGAGACTGTCTCTCGGTGAGGAAAGAGCTTGCTGCATGAGCTGCAACCCTGGGTTTAGATCCATACCTGTAGAAGTTCAGGAACAGCAGCAGGCACTGGGACCTGCACTGGGCAGAGCGTTGCAGCAGGGGAAAAAGTAGACCACGGGTTTGGTGGCCACCAAGTCTGGCAACAACGAGAGAACTTGTCTCAAAAATAAGGTGGAGAGCAATAGACAAAGACACCCAACCTTGACCTCTGCCTTCTCATGTGCGCGCGCGCACACACACAAACACACACACACAAGCCCCATACTCTAAAATTTTAATTCTGAAGAAATTGAAGATGAAAAACACATTTGAAAGCCACGTATTGATTGTTCCTTGCCACCCCTTTTTCTGCAGCAGTAAACAATTGTTATGCTTTTCTTGTACTTAAGTAAAGATGTTTAAAATGATGAGTTTTGACAATAGTGGTATATATGCCTTTGCTGAAAACATGAAATTCTGTCTTAAGTGTATAAATAGCATTTCAAACTTTTTATCTTGTCTTATTACAGTATATGTTTGGATAGATAAGAGATAATAAGAAAACTGTCAATATTGCAAAGGAATTATTTATATGCTAAAATAATCACATTTGCCATTTGATAACAACAAATTTGTTTCAAATATCACTTTAAAAACAAATATAATTCTTTCCACATATTCATTTATATTCAGCATAATGTCTGACTCCAGCATTGCATGAGTCAAGCACATATTTTTGTCCTGCCTGCCTTTATATAGCTTGCCTACCTGTACATGACAGTAGTATACTATTAGATACTACCAAGAACATTTGCAGATTCAAAGAGACACACACTGAACTTTAAAGTTCATCACTTCAGGACCAATAATCAGTCATCTAAAATAATCCTGTGCCTGCCGTATTACATTTTCAACATGATACTAAATACGCCTAATAAGACAACATAACAGAAGCAAATGAGTCTAAGAAATACACTGTCTCACTTATCTTTTCTTCTGCAGCTTGCGTAACATTGGTTTGTGATGCAGAAATCCTCACAGAGACACCTAGAAAATTCTCAAAGGATGAGATCTTGGGCCTTTACATCACAGAACTATGAATAATTTTTAAAAACAGGAGTCTTGGGACCCACAAAGAAGCAAAGTTATAGATTGCATTAGGTTTTCTCAATGCTCTAAAGATACAATCCCATGAGATCACTTTTCCAGTCAAGCTGGACTGGTGTTTCTTTTAGAATTCTGGCCTATCTATAAAATAAATTTGAAATGGATGACCTCCAAGATTATTTCAACTCTAAAATAATGCTGTTCTCTAGACTGGAGAGTATCAGAAATCCCCAGTTGGAAACAGATTAACCCCAGAAGTTCTTAACATTTGAAATGCTGCACCTTCACATAAAAACATCAATACTCAGCAGCAGCCAGAATTCTATGCCAGTCCATTCATAACATGGTGAAGCACTGGACTGTAATCTCATTTCTATAAAAAAAAAAATCGGAGTTGAGCAGGGTTATGCCCCAGGAGACTGATGCAGGTGTGTCATGCTTAAAGCCAGTCTGAGCAACAGAGAATTCAAGACCAACCTGAGTTATAGAGTATGAGACCCTGTCTCAAAAGGAGAAAAGAGGAGAATAGAGATGAAGTGAAAGAGATTTGAAGAAACAGTCTACCTACAATTCAAACTGAAAGGAGGGAAGGAAGTAAAAGAACAAAGGAGCGGAGAAGGAAAGAAGAGAGGAGGGAGGAGGGGAGGGAAAGAGTTGGAGAAGAAAGGAGAGGGGAG